>PUQB01000008.1:126867-726867 GCA_003024785.1 Selaginella tamariscina
TGGCTTATGAGTTGGATCTTCCTCCAGAGTTGGGAACAATACACAATGTGTTTCATGTCAATTTGCTCGAGCCATTCCACAAAGATGAGAAACATCCGCAAAGATATGAAAACTTACGTCCGCCCCCTGAGCTGGTTCATGAAGGTACGGAGTACGAAGTCGAATCCATATTGGGCAAAAGGAAGGTTTATGGACCGCGAAAACGTAAGTTTGAGTATTGTCAAATGGAAAGGCTATCCGGCGTGCGAATCGACATGGGAACCATTGGAGAATCTACAAACGCGATGGAGTTGGTGAATGAAGGCAAGGTCTCAAACTAATTAAGGAATAAAGTTATTTCTTCTTAACCTAGGGGCCGACAGACAACATTAACTAGAGGCCTCCGATATAAATTCTAGTTAACTAAAAGAAATTAACTAACTTGTTGTCTGTGTCGGGTGACAGACTTTGCAGACGTGCAAAAGGTCTCCAAATGACTTCTTGTCGCAGGTGGTACCTCCGGCAGCTGAGTTTCACTCAGTGAACGACGGTTCTGAAGTATTTGGCTTCGCGTAATGCAAGGGGGGTAATAAAACTTGTGAACTTTTTGCTGACTCCGCATAGAGTGATTAGCGTTAGTTTTCAGTTAATTTTTCCTAACCTAGTCTAGTCTTGGAGTTAGACGTCAACGAGGACGTTGACATTTTCAAAGGCGGGGAGTGTGTCATAGTTTTTACTATGACTCGACCCTTTACTTTGGGGTTTGACTGTTGTTACCTACTGGATTATGTGACGAACCCTAGATGTAGAAGAAACAGGCCCGCATAGTGCACTTGGGTATCTAGTGATGGTCCGGCCGGGTGTCGTTAGGTATTTGCAAGAAACTCTAGGCGAAGCTAGCACTTCCATTTAGAAACCCTCCCCCGTTTTGACGTTCCAGGTTAGGGTTCTTCGCAAATTATAGCTTGTCAAAATAAGGGTTAGGGACACCCTAGGGTTGACCTAACCCTAGGGTTGCCCTAACCCCACGTCCTAAACCCCCCCCTAGGGGTTAGGTTTAGGATTAGGTTAGGACAACCATTTTCTCTAAGGGCTGGCATTTCCGTGCCAGCCCACTTACTCACTTAGGTAAACAGGGGGGGGGGGTCCGTCACATAAATAAGGTAGAGTATATGTAGTGAGGCTTCCTGGGTTCAAAAGAGAGCTCGTTAACCTCCTACCGGTGCAAGCTAAGCTTGTGTCGTCAAGGTGCAACCCTCGTTGTGCCGCCCAAACTTCCACACGACAGGGGTACAACCCACCCTAGGGTTAGACTATCCTTATCGTTGGCAGGATCTTGCCTTTGAGATAGGGCACGTCACTTCCAAGGAGTTAGTCAGATTCCTTGGTCCGAAAACCTGCTCGCAAGCTCAAAGGCATTGCCCGAGTTCACGTTCCGCAAACTAGTGGTTGAGGCCTTGCTCCGGCCGCCTCAACCACGCCAAGCTAGGAACGACACCTAAGCTCGGCTAGTCCGTGTATCCTGATTCACAAGGTGAGTCTCGTTCGTGGACTTAGTCAGTTAGGGTTTAATTCCTAAGGGCTTGGGTTCCTAATACGGGTTACTTTACCAGATTCCGTGGGGTTTCCAGAGAGGGTTGGCACTGGCAAGCCGCCTTTGTGGCACAGGTAAAAACTCTGACAAACTCATGTCCACTCGAGTCTTTATATTTCATGATTATGGCCACCTCATGTGATTATAACCAAGTCTTAATATTGAGCACTCCAAACTCAATATTCAAGAGATACCATACTATACTTTGACAAGTCATTTATAATCAATCTTAAAAGACTATCATAAATACTTTCAAAGTTTAAGATATGAATATCTCAATGAATGAGGTGATAGGAAACCTCATATTTTTGAACTGGATATTGGACCATACGTTAGAAACCTTGAACTACAATCATCAAGAAGGGACACCATCTTCTTGAGCTAATCCTGCTACTCAATATTATACTTACAAGAATATTGAACCAACTCAAGGAACACCATCCAAACCTTGAGACAACTCAAGGAACACCATCCAAACCTTGAGATAGAACTAATAACTAACCCAAGGAATACAATGAAACCTTGAGTCAAGAATAGTTTTATTTTTCAATAATCCAAAGAACTGAAGATACTTACTTTATAAGTTCTTTAAGTGCCCACATTTGCGACCATGATGCAAAGTCAAGAAACCGTCTTTTGAATAATCATATTCGACTCAAAAAAATGATATTGATATTGAAAACCAATATCAACTTTTACTTCTCATTGAATACCGACTCTCTAAGAGGTACATGCACTTAAACCTCTAAAATGTATACTCAACTAATCTCCGACTTATTTGACACCACCACACATAACTTATTAAACTTAGCAAGTTTCCTTACTTAGTCAATAAGCAGAGTGGAGAATCCCAAATCATGCTCTTCTTAACCAAGGAATCATCCTTGTTCAAGAGCTTATCCCCACATTGCAAACAATGTTACAGATTTCAAGATTAAAGAGTTAACAATGAAAATGCACAAGTGTGCGCCGAACGCCTTCACTATGCAAGTCCTTATTACTCAGTAAACTGAAAATGTAAACGTATGTTTCCAACATTTCTCTTTTTGATAGATCATGCCATCTATCCCAAAACTGTATCGATAAAAAACCGAAATCCTCAAGCTATTATCCCAAGTCTCTCTCATGATCCCATATGAGACAACTTCATAATCAAGTTAGTCGAGCTAGCTAACTTAAATACAGAGTGCGCACTTACAACTAACTAAGGTTTCATGTTATACTTTGTTCAAATCAAGGGACTTGAATTTAGTAAACTACTTCCACCTAATGTTACTTGCAGCTAACGTCATCAATATATACAACGAACATTAGACAATACTTTGACTACATTGGATCTTCAAACCCATTGCTTAACATATTTATCATATGTTAATATTTGACTTTCTTTTGTATTATAAGTTCATCACCATAGTTTGCTTCTGGAGTTACACTCTGGAAAACACGCACTATAATGAGAGCTTATTTTAAACTTCTGTCAAAATGTAGTGTTCACTCTTATGTTTGAATATCCCCCTTCTCCCAAAGTCAAAGACGCACTTCTAAACATAAGTCTTTCCCCATTTAACACTATTGCCGAACCTAATATTGAATCTTGACATATCAAAGGACATTGTCACGTTCTCAATCATGTGTTATCCCAAATTCAACACCTTAAAGAAAAGAAAATTTTTCAATAATGCGTAGACTTAGGATATCACAAGACACACCTCACAAGACTTAGTTTGTAAACTAGAACAAACTAACATGCCTTATCTTGTGGAAGTAAATGGTGAAGTAACCTGGATAACCATAAGGTAAAATAACTTGGCATACAACTTGGAAGCTGACTTCCAAGTGCTACCTTCTAAGTCCATAACCCACACCCACTTATGAAGTAGGTGTACTCTAAAGAGTTATAGATCTCAGGACCAACTCTCTACGCAGAATTCAGACATTAGCTGAAAGTGATAGAGTACTTCAAGAATTTAGAATTAGCTAAACCCTAAAACACACCACACTTGAGGCAGTCCTACTGACCGTAGATAATAGCTCCGCTACCAAATGTTAGAGTTTTTACCCGAAGGGCCAACACATGGCAACACATGGCTGCAAGGCGGCCATTCGATGTTATAACCCTATATGAGCAGCGCTAAGTCTTCTAGAACAACCCCAACGACCCCTAGGGTTAGACTCTAATGCCTAAGTGGACAAAAGACTTAGGGTTTAGCCTAAGTCTCCCTAAAATGTCTACCCCCAGAACCCTTGAGGGATAACCCTAGTTGACTTAGGGTTTAGCCTAAGTTTCCCTAGAGTGTTTGCCCCCAAAACCCTTTGAGGGATAACCCTAGTTGACTTAGGGTCCTACACTAGAAGACCTAGACATGCTCATGCCCTAACCCCACAAAGGAGATGTGTCTCACACACATGACAGAGCTAAGGCATCGTCACTTACCCCTCGAGGAATCACCCTCATCCGGGAGTACAACCCCTTTAGGGCAACAAGGGGTACCCTGAACCATGACTAACCCCTAAGGGTTTGAGTGGCCAAGTCATATCCTAGACCTAGGGCTAGTACTTAGTGAGGACACGAGTGTGGGCCGTAGGTGGACACGAGTGTTCTGCTAAGCAAACTTCCTAAGGCTAGGTTAGGATAACCCTAAGTACATGACCTTGCGAGTGTCTCATGATAGGGCTTTTGCTAATGAGTTTAGGTTGTTCAACCCTTAGATCCTAAGGAGAAGACCCCTAGCCAAGTGTGCCAAAGCACACCTAGTTACGAGACCTAACCTCCCTTGAGCGAATGCTCAAGGTTTAGCACCCTAGTGCAAACACAAGCATGTATGTTTACTTGAGTATCCAACCCCTTGGCGACAAACCCATGACACAACCCCAAAGGGCGTGCCTCGGGCATTGTATCGTGTGACGTCTAGCCCAGTGTCACATCTCCATGTGACACTGCCTTCCACGATGTGGGCTATCATGCCATAGCCCTTTAGATTTGAGAGTTGCACCAAGTGCCACAAACATGGCCCCTAAATGCCAACTCTAGAACCCTTAGTGAACCCTTAGGAACTGGTAATGTGAACTATCAAACAAGATTCCACACCCACAGTTGGACAAGGACACAGATGTGCCTTGCTTGGCCGTGAGTGCTACACCTAGCTTGACGTGGAGGAGGAGGCTGGAGACAAGCCTCAACCTCTGCCTCTTAGAACGGGCATTCCAACAAGACCTCCCAGGCATGGATTCGCCAACGTTAAGGGTAAGCTACCTCGAAGGTGGGACGTACCCCTGGCATCTGGAAGTTAGGGCGGCACAACAGAGGGTTGTGCCTTGACGACACAAACTAGAGCTTGCACCGGGAGAAGAGTAACGAGTTCAGTCATGAACCCAGGAACCCTCACTCCTACATACTCTACCTTATTTATGTGACAAAGCCCCCCCCCCTATTTTCCTATTTACATAAGTGGGTTAGCACTGAAATCTCATTCCCAGAGGGAACATACTTGGTGAGTTATCCATCAACCCCTAAACCCTAACTTGTCAAACCTAGGGGTATTTCTAAACATATCCAACACGTCGAACTCACCGGAACTAACCATTAACCCAATCGGGACACAGAAAACGAGGGTAAGAGTTTTTTAAAAGGTAAGTGCTATCTTCGCTTAGAGTTTCTCGCGATATCTAAGGACAGCCGGCCGGACTACCCCTAAACACCTAAGTGCACTAAGTGGGGCTGTTTCTCACTACATCTAGGGCTTGCCAACATAGTACAGTAGGTAACAACAGTCAACGTCCAAAGTAAAGAAGAGTCATAGTAAAAACTATGACATCTATTCCTTTATTGTAGATTTTGTCCTTTCTTCGTCCATGGATCCACAACAGACAAATCCTTTATGTCAAAGTTTTAACCCGAAGGGCTAACACGTGGCCGCTAAGTGGCCATTCAACATCATCACCCTGTGTGAGCAACGCTAAGTCTTCCAAGATAACCCTAAGAGTCTGACTTAGAAGCCCAATTAGGCAGAAGACTTAGAGTACTACCCTAAGTCCCCTAGAATGACCATCCCCTAAACCCTAGAGGATAACCTGAGTAGACTTTTAGGATCCTATCCCAGTAGACCTAGGCATGCTCATGCCCTAATCCCACAAAGGAGATGTGTCTCACACATACCCCCGTGACAGAGCCAAGGCATCGTCACTTACTCCTTGAGGAATCACCCTCATTCAGGAGTATAACCGCTTTAGGGCGACAAGGGGTACTCTAAACCACAACTAACCCCTAAGGGTTTGAGTGGCCAAGTCATACCCTAGACCAACGACTAATACTTAATGAGGACACGAGTGTGCGCCTTAGGCGAACACGAGTGCTCTGCTAAGCAAACTCCTTAAGACTAGGTTTGGATAACCCTAAGTACATGACCTTGTGAGTGTTTCACGAAAAGGCTTCTGCTAACAAGCTTAGGTTGTTCAACCCCTAGATTCCAAGGAGAACACTCCCCTAGCTAAGTGTGCCTAAGCACACCTAGTTACGAGACTTAACCTCCCTTGAGCAAATGCCCAAGGCTTAACACCCTAGTGCGAGCACAAGCATGTCTTTTTGCTAGAGTATCCAACCCCTTAATGACAATCCCATGACACAATCTCAAAGGGCGTGCCTTGGGCGTTGTATCGTGTGAGGTCTAGCCCAATGTCACATCTCCATGTGACACTACCTTCCACAATGTGGGCTATCATGCCATAGCCCTTAGATTTGAGAGTTGCACCAAGTGCCACAAACGTGGCTCCTAAATGCCAACTCTAGAACCCCTCAGTGAACCCTCAAGAACTAGGCAACATGAACCTGTTAAACAAGATCCACGCCCATAATTGGACAAGGACATGGATGTGCCTTGCTTGGCCGTGAGTGCTACACCTAACTTAACGTGGAGGAGGTTGGAGACAAGCCTTAACCTTTGCTTCTTGAAACATGCATCCCAACAAGACCTCCCATGCATGGATTCGCCAACGTTGACGACACAAGCTAGAACTTGCACCAAGAGAAGAGTAATGAGCTTAGTCATGAACTCAAGAACCCTCACTCCTACATACTCTACCTTATTTATATGACGGAGCCCCTGCCCCCGTCCCCCCCCCCCCCCCCCCCGCTTTTCCTATATGTGTAAGTGGGTTGGCACTAAATTAGCTAGCCCCTTATTAAGTTAATGAGAGAGTGTTTAACTTAGCCTAGCTCTAACCCTTAAACCCTACCCAAGGGGTGGGGGTTTCTAGGGCGTGGGTTAGGGTAACCCTAAGGTTAGGTCAACCCTAGGGGTGTTCCTAACCCTATTTAACATGCCAAACTCATCTTACTAGGACGTTAAAATCGGGGGTGGATTCTCTAAAAAGTAAGTGCTACCTTCACTTAGAGTTTCTCGCGACATCTAAAGATAACCGGCTAGACTACCCTAAACACTTAAGTGCACTAAGCAGGGCTGTTTCTCACTATATCTAAGGTCCATCAAATAGTACAATAGGTAACACAGTCAACGTCCAAAGTAAATGGTCGAGTCATAGTAAAAACTATGACACTTTGTCTGTGGAACAACTATTCATGTAGTTGTTGGATGCCATGCGGATGCAACTGAACAATCACTCTTAGTTGATGGCAGCATTAACAACCCAGGGTACTCCTTCTGCTCATGTTGCAAACCCCCGCATCCGACCGGATTTCTTTCGCGAAAATCCTAGAGATGATGTGTACCATTGATTTGACCATTTCACCGGTTGCCACATATCATTCATGGGATGTGCTCAGTGTCTGCGCGAGTTTCCTACTTGTCTTCAAGGGACAATGTTGCAATGGTACAATGGTCTGAACATTGCAACTCGTGGAGATTGGAGTATTCTTCCAAAGATCTTCAAACGTGCATTTGGGCATGTGGATGATTGTGACGATGCTTTTCAGCAATTACATCATATTCGTCAGGAGCCATCTAAGTTGGTGATACAGTTTGGTATTTGCTTTCGGAGCCTTTTGCTGAGTGTAGAACCTAACATGTCGAAACGCATCAAGTTAGGTATGTTATGGCCAGCACTTCGTCAAGACCTTGTGGGGCTTGTGCATGCCTAGTGTCACGACCCGATACAGAATACAGGATTCCGGATACAGGATATGAGTTGCAGGACTTTCCTACAAGATATTCCTACCAGGATTCTGGACACAGGATTCGGTTGCAGGATATTCCTACAGGATATGCCACAGGATATGCCTAGAGGATAAGGGACATGTGGACTCATCTTAGCCTCTGCATGCATGCAATCACTTTTGCATGCATGCAACCACTTTTAGCACTCATGCCTAGATTAGCTCTTGGAGTTGTGAGCATAAAAGCTCCGACCTAATTGTTGTAATTAGTTACTATCAACACCAGTCTTACTACGATCAATCTCGTCTTGTCTTGTTCTTGTCTTGTTTTCTGTCCTTTCCTGGCTCGCTCCTGTTTCCTGTCCTGCTCCTGGATCCTGTCCTGCTTCTGTCTTGTTCCTGGATCTTGTCCTGCGCTTTCCTATCTTGCTCCCGGATCCTATCCTGATTCTGTCTTGCTCCTAGATCCGTCCTATTCCTATTCCTAGTTGACTGATGCTCAAAAGGTGGGTCTTTTGGCATTCCTTACTAAATGGATCTCCACGGGCTTGGGTTGCCCCCTTGCTGGAGTGTGACGATCCATTGATGGAAGACTTTGAAGGTTTCGTGGCTGCCTTTGAAGCCTGTTTTGGAGATCCTGATAAGTACCGTTCTGCATGCACGAAGTTACGGAAGCTCACTCAAGGATCCCGACCAGCTTCCGTCTATGCATCCGAATTTCAGTAACTTTGCACGAACATTCCATGGAACAAAACTGCATTGATCGAACACTTCCGTTTTGGGTTGAGGATGACGTGAAGGACCTTCTCCTTACGTTACCGAATGCCCAAACATTAGCGGAGATCATGTAACAAGCTGTTCGTTGCGACAACCGTTTGTTTGAGCGTCGTCAGGAAAGATCCCGTCAGCAGTTCCTGCAAACCAATCCTGCAGCTGTGGTACATGTTCCTGCACCACCTTTTGGAGTAGTTCCTATGGAGGTTGAGAAATCCAAGCGTTGGCTCTCTTTCCGCTGCTGAGAAGCAACGTCGTCGCAGTGAAAACCTGTGCTTGTTGTGGTACAAGGTGGCAGATTGTCCTATTAAAGCCAGGAACTTCAAGACACGTGAAGTTGAAGCTGAAGTTCAGTCGGAAAACTCCAATGTCCACTTTGTCTAGGAGCCGCGAAGTTGGACGTAGGTGCAGGCTCCATTGGTGCTGCTCATACCATCCCATCACTTAAGTTTCCTGTACACATTCATCTTAATAATCGAGAGCTCATGGAGTTTGCCTTGTTAGACACTGGTGCAAATGCATGCTTCATGGATGATACGTTTGCAACTCAACATGGCATTTCGGTGGTGAAGTTGAAGCATGCAGTTCCTGTAGAGGTGGCCGATGGGCGTCTAATTGCTTCTGGCGCAGTTACCCATGCTACCGAACCTCTCTCCTGCAGGTATGGCACATTCAACTGTTCAATTTCCTTCAACTTGATTAAGACTCGGTCGACTCCTATCATTTTGGGCATGCCATGTTCGTTGTTGCAAATCCGTAGATCGACTGGAGGTTTAGGACGCTCACGTTTTCCTCTCCGACAGCTAGGATCAATCTTGTACCTTCCTGTGTGCAGGATACATCCTTAGTATCTGAGGCAGTACAAGCTACAGGATTGACCGTGCCTGTTCCTGTACCAGTGTTGAAGACTCCTCCTCGACAGGATTCACCTCATATTAGTTCCTCAGCACATCCGCAGGCTCTCTCCACTCCTATAGTTTGCGGTGTCCTGTACATGGTTCTTCCAATCCTGTATCAGTGTCAAAGGTTCCTCCTCAACAGGATCCACCTCCTGTTGATTCGTCAGCACATTCGCAGCTTTTTCCACTCTTGCGGAACCACGGACTCCTGTACAGGATTCTTCCAATCCTGTACACTCATCAACACCTACACAGGTTTTTTTCAATCCTGTCTTTCTGTTACCCTACTTCTGTTCCATCCCCCAAGATCCTTCCTCTTTTTCAGTCACAGCTCCCTCCTTCTCCTCTCCGAGTTCTTACCACTACCATGCATGAACTCGCCACTGATCCTGCTCCCTTCCACCTTTTTGCCTTTCAAGTAACTCCTACGTCCTCTTCTACCTTTCCTGTATCCGACTCTCCTGTTTTCTCCTTCTCCTTCTCCTTCTCCTTCTCCTTCTCCTCCTTCTTCCCTACCATCCAAGTACCACGACTTTAAGGACGTTTTTGACAAGCACAAGGCTGCAGTTCTTCCTGTTCACAGTCCTATGACTGTCTTATTGATCTTGCGGAAGGAAAGACTCCACCATTCGGACTGATTTATGCATTGTCACCCACAGAGTTGGAGGTTCTTCGTCAGTACATTGAGACAACTTGGCATTCGGCTTCATTCATCACTCAAGTCCCCTGCATGAGCGCCTATCTTCTTTGTCAAGAAAAAGGATGGGAGTTTACGTTTGGTTGTGGACTACAGGGGTTTGAATCAAGTCACCATTCGGAATCGGTATCCGTTGCCATTGATCCCGGAACTTCTCGATCGGCTGCGAGGAGCAAAGGTGTTCACGAAGATCGACTTACGAGGGCCTACAACCTTGTACGGATTCGTCCCGGCGATGAGTGGAAGACTGCCTTTCGTCAAGGTATGGACATTTTGAGTACATGGTAATGCCTTTCGGCCTTACCAATGCCCCAGCTGTGTTCCAACACATGGTGAACGACATTTTTCGTGACTTCTTGACCAGTTTGTGGTGATCTACCTCGACGACATCTTGATTTTCTCCAAGGACCAGGCGGTACATGACAAGCATGTACGACTAGTTTAGAGCGGCTTCGCGAGCATGGCCTGTACGCGAAGTTGGAGAAGTGTTTTTTTGATAAGGATTCGGTGAGTTCTTGGCTACATCGTCTCTCCTGCTGGCGTTTCCATGGACATGCACAAGGTGAAGACCATCGTGGAGGGGAGAGGCCCAAGTCGGTACGAGATGTACAATGTTCCTTGGCTTTGCAAATTCTACAGGCGGTTCATATAGGATTTCTCCAAGCGTGTACTTCCACTCACAGAACTCACCAAGCGCCAGGACTTTTCTCTTGGTCCGACAAGGCGGAACACGCGTTCACAACACTCAAGGACGTTTTCACGACAACTCCGATTTTAGCACATCCTGACCCTTCTCATCCTTTCTTCATTGAAGCAGATGCCTCGGATTTTGCAGTAGGATCCGTGCTATCGTAAGTTGGAGAGGACAAGTTGCTTCATCCTGTAGCTTTTCACTCTTGTAAGTTCCTGTCGGCGGAGATCAACTACGAGATTCATGACAAGGAACTCAAGGCCATTGTGGATTCGTTTGAGGAGTGACAACATTTCCTGGAAGGTGCTGCACATCCTATACAAGTTCTTACGGATCACAAGAACCTGGAGTACTTTCAAACGGCTCGGGTCCTCAGTCGGCGACAGGCTAGGTGGGCAGAGTTCCTATCACGTTTTGACTTTGTCATCGTCTACAGGCCCGACTTTCGGAATGGCAAGGCGAACGCATTGTCTAGGCGCTCTTACTTTGCACCAAGCCCGGGCGATCCTGCATTTGACTGTCAAAGGCAAGTGTTGTTGGGTCCTGATCGTTTCCGACTTGCGGCACTGCAGGTTCATCAGGCTCCAGCAAATTCAACACTCATACAGGACATCCGTTCGCAGTTGGCTACAGACGACTTGGCAAAGAATGTGTTCTCACACATTCATCATGACGTTGCAAGTTCCTCTTCCTCCAGTTCCCGTCCAAACTACAACATGTTCACCATACAGGATGGACTCTTGTACCGGGAAGGTCTCCTGTACGTTCCTGTTGGTATTTCCAGGACTCGTGTGGTACAGGATTGTCATGATACCCCGGCTACAGGACATTTTGGTGTGGCCAAGACAGTGGAGTTGGTGACTCGCAACTATTGGTGGCCTGGGTTGCGAGGTTTTGTGGAGAGGTTTGTACGGAATTGTGACACTTGTAGCAGGTCAAAGATGCCTCATCATGCACCCTCTGGTCTTCTTCATCCTCTTCCTGTTCCGTCTGCTCCTTGGAGATCCATTTCTATGGATTTCCTCACAGATCTTCCTCCTTCTCGTGGATTTGATGCAGTTCTTGTGGTGGTTGACCGTTTCACCAAGCAGGCTCATTTTCTACCCTGCAACAAAACAGCTACATGTCAGACAACTGCCGAGTTGGTGATCCGCAAGGTGTTCCGACATCATGGTCTTCCTGAGAGCATTGTTTCTGATCGAGGTCCACAATTCATGTCCAAGTTTTGGCGAGAGCTTCTTCGAAGTCTACAGGTTAAAGCGGATCTTTCTTCAGGATATCACCCACAAACCGATGGGCAGTCCGAACGCACAATTCAGACCTTAGAACAGTATCTTCGTTGCTTCATCAGTTACCAGCAGGACAACTGGTTGGACCTTCTTCCAATGGCGGAGTTTGCCTACAACAACTCCGTCCACGCATCTACAGGACAGACACCTTTCTTTGCTCTTACAGACCACCATCCACGTTTTGACTTTGCTCCTCCCGCTTCTCCTTCTTCCGCTCCTGCAGTACAGGATCGTCTTCAGCATCTTCGGCAGGTAGAGGATGATCTCCAAGTTCATCTTCAACATGCACAGGAACGATACAAGCATCATGCTGATGCTCACCGTCAGTCGGCACCTGCATATAAGATTGGTGATCTCGTGTGGCTTCTTCGTCGACACATTCGCACCAATAGGCCTTCTTCTAAGTTGGATTTTCAACGATTGGGCCCTTATAGGATCGTGGCGGAGGTAAATCCTGTAACTTTTCGACTCGAGTTACCATCCACGGTGAAACTTCATCCTGTGTTTCACACCTCTTTGTTGGAGCCGTATCATCCTTCTTCTCTTCCCGGTCGTGTTTCTTCTCTTCCCCCTCCTGTGGTCATTGACACTGAACCTGAGTACGAAGTTGCAACCATCCTTGACTCTCGTCTTCATCGTCACCAACTCCAATACTTGGTGGATTGGAAAGGGTACCTGCCTACTGATCGCACTTGGGAACCTGCATCCAACTTACTCCATGCTTCTTCCAAGGTTGCCTTCCATCGGCATTATCCTGCTAAACCAGGTCCCAAGACTCGTGGAACTTGTCTTTAGGGAGGAGGTGCTGTCACGACCCGATACAGAATACAGGATTCCGGATACAGGATATGGGTTGCAGGACTTTCCTACAGGATATTCCTACCAAGATTCCGGACACAGGATTCGGTTGCAGGATATTCCTACAGGATATGCCACAGGATTGCCTAGAGGATAAGGGACATGTGGACTCATCTTAGCCTCTGCATGCATGCAATCACTTTTGCATGCATGCAACCACTTTTAGCACTCATGCCTAGATTAGCTCTTGGAGTTGTGAGCATAAAAGCTCCGACCTAATTGTTGTACAATTAGTTACTATCAACACCAGTCTTACTACGATCAATCTCGTCTTGTCTTGTTCTTGTCTTGTTTCCTGTCCTGTTCCTGGCTCGCTCCTGTTTCCTGTCCTGCTCCTGGATCCTGTCCTGCTCCTGGATCATGTCCTGCTTCTATCTTGTTCCTGGATCTTGTCCTGCACTTTCCTGTCTTGCTCCCGAATCCTATCCTGATCCTGTCTTGCTTCTAGATCCATCCTGTTCCTATTCCTAGTTCCTGTCCTGCTCCCGGTCCTGTTCCTGAGTCAAGCCTTCCTGTCCTTGGAATCCTGTTCTCTTCTTGGTTCCTGGATTGTGGCTTGACACCTAGCTCCAGTGACTCTTGATGATGCTTTGAGGCTGGCACAACGATATGAGTAATCACCTTTCCCACTTGCATCTTCACGTTCTTCATTCCACTTCATGTTGGGGATGGACCTACTCCGATGAAGGTTGATGATGTTGTTGCTCATGTACCAGCACAAGGTTGGGCCCATGGACGTGCAGTTCGTTGTTGGGCATGTGATGAGGTTGGACACATGTATCGGCGCTGTCAACGGGTTCCCGATTGGCATCCCCCATTTCCTTCCAGGAAACGACAAATCACATGAGCAGGGGGGTCCTTGTGCAAATAAATTATGATCCCTCCGTCTTTCTTTCAGAAGTATCATCAAGGGGTTCACTCGGCACCAGTTCATTCGGTCTTCACTTTTCAAGCTCGATTTAATCACACGCCACGTCCTGTTTTCCTTTTAATGTTGGTGGATACAGGTTCGAGTTTATCCTTTATTTCTCAGTCTGTTGCTACACGTTGCAGCTTTCATTTGTGTTGTGCGGTAGAATCAGTCTTCATTTTGTATGGCAACGGACACACTCATGCTTGTTCGCGAGATGAAGTTGATATTGTTGTTCGTATTTCTCTGTAGAAAGTATTTATAAATAAATTAACATGTTGATAAGGAAATGATTTCATTTGTAATTATGTTTGATAGTATTTTTTAATTATTGTAAACTATTTTTAGAAAGAAGAATAATATGAATATTTTAAGATTTTTAGGAATATTCCTTACTAAGCAAGGTTTTTAAAGGATTAATTTGTTAATTAATTAATATTTAAGGCTTAATTATATATTAATTAAATAATTAATTTTTAATTAAAACTTAAGTATTAATTAGCAATTTATTTTATATTCCCATTTTCACGTATCATGCCCATTTTAGTTACAACATGCATGTGTGAACAATCGTGAGCTTGAGCTTTAATCTCTGTGGGTGGTGCCGAGTCAAGCTTTTCATTTTATTCTTGGTATGGATTGGTTGACTCGCAATCATGCCAAGTGTGACTTCGAAAAGTCTTTACTCTATTTGACTCTCCCTCATCTTTCTTCCATTCTTCTTACTTCTATTCCACTTCGTCCATCTGCTTCCACCTTGCTTGCATCACTTTTGTTTCACCTTTACTTCCAACCATCTTCTCTTTATGTTTCTCATTTCCCTCTCTGGATCCATTAGATGATCGTCGTGCTGCAGTCATTAATCAACTCAAGAAGGAGTATACTGATTTTTTTAAATTTGACTTGTCATCTGGAACCAAGATTGCAACACGCCACCCTATTCCAATTGGGGATGGTAGGCCAATCAAAGTACTTGTGTGGCATCGATCACCAAAGGAGCTCAAGATCTTACGAGTGAATGTTAAAAAGATGTTGGAGAAAGGTGTTATCCGAAAATCTCAAAGTCCTTGGGCATGCGAACCTCATCTTGTGACGAAGCCGGATGGGAGCATTCGATTCTACATTGACTATCGCTCATTAAATGATGTAACTATTTCAGATGTGTACCCACTTTCTCATACTGCAAACTTTTTGGATCGACTGGGGCGGAACCATTGGTTCACCAAGTTAGATCTCACTTCTGAATATTGGCAAGTTCCAATGGTTGACATGGACATTCCTAAGTCTGCTTTTTAGACACCATTTGGCCTATACGAGTTCTTGGTGATGCCTTTCGGTTTGAGCAATGCTCCAGCAACTTTTCAACGTATGATGGACGAGTTCTCTGCGATATGCTAGAGGTGACTGCCGACTTCATCGATGAGGTTTTAATTCATTCGGATGGAACATGGGAGGAGCATGTCGGTGATGTACGCAAGGTTTTGGATCGGTTGTAGGAAGTTGGTTTGAAGTTGAAGTTGTCTAAGTGTGTGTTTGGATCCAAGGACACCACTTATTTGGTTCACGTGAAGGTTTGCAAGTCGATCCTGACAAACTAGTTGCATTTTGAAGTTCCCTACGCCAAAGTATGTGAATGATGTGCAACGCTTTCTTGGCAAGGTACAATATCTATGTCGTTTTGTGAATCATCTTTCAGATTGTACTGCACCGTTGCGGGCGTTGTTGAAGTCGTTAATGACTTTTTTGTTTGGTCTAAGGATTGCAAGCATGCAGTTGCAGATCTCAAAGAGCTATTGACGACTCCTCTAGTTTTGGCGTACCCGGATTACACTCGTCCTTTCATCTTATGTGTAGATGCTTCTAACATCGGTCTCAATGGCGTATTGATGCAGGAGAGTATGAGTGTTCCTAGCCAATAACATCCCATTGCGTACATCAACTGTACATTGTAGCCAGCAGAGGTGAACTACTCCACAATAAAAAAAGAGTGTCTAGCAGCAGTTTGGAGTTTTGAGAAGCTCCATGCCTACTTGCATGGTTCGCGGACGTTGTTGGAAGGCGATCATGCAGCAGTCACTTCATTGCTGAAGCGGAAGAATTTGATTGATCATATTGCTCGGTGGGCCTTGAAACTTCAAATTTATGACTTTGAAGTTATTCATCGCCTAGGAAGTTCCATAGCTAATGCTGATGCTCTTTCTTGGGCTCCTCTTCCACCTTCTCTCTCTTCTTTTGCCCCAGAGGAACCATTGTTTCAACATCATTGAACTTTTTGGACAAAGATTCCATACCATCAGCAGTTGTTGTGCTTGACGTTCAGTGTCCACAAAATGCAGAGTTAGATTTGTCGTCTTTGGATGAGGTTTGGGAAGTTCAGAAGGTTGAACCGTGGATTTGAAGGCTTCGTGATGAGTTTGAGAATCCTGCATCACTTACTGATGACTTGCCTTTCAGGCATTTATATTCACAATATCGCCTTCAGGACGGCCTTCTTTATTTTGTGGGGACTGATCCGGATGATCATTTGCGGTTGGTGGTGCCTTCGATCTTCATTCCACGCTTCCTCCATACTTATCATGACTCTCCTATTGTTGGCGGGCACATGGGACATCGTCATGTGATGGAGAAGCTGCGCAAATCTTTCTATTGGTTAGAGTTGCGAGGAGATGTGATTTAATATGTGTGTAGCTATGTGTGGTGCCAAGCTCGCAATACTCCCCCGTGTGCTTCGGAAGAACGGTTGGAGTCAATTGCAGTTTCTTGTCCGTTTAAGTTGGTGGCATTTGATTTGATGAGATCTTTTCTGCAGTCAACTGCTGGTAACGAGTATGTTATTATTGCTTCTGATTACCTAATTTGTTAGGTAGAAGTTGGTGCTCTTTCTAGTGTGACTACTTCTGCTGTTAGTCAATTTCTCCTTAATTGGACTGTGCAAATTCTCTCAGATAATGGTTTTGCATTTATGGCTGAGGCATTTCATGTTTTGATGTCTCGACTAGTGATATGCCACATGTTCACAAGTGCTTATCATCCTTAGACAGATGGTTTGGTGGAACGGCTCATCAGAACCTTCAAGGGAATGATCACGAAGTATGTAAACTTTCAATATTCGGATTGGGATGGTTATCTACATTTCTCCGATATGCTTATGTCACTGGAGTACAAAGTTCTATTGGTACTTCCCCATATAAGCTCTTGTATGGCCATGACCCGGTGTTGCCAACAGAGTTGGGTTTGCCTTCTCGATTACCACAAGTTGCTAAATGCTAGGTCATGGGATCGGTATCTGACGAACATTCTTCCATTGGTTTGTTTGGAGTCAGCAAAACACTTGAGCCGCATAAGTAGGACAATAACAACGCTACAACTCGTACCATCATCCTCCTACGGAGTACAAGGTTGAGGAACTGGTGTTACTTCATTTTCCCAAGCTTACGATACGTGATTTAGTTAAGAGTCTCCTTCCTTAGTAAAAAGGACCGTATTGAGTGCTACGGCAAGTAGGACATCAAGTTTATGCAGTTCGGCACGATTCAACCCAATCCTCTGAAGATTGTACATGTCCAACAGTTGAAGCGTTTTGTGCAACGGGAACAAGTTGTGCCACCTACAAATCCACTAGTGCCTCCTCCTGATGTTCCTCCAGATTTGGGCTTATCTACAAGAGAACCCTAACCAACTTACATCCTTCCAAGAGGAGGGATGATGTAAGATCCATGTGTACGGCTGCATGTGCACATACTATTATTAGCATAGTGGTTTTTAATAACCATCGAATTGATTTCAAGCTGGACCACTCGCTCTTTATATAAGTTAGGGTTTCTCATACACATTTCTATATTCTGAGCTCTCACACTGGGATAAAACATAAATGGATAAGATGACTGAATTTCTATTTCTTTTTTTAGTAAGTTTTACTTTTAGTTTAGGTTTATTCTTTTAGAAGTTTTTTCAAAAGAGCGATATAATGTTTGGAACAAACTTGTGGTGTTTAAAGTTGAATAATAATATAAACAGATTCATATTTGAAAAAAAATCATTTCATATATTTTTAAATAAATATTTAAGGAATAGAATAACTTATTATAATATTAATTAATAAAGAGCAAACAGATGTGCATACTATACAAATCTAGCGTGTATCACATATAGAACTACAGTTGTATACTAAATATAAACTATAATAAATACTTACACATATGCTTCTAGAAACATGCCTGTGTGTGTGTAGTATTTTCTAGTTTGTTTTATTCTCTCTCTTTCTTTCTCATGTTTTAAAACTCTTCAGAATTGCATCATCTCAGAGATTTCTAATATATATATATATATTCTACAATATTATATGTAAGTTTGCATAAGCTTGACCAGATTCCATTTAAGCTTGCAAGGACACTGAATCTGATACTCCGAATCCTGGCAGTATACAACGTTGTATTCAACACTTTAAAGCTGGCTATGGTGGAACCATCAGCTTTTGAAGCACCTAAGTTCATGTTATTTTATAAATATAATAATTTTCTATAATATTGTAATGATTACAATATTATATAGAATATTCTCATTCATAACACTTCTATAGTTTTAAACTATTAAGTGCTCTTTATTAAATAATTATTTATATTTGATGTATCAAAACATTATCGTTTGAACTGGTGCATTGTTCTTTCCGGTGCTTAAAATTTAGAATTAATATTGTACTTATTTATGTGAACATATCAAAACTTCAGTTTGTAACTGCTTTCATTGCTATAATTTTTAAATCTTTATTTTACATAACATCTTTAAAATGAAACAATTTTGATAATAATAAAATGAAAACGAAACATTCTAAACAAGATAATTATTAAATATAGTGAAGTATTCAAGTTTACTTTAACTATTTAAACTAAATTAGTTTATTAGTTTAAATAAATTAAACTAATTTAATCTTTTCAAGGTTCCCGAGGGAATAAATAAACTAGAAGTTAATTATTTATCAGACATTAAACGTGTATAGGACGTGAACAAGTATTTTATATTAAAACATTGATGTTGCTCGCCGTATGATATGTATACGAGGATGCGGCTGTAATGTGAACCTGACGTTCAAATTTTAATGGTATATTCGAACACTTTTAACAGTATATTCGAACCATAACGATAAGTTATAACGTCCCTTTATATTGCACTTTTCTTAATATATTATTTATAATATATCTATATAATTTATTGATATAGAAAATCACAAATTACACATTTATATTAAGAAAAGTGCAATATAAATTTTACATATACTTTGCACTTATACTTAAACACACAACTAATTTCAACCTCAATTTTAAAAAAAATATATATCATTATATTTATTATTAATTTTTATTATCAAAAATTTTGAAAAATTAAATTTAAATTAAAAAATTTAAATATATATAGATTTTTAAAATATATATTTTAAATATAAAATATGCATTTTTAGAGGAATTAAGGGTTGTCCGTGTAAGGTCCTTATAATATTATATGTAAGACAACCTTGAGCAGGAGGCTTACAAGGACACTGAATAGTGATCCTCCATATCCTCAACAGTGTACAACCTTCTGTACAAGCTCTCTTTAACCTTGTTCCCTGCTACCTTGGAGTCCTCAGCTTTTCCAGGACCATGTTCATGTTATTTGAAATATATATATAAATAATAGTCTATGATTAAATAATTATTAAAACATCACATTCGCTATTTATACATTGATATTTTACTAATTAAGTACATTCTACATGTTTGACGCCAACACCTGGTTAAACGTTTTTCTTATATCCTGGGGATTGACAATTCTTATGCAACAGTCCTTGTAGCATTTACTCAAACGTGCTACATAAATAAATAAAATATATAAATATAAAAAAACAATTATGTAAATACAGAAAATCACCAGGATTTTTTGCAGGGAAATTCTTGCAAGTTGGTAAGGCAGATATTCCTATTAAACCTTTCATTTTCTTAACATCCGTAGATTGACCATTATACAGTATATAAACCAAAATACCGTACATGCATTTACATACACACCGAAAGTTCATACTTTGAAAGCAACAGGCTCCTTCAACTTCTTGAGACATCTGAACAGTCAGATCAAAATTCGCAAGCTTTCGGCAATCCCTTTTGACTTTAATATATTTACTCATATATATACAATACACACATACATACACATATGTGTATGTGTATATATATATATATATAGTAGAGATAGCTGGTAAGGATGTGACACCTTTTTTAAAAAAATTTAACTTTGAAGTCTGCCTTGCTGTGTTACGTGTTACGGTCCTTGAAGCAAGTGCTTTTTTTATAATACTGATAAGTTTAAGGGAGTTTAAGGGCGTTTTGTGGGGTTTAAGGGAGTTTAGTGTCGAGGTTTGACTCTAGTCAAGGGACATAGACAGCAACAGGGATTGCCATAGCTACCGACCCCGTAAGCTTGCAGACGCAGTCCCACAGGTTACTTATATACAATGTATGGTGTATATATATCCATGTACGTATATACGTATTTTAAATGTGCGATTTTTTGATATTTTACTACTGGCGGTGTATACATCGTATGGAAAACCACCTTATGTCGGACATTGTTTAGAGTGATTTCTCTAAATAACTATTTCAATCTGCACCATTCGCTATATTTAAAAGAAAATCTTAGCCGCACGATGTGGCCATTTATTATATATACAGCTTCTAGAAGATGGAGATTCTGTATATTGGTTTATAGACATTAAGAAAAAAAGGCTGAATGCCATGTTTAATTGATCAGAAAATTTGGTTAAGATACAACATTTGGTTGACTCAAGTCAACCAAAGGAAAAATTAAAAAGAAAAAAAATGTCAGGAAAATTATAAAAAAATAAAAATAAAAAAAAAAAAATCAGCTAGGAGGGGCTGCCTATCAGAAGCAAGAGTAAGTATAGCACTTGCAAGGTTATTAACGGCTGTGATGAGTCCCTCCATACCTTGTCGGGAGATCTCAGCCTTTGCTTCCTCAAGAACAAGCTTACGTTCCTCTACACTGAGAATATCCCTGTGCCTCTTATCCTTCCTCTCTTCACACGCTAGAAGCGTTTGTGTTAACTCGTACGCACTCTTGGAGAGCGTGGGTGCTAACTCGTGTGTATCTGTAGACATTCGTTGCCTCTTTGGCGAGCGCCGCTCTGTGTCACTTCCTTCGCTATCTGTACCCTTTGAAGCTTCTGCATAAACAAATGCTTTGTTTAGCACATACATACGTGCGTGTGCGTACAATGTCAAACAATATATAGTTAAGTGAAACTTAAGGTCTTGTTAGGTGTACATAATATATTACAGTATATACGTATGCATGTTTGGTGTGACATCCACAAGATTTTGCGAAGAAGTAGGTGTACATTGTACATGTACAACGATTTTATAATTCAGACTCTAAGACACATGTCGAGATACGAGATTAGCATAGAGATTTGCTTCTAACAAACTTTGGATAAACCCATATATATGTGCGCGTTTGTGCGTGTAGAAATCTACACATACACATACAATGTATAGAGAGATTCATACGTATGAGTCAAACTTTGACATTGTGTATAACACAAAGTCGTATAATTTGGAGAAAATGAAACAAATTGGACAATAGAAATGAAATTCTTACCTGCAGGAGGAGGAGGGGGCTGTACAGGAGGCAGAGGTGCAGAACTCGGGCCGGGCAGATGCATCGGAGGAGTATATACATGTCTAATCTGTTGGGGAATGTGGGATTCCTGTACAGCAGGCTTGGGCCTCTTATCGACCACTTCGTGCAAGGCATCATAGACTTGGATAATCATATTGGAGGGAAGCCCTCTCTCTTTCCTTTCGTGTTTCTCGAGCTGCCAGTAGCTCTTTGAACCTGGCTGCACCTTGGATTCATACTCCCTCACCTTCTTGTAATCCCTGAGCAAATTATCCCATTTATCATTGCACTGGTTCTGGCTCCTTTGACACCCATGTTTCCAGCAGTGATTCTCAACCCATTTCCATCTAAACTCTGCAGACTTGCCTTTCTCTTTCTCCCCTCCCTTGAGTCGTCTCTCATCGTCAAGTTTCTTGGCCTGGATCAGTATCATTGTCTCCTGCAATGTCCAGTTTCCCTTCCTGTATTCCCTCCCGCCTGCACCCCCAGACTCAATCTCAATCTCTGAGGGACAATTCCACTGCTGGGCTCTGCCATTCTAACATACCCAATGAATGCCTGTGTTCCGTGTGTGTGATCTTCCTGTAGTTAAAACTACTAATCAATGTGTTAAGAGCAACAGTATATGGGAAAAGTGGGGTATCAAAGTAGAACAAGAGAGTGAAAACAACAACACTTTAAGCACCAGTCCACCACCACTACCATGGTACACACAGGAATCCCTAATCTATACAACAGTATTTTTTATCTGCACAGAGTCCACTATATCACTAAAAAGCAAAAAGAAACAGGGTGTTCCTCTCTCTCTGACTATTGTTCTAGCTGGAAAGAATCGATCCACAACTGTCCAGCATGAATTTAATCACTGTATATGTTTGTATAATTATTTGTATCATCATCAAACCAGTCTCTAAGTAGATAGCTGAAAGAGACCAACAAGAGCATCATCATCACCATCTGATGGAATGGAAACCATACGAATCTATGTATAAACACTTTAATTATTTTTTTCTTTTTTAACTATTGATGGGATTGTTGTGAAATATTTCTTACCACAGCTTGTATACAGCCAATAGTATTTAGAAATTACAAGGTGTATGTATATATACATATATATATGTATATATATATACTATACAGTCTTGACAGTAGTATACAGTTGCAGGTTAGCCAGCAAATGCTCAGTTGGGGGCACTTTGACTGCTACATTCATCATAACCATGCATACTCATGCACATGGCTCCTTAACCTATCACATCCAACCTAAACCTCTTTATAACCATGATTACTTGATATAATATGATATGACCTAACCTAACCACATCATCTTTGACTGGTTTGTGACGGGTTGTGACGGACGAATCTAGACCACCTTGTCTAGATTTGCTACGTAGGGCACACGTGTCACCTCACTAGTTTCTATATATAGACTAGGTTTTACTCGCTTAATTAGGTTATAATTTCATGTCCAGCTCATCTTCCACGTGGCACTGACTAGTATGCGCACTAGGTCGTGAAAGACAAATGTGGAGTTTTCTTATATACCATGGTTAATTAAATATTGATATTATATAATATTTTGATTGGTGTAATATTCTATGTAATAAAGCCTTGAGAGAACACATAAGTTGGTAAAGGTCTGTGTGTACTTCAAACATACTGCATGCATATATGCAAGGTTTCCATGTGCAAAATAAAGGTATTCTTTTTGGAATGTAATATATTGTCGTTGATCATGTGTATATAATCATTGCGTCCCGACACAAGGGATTTACCAAGTAAAAAGTATTGAAAATATATATTCCATACGAATATTCTAGTTTCACATAGTATTTAGAATGTCAGGGAATCATGATAACTACATGGTATGCTCGGATAATAAGCTTTTGCTGCTTTGAAAGTGAAATGTTACTGAATTACACATAAAGCTTTATTTAAATGCAGAAAGAGTATATATGTGCCGTGGTACTTCCTGTAAAACAAAATTGATACAGTGTTCAATCTTCTCCACTAAAGAAAATTCAATTCCACTTGTATTATTCTGTATTTAATCCTGACATATGTTTTTATCTTTTTATAGTTATTATACGAGAATAAATAAATCAAGTCTTAACTTTTAATAAATGCATTTTCTTGCTAATTATAAATTATATATGTTATAACCCATGTGATATGTGTTATTGAATCATATTAATACATATAACTATTATTAAGTTTGACTCATGGTCATTTTGGGAATTATGATAGAATGAGGGCTAAGCTTTTAACTGAAAAAAATGTTGCAATGAACAGTAAGTTATGATATTTTAAATAATTCATTTAATTTTGATTATTCGAAACTGAAATATCTGGAGATTATTGCCTCTGCAGAGTTAAAATAAAAGAGGAAATTGACAAGCTACATTATTATTATTATTTGCTGTTTTAACGAAGAGCATTATTAGTGACATGTCTTTGAAAAATAATTAACATTTAAAAAATTTAAAGATATTAATATATATATTAAATTCGACGATAGCTGATATACCTTTTTAAGCTTTTAACTGGAAAATGTTGCAAATGAGTAGGTTATGATATTTTATAATTATTTTTAGAAGATTAATTTAATTTTAACTTTTGACATAAAACTGAAGTATTTGGAAATTATTGCCTTGCAGAATTCTGAAAAAGAAAACAAAAGAGGAAATTGACAAGCTACATAATTTATTATTATTTATCGCTGTTTAACGACGAGCATTATTAGTGACATGTGTTTAAAAAATCATTAACATTTCAATTTTTAAAGATATTAATAGATGTATCCACGTAGGATATATATAATTATTATTAAGTTTGACTCGTGATATACAAATTTCCCTTTCAAGGTTTTAAACTGAACGTTATGATATTTTTATAATTATTTTAGATAATTAATTTAATTTTAATTTTGGCATAAACTAAAATATTTGGAAATTATTACCTTACAGAATTCTGAAAAAAGAAAGTAAAAGAGGAAATTGACAAGCAACATATTATTTTATTATTATTATTAGAGCATTATACGTTAAATCTAAACAACATCACATCCCCTTCTTGTACTACATAGTCTTTGCCTTCTGATCTTAGCTGCAAAAAGTAATAAAATTTCATATCAAACTTCAACATCAAGTAATATTAATATAAAACCAAAGTTATAACTTTAATATATATCATACACATAAAAATATACATATTGATTATGTTTATTATATATACCACACGCGCATACTCATACAACGCTGTCATTCATATGTGAAATGTTTATAAAATACATACTTACCAATCCTTTCTCCCTTGCTGCTTGTAAAGATCCAACCGACACAAAGTCTTATAAGCACCTGTATTTCATAAAATAGCATTTTATTAAGGTTTTATTGATACCATTCAATATAGAATGTTAATATTTTGACTTACAGTTTCAGCTCGGATAAATCCTCGTTCAAAGTCTGAATGTATAACACCTGCTGCTTGTGGAGCAGTCATGCCTGTTAAGACACATGTTAACTGTGTGTATGTGTATGTGTATGCGTGTGTGTGTTTATTATTTAACTTCTTGTAATACCGGCTTTGATGGTCCATGCCTTAGTTTCCTGTTTAAAACAATGTCAAAATGCATGCTATATATATATATATTATATATATATATAGAGAGAGAGAGAGAGAGAGAGAGAGAGAGAGAGAGAGAGAGAGAGAGGCCCCTCCCCGCTTCTCTCTCTCTCTCTCTCTCTCTCTCCCACACACACACCACACACCACCACACACACACACACCTTATCCCCTGTAGTAAAATACGTGCGTAGGCCAAGTAAACTGTATGTAGCTTTGACGAGAGATCCCAGACCTCCTTCTGGAACTCCAAGTGATTCAAGGAACTCTACTCTTTCCTTTGCATCAAGCTCGGTAAGTTCTGCCTCCACCTGTATGGCATTGTCATGTGTATGTATGTGTGTGTGTGTGAGAGAGAGAGAGAGCAGTAAAAAAAATTTGACAGGCACGTTGTTCTTTCTTTTGACAGATAATATGCACGTACATATTACATGCACATGCACAAACTTTCATTTGACACAGAAAATCTTTTTTTGACAGGAATATCAACAAAAACAATGTCAAATTTTTACTGTGAGAGAGATGTCCATAAAACGATATCATTTTTATATATGGGCATCTCTCTCACAGATAATATTGATACCAACACACATAATAATAACAGTCCATATATAGCATTAGATAAGCACTTTATAAGTGAATAAATACAACACCTATAAAGCATGTGTGCGTGTGCGTGCATCCGTGCTTGCGTGTGCGTGTGTGTGCGTGCAGAGAGAGAGAGACAGAGACAGACAGACAGATAGACATACCTGTGCAGATACAACCACTGTTTCGGAACCAAGTTCAGCTGCAGTTTTCATAACCTTTTGTACATGGTTATTCTTTGAAGGGTCTGCCAGTTCCCCTTCTGCTACATTAGCAGCAAATATGACAGGTTTCATTGTAAGTAAACACAGCTGGTTAACTAGTTTCCTTTCATCGTCTGAGAGCTCAACTGTTCTCGCTGCTTTTCCCGCTAGTAATGCCTCGTTAATCCTCTCTAATGCAGCAGCCTCCATTTCTTCCTAAATTGAACTTAAAGAGTATCAATTACATCCGTATACATGCATATGTATATGTATGTGTGTGTATGTGTATATGTATATATATATATATATATATATATATATATAGAGAGAGAGAGAGAGAGAGAGAGAGAGAGAGAGAGAGAGAGAGAGAGAGAGAGAGAGAGGACACACACACACACACACACACACACACATATCACTATCATACCTTGGCTTTATTTGTGGATCTTTGGCTCTTCCTTTTTTTATCTTGCAAGTCTCTTCTCAATCTGCATATGCAGTATGATATAAATTAACAGTACTTAAGCACGCATATTACCATGTGATCTCTCTCTCTCTCTCTCTCTCTCTCTCTCTCTCTCTCTCTCACACACACACACACACACACACACACATATACATCCATATATGTACGTATGTACATATACCCATTATATATGTACACAGAGATTGAAATGGACACCTGTGCGAGGTCAGAAAAAGCAAGCTCCAAGTTTATAATGTCAATGTCGGCTTCTGGATCAACTTTGCCATTGACGTGCAATATATCAGTGTCTTCGAAGCATCTTACCACCTATATACACACTTTTCTCAGTATATATATATAGACCTGTGAGCACGTGTGATCATGTTGTGCAAGTGCATGTGCGTCTGCGTCCGTGTGTGTATTATGCAGTTTAAATACTCTAACCTGAACAATTGAATCCACTTCCCGTATGTGTTGCAAAAATTTGTTTCCAAGTCCCTATATACACGAAAGTCACCAGAATATACACACTTATGTCGTATGTATGTGTGTATGTGTGCGTGACATCCATTTACAAATATAGCAAGAAATCAACATGCAGCTTCTTTGCATATACATTAAGTATATTGTCAATACGCACACGCACGCACACACATACACAAACTTACCTCACCTTTGCTTGCACCTTTGACGAGGCCAGCAATATCTACAAACTCCATGGTTGCTGGAACAGTTTGCTTTGAGCTACTAAGCTTTGTGAGAACATTCAACCTGCTATCTGGTACCCCAACAATCCCCACATTTGGCTCAATTGTACAAAATGGAAAATTAGCCGCCTGAGCCTTCCCATTCTCCACCTATTTCAATACGTATATACACACACGATACGATATCTACATATATGTGAGTAAATAATATAAAACTGGAAACTCAAACAACAATATGGACGTATCTATCAATCAACCAATCAATATATATATGTCTGTGTGTATATGTCAGTGCATATCTACATACGAGTGTTAACGTCAATTCCTTAAGTGGAGGAAAAAGAAAAAGCATGCATAACAAATAGAATAACAATAATTAGAAGAAGAAAAGGAGGTATACCTATATTGTTACAGGATATAGTCATATTATGCCTATATTGAGTATGTTATGTATGTACATATTAGATATACCCGTCATATCAACGGAAAAGAAGAATAACAATAATGGGAAAGAAAATAAGTATATATATATATATATAAAATTACTAGCTTGAAAATCTAGCAATGCTTTATTAGATACCTGAATCACTTCAAACTTAAGTGATCACTTCGAACTTTAAACATGATATCTTTCATAAAAAAAGAGCTTATATAATATAAGTATGTATATAACTAGATGTGTGTATCATATGTATATGTGTATACATACGCATATACGTATTCTCTATATAAGCTGCATATATACAAGTTAGATTATACACGAAATAATTAAGATTAAGATGTAAAGAATTACCAGAGCATTGAAGAGAGTGGATTTGCCCACATTGGGGAGACCCACAATGCCAGACCGCAAGCTCATACTGATTTTTGCAGAATATCCTCGACTGAACACCCATTGATTCTTCGGAATTATTGAATTGGAATGCCCTAATACCGAAGAAGAAGATGTATACAACAATGCTACTGGCCTTGCCAGTATACCCGCACCAGGCATTGCTAAACAAACCCCAGGGTTTATCCATTCACAGTTCATTAATTATACCCTAAACCACCTTAAACACGATTAATAAAATAACAATACTCAATATATAAACTGTTCATTATGGGGCCACTGTAGTGTAATTTTTAAACCATGCCAGTCAATAAAGCTGCATATGGTGTATACATATATACTAAGCTTATATATAGTACAAAAAGCAAAGTAGTTTAACATAAGATAATAATGTACATACACATTAAAACTTAAAAGAAAGCTCTGCTCCCGTAGAACACCCTCTGAGAGCTCTTCTTACCTGTCTCCCCACTCTTCTCGCCGCTCTGCGAGGACCTGTCACTCTCGCTCTTACCGCTGGAGGTGGACTCGGTGGAGGGGACCTTGATCAGTCCGTTCTCGTCCACGGGCAGCTGCATCCTCGACAGTGCATCGGAGAACTGCTGCATGCTCTTCATATACATGTCGACTATCTCGTCCTGCATTATCCTCGGCTCCGGCTCGAGCTCGACTTTCGGAGTAAACTCTGCCACTGGCTCCCCCTGTTCCCCTTTGGATCTCGGTGTCACACCGTTCTCCTCGGTAGTAAGCTTCGAGCTCGGTGTGACACTGTCGGTAACAGACGACTCCGCTGCAGGAATCTCTATCTTCTTACGGATCGTCGTTACCTTAGTAACTTGCTCCACAACTGAGACCTCTCCCTCCAGCTTCTTTATATCTTCAACAACCGCTGCCTCTGCCTCTTTTGTTGTTGTCGCTCTCCTCGAGCTCCGGGAGGAGAGTCGTATCCTCTCTCTCTTCCCACAGCTTAGTTGTGCCATCCGCGGCCTCGACCGCCTCCACAAGCTTTGCAACCGAGAGTTCTCCTTCAAACTCGTCTGGGAGCTTGAGATAGGGAGGTCCAGTACATATCCCGTCCCCCACAATGTTCTTGCCGGGCTTACGCCGGATAAAGTCTGAGACAAGCTCCTTGTCGGCTTCTGCATCAGCAGGGTCGGTGAAGACCAGAGGCTCCTCGGTGGAGGATTCCACGGACACATCAGACGCGGACGGTACCAAGCTGGAGACAACACCCTCACAGTTCTCCAGGAACTCGAGGGTGAGACAGATAATGCCGGCCGGAGAGTGGAAGAGTTCGGTCGAGGACAGACCGAACTCCTCGAAGTACTTTCCTCTGCCAACCAGAGTCGCAAGGGGTATACTTACCTGACCCAGTAGCTGGTCTTGAAGATAGTCCCGCAGCTTACTTGCCATGAAAACCTCACACCGGAGTACACAGCTGCTGAGGACGCTTGGGGTAGTGAACTTCTGGTTAAAGACAGGATCCTTACCTCCCTTGTCGACTATGTCTGTGAAGAAAACCGTGGGAGGCTCCGAGGTACCCTTGGAGAACAATGTAAGCTTGATGTACACATCCTGTTTCGCATAGATGCAAATGTTGTGGAGGTTCCTTGCCTGGTGAACCTCCACATGAAGAACACCGTTGGTGGTCGCGAGCACAGGTGCCTGTGTGTGTCCATTCGAGGTAGCCGGAGTGTGCTCCATGGTGAAAGGTGCAAAATGGCTTGGGGGTTCCATCACAATCACATGTAACAAGTGAGAAACTTTGGACAGAGAGAAACCGACCAGATTTTAAAGGGGAAAGGACTGTATTGTAAAGGAGGAAAAAGAACAAAAAGTATGCCTAGGTAGATTCGTATAACATGACTGCTACAGTGGTCAGCAATATGTGGTGTCCTAACAGTGGGAAATTTGGGAATTAAACACTGACTGCAAGAATTCCCGAGATTTTCCCAGCGAAATCCAGATACAAAATGCGAAAATTCCCGTAATTTATGAAGATTTAGAGGAGTTTACCATATCATGAAGGCCACGGAAACGCAGCGAGGAGCCGAGACACAACAGAAGACAGAATTAGGGATTCCTTTGTGATGTTGTTGGTAAGTGACGTATTTGACCATTCATCCTCCATGGGCCATTTACCGCCACATGGCCCACGTACAAGAGAATATTCTACCGGCACATTAGTCTCCAATTGCCACGTGTCAGGCGGAGGTATTTTTGGTTTGTTTGATTTTCTTTAGGGTTTAGTTGAGCCACATTTAAAAGTTTTTGGAACCACGTATTAGGGTTCTTGGAGCGCGATCGATCGATCGAGCGGTGCGGCTTAGGGTCGGTTGTGGCGGCGGATCGGAGGCACGCAATCTTCTTGGCGCGGGTTGAATGTTCTTTATAGCCGGATTGAATGATCCCGGCATGGGTTCATCATCGGTCTCCGATTCTGCATCATCTTGCCGCAAATACGCATCTTTCGTCGAAATCTCTCTGCTGCTGCCATCGCGCTATGCTTCAATCTCGCACATTGTGCAAGGCGATGACTATCAGTTCTGGTAAGCGGAGCCTCCAAGAACCTCCCGGACCAAGGTATTTTCCTTGATATAAGTAGTGCAGAACACATAACTTCGTTCCCCAGTCGTGTTTAGATCTAAAAGTGTCTGTTTTAATACATACATAAAGGATTGTTGGTCATTCCGCTTAAGAAAGAAATTGTATATACTTTTTTAATTTCTTTCTTTTACATAGAAATAATCGAGAATATACTCTTTATATCCTAGTATTTTCAGATGTTTTTAATCATATATAAAGGCTTTCGCTAATTGTTTATGCTTTGATGTTATAGGTAGAAATATATGCATGATCTAGAAAATGTAGGTTTACTAAAGTATATAAAGTTTAATAAGTTTAATGTGCAGACAGACGATTTATCACAGATCGACAGCAAATGCTGCTGCGCAAATGGACGGAAACGAATCAAAGCTTAGAGGCGCAACGGCCACACGGCCCCAAGTTGTCATTGCAAATCCCGAAGAATTGGAGAGAAAGAAACGAGCAATCATTTCAGCAGGGCTGTCTTCACTGCAGGTCGGTAGTTGTGTACAATCATCATCTTAATTTTTAATGTTTTTCTCTTCTTTTGCAGGTCATTGCAGATTTCGACATGACATTGACAAGATACATCGTTAATGGAATGAGAGGCCAAAGTAAGTTAATTTTATGCTCAATAATAATATATATAGTAACATTCATATATACTTTGTAATGTTCTTTATGGAAAGGTTCACACGCACTTCTAAGCCAGGGGAGTGTGGAGTACGATCTAAAGCGTCAGCAGCTCTATGACCACTATCATCCTTTTGAGACATGTCCCACGATTGCGGTTGACGAGAAGACGAAGCTTATGGAAGAGTGGTGAGTGGCATTTAATTACTCTTAATTAATGACCATTTGCGCATGACTAATGACGTATGTATGCAGGTGGGGAAAAACCCACGATCTTCTTGTTGAGGGCGGTCTTACTTATGAAGCCATCCAGAAGTCGGTGGAAAATGCCACCATTGGCTTTCGACATGGAGTGATCGATCTTTTTGAAACGCTGGAAGTAAGTATAAAAATAAACATTATCTAATAATGTAATATGAGAGAGAGAGATTATATAACATATTTGAGAATGATAATGAACGGTATCTTGTAGGCTAAGGATGTTCCTGTCTTGATTTTTTCTGCTGGTTTGGCGGATATCATTGAAGAGGTAACAAGTTTTAGTATTATTTAATTATTAAGTTCCAAGTTAACAGGATAGTCTTCAGGTTATGCGACAAAAGCTCCACCGAACCTTTACAAATATTCGCGTGGTGTCAAACCGCATGGACTTTGATTCTGAAGGGAACCTTCTCGGTTTTAAAGGTGTGTAGCTTAACTTTTGTACTATATACATTCCGTCTTTGTATGCCACAGTATTTACATAGATATTTATATCTGTGCAAAATACAGTGGCATACAAAGACGGATTGTATATATGCCTGCACACAGCGCTTAAATGTATTATTTTCTCTCTTTATGTGCGCATCATGGTTTTCAATGTGTAAATCTGTGTGAGGCTGTGTGTTTGTATGTTTATATACATGTGTGTCAAATGGATATATACAGATCTATATGGTATATATCTACAATATATCTATGACACGGACACGCACGCACTATTCACTTTAACAGGAAAGCTGATTCACGTGTTGAACAAGAACGAGCACTCACTAGAATTAGCGGCCCCACTACACGATGAAACAGGGCACGAAGTGGTAGACAATGGGAAGAATGGCTATTCTTTGGTGAGAGACCGCAGAAATATCATACTACTGGGTGATCATCTTGGAGACCTTGGCATGTCGGACGGCGTAGATTATGACAACCGTATCACCATAGGATTCTTGTAAGTTGTCCATATATATAATTCTGTGTATACAGACACAGTATTGATTAAGAGTTTCTTAATACAGGAATGAGAACATAGATAGTTGGCTGAACACATATTCAAAGGCTTTTGATATAGTCGTTGTGGTGAGTATTTAACTTACTTTCTTAATGAGTTTGTTCATTTAAATTTTACATTATTATGATTTTTATTTATTTATCTGTTTTTCAGGATGATGGACCCATGACGACTGTGGTAGATTTAATTCAAGAACTATCTAATTAAAATTTCAAGCCAAAAACACATTTTGTAGTGTTATACTAAATATTATTAATCATCGAATTGTCGTATCTTTATTTAAACACACACACATAAATCATATCTATATATTCAAGCATACATACAACGCACAATATACTTTGTGTAATATATATAATTATCTTAAATAGTTTGAAACGTTGTATGTGTATCATATAGGCTCACAGCACGATATATACACAAAGCACATAAATGTACATATTATACATAAGGTATTATGAGGTAAATTGATAAATATTTACAGTTATATTATTAATAGCTTTGGAGCTAAATAGACCTATTGTCTACGTTTTTACCGTTTTACCTTACACTATATATATATATTATTAAATTTACATGCATAAACATCTATAAAGTTTAACATATTAGAGAACCTGTTTTAATTAGTAACCATTATAGTTTAATATTTTGCTTTAAGAAATATGAAAAAAGTTCTCTAATCTAATAATAATTTAAACTAATTTAATCTAACTTCATTTAATGAAATTAACTTTACTTCATCTAATTTAGTTTTATTTAATCTAATATTATAGTTTAGCTTAATTAAATTAACCTTGGGTTTGATAATTTAGATTTAAATCAAAAAAAAAATTAATCATGACAAATTCGTGTAGGTGATTTTGGCAATATGTGTGTGTGTGTGTGTGTGTGTGTATAAACATAACATTATATGTGCATGCATATGTAATTTATTCATTTAAATATATAAATGATATTTTTAATATTAAACATATGACTTATTAGTTTTATTTTAAATTTAATGTCAAGCTTGTTTTAACTACTCAAAATTATTATAGTTAATTTAATAAATTTAAATCTTTAGAACGTATTAGTTATAGTTTAATGTTAGTTCAATGGTTCTTACTTAACTTCTAGTTATTTAACTTTATTATTAAAATTTAAACTGATGTATTCTTAATTGATTGTTATGTGTCCAGCATTGTATGTCTTAAACAATGCAGTAAATACCATGTTACATGTCATTAATATGTTTTTAATTTACTTAATGGATTCCTTATTCTTTTATTCAGTTTGTGTCACAGTCATCCATCTATAAAAACAATTTCTTTTACGCTTTTGAATGATTTAGATTTGTACTTATTATTATTTTTATATATAATTTTAAATTTAAAAAGAGAGTGTATCTTTCTATTTAAATTCTATGTTACAAGATTTAATTTAAATATTATATTTTAATTAGTTGTAAAATTAATTTTATAAATTATAAATTTAAATATTTTAATTTTAATTTAAAAATTAACTATAGCATTCCCATGTGCAAATGTAAATCCTCCTGAAAATTTAAATATTAATTTAAAATTTATAAACTTTTAAGTTTAAATAAACCACGTGATATGTTATCGTCACTTCTACACAATAGTAAATAAATTCATTTAAGTTTAACTTAATTTTTTTCTCATCATTATATAATTTTTATTTATAAATCACCAAAACATATTTAATCTGTAAAATAAAAAGATTCTTCAAGAATATATAAATATTTATTTTAAAGTTTTATAAAAATCTTAAATTTATAAAAAACAGTATTTATCTAGTTTGCACAGTAAGGGCTCCCCCTAATTCCAATACTTTTGAAAGAGGGATTTAAGTTATATTTTTGTTATGACATAGGAAGAAAAATAAAAATAAAAATAAAATTATACATGTTAATTAAAAAGATTAAAAAATCATGTACTCAACCCTTTTCGATGGGAAATATTAATTTCCCTTCAATTTCTTATGCATGTCCTAACGGGGTAACGTTCTACAAGTGTCACCTTCACCCGTGAGAATCATACATAAAAGAGTGTATTTTCATTGTAATCATAAGAGTTCTTTGCCCATTTCACCTCCGGTTTGGAATATTAAAAAAGAGTGGTCGATTCGCATATGTATCAACGGTAAGAAGTCTGCCACGTGTATGTACCTTAAGTCCTATCTAGGGCTTCAGGGGTTTCTGCTGAAGGGATTTATCTTCAATCTGTCAGGTCAGTGAGCTATACACTAAAGATTATCTATTTATTTATTTATTTTTCTCTTTTTTGCTTTTAATTATTAATAATAATTTAATACTATTTTTCCATTGGATTGTTTGTAGATGCAATGACGGAGTCAGATCCCCCAATGTCTACTTATGGGCAGCGATTGGAGTACACCGAATCCACACAGTCTCTACTTAGCAGGAGAGGCTCAGGTAATCTACATTGTGTGTAATTCTTACACACATACGTCTGTGTGCGCGCGTGTGTATATCATTGTTTATTCAATATGTATAGATAAATGAACATATAAAAGCTTAACTATATGTATATACGTAAATTTGTTAAGCATTGAATCATGCAGAAATATATATGTGTTTATATTTGTTTGACCTATGTATGTAAGTTTCTTTCATGAAAAAGACATAGTCGCTTGTACATGTACACATATACAGACACGTATGTATATGTGTACGTCAGATCTACTTTATGAATCCCATATTTGTGGCACATATGTGTGTGCGTGTGTGTTATGTGTGTGCACACACACACACACACACACACACACATATATATAGAGAGAGAGAGAGAGAGCTTTTCACTCTAGAACATGTAGATACATCTACGCAGGCAACTAAAAGAGCTTGTTATGGAAATAGATGTGTTTGAATAACAGACGTATATGTGTGTGTGTGTGTGTGTGTGTAGCTAGATAGATATATCACACGCACACACACACACACATACACACACACACACACATCATATATATAATATTGGCATGCTAAAACTAAAGAAAGGAGTGTTGTATACCTATATAATGCTTGCAGGCACGCACGCATATATTTCTCCTTGTGCAGGTTACACACACACACACACACATATACGTATATACATACATACATACATATCTATATCTATCTATCTATATATATATATATATATAGAGAGAGAGAGAGAGAGAGAGAGAGAGAGAGAGAGAGAGAGAGAGAGAGAGATTTTCACTCTAGAACACGTAGATACGTCTATGCAGGCAACTAGAAAGAGCTTGTTATGGAACACTAACAGACTTATGTGTATGTACGTGTGTGTGTGTGTGTGTGTATAGATAGATACATCATACACACATATCATAAAATTAAAGAAAAGGAAATTTTTATACCTATATAATACTTCCACGCACGTACGCACGCATATATGTCTACTTTGTGCAGGTTTTGGCAACAGATACGTACAAGTAGATGATTCAGGCATATATTTATCCTCATTGGCGGTCACGATTCTACTGTCCTCGATCGCTACCATCGGAATTCTTTTATTTACACTCGTCATCACGCTCTCAGTTATGCTTAGCTCTTGTCAAAGCCAGCCCATGTTGTTATTTGGTGCAAAACCTTTTCAGGTAAATTATTAGTTTATTGGATAATATATCAAAAATGCTCATATCAAATGTGTAAATAAATACGCATATATACATATGATATAGAGAGGCTGTGTATATCCTTATATATTTGTTTATTATGTTATATTTAGTTTTCTGGCAGGAAATGCAAAATCATCATGGAGTAGCAAACGCGTGTGCGAGTTTCAGAGTTAATGCAGAGATGAACAACTTACAGGGATGGTTACTTCCAGCAGAGTGTGAAGGCTACGTGGCAAAGTATATGCTCAAAGGACAGTATATTATGGACTACAATCAGGCAGTATACGCTGCTAGGGAATATCTGAAGAGCGTTCCTGCTGTAGGTGATGGGATGGATGCCATTGTTCTCGACATAGATGATACTGTTCTTACCAATGTCCCTTACTATGCCCAGCATCATTTTGGGTATGTATACACATGGATTTATATTCATAAACACACGCACGCACACACACACACGTAGCATGTGTATGTTACATGTTTTTCTGCAGTGTAGAGCCATTCAATGAGACTTTATGGGATGAGTGGGTTAAGGAGTCCAGGGCACCTGCTCTTGAGTCCATTCGTTCTCTATACAACGAGCTTAAGGCAGCAAAGTGGTCCATGCTATTCATCACTGGCAGGCCTGACCATCAACGCAATTCCACTGCCAAAAACTTGCTCAATTCTGGCTTCTCTGGATGGGCTTCTCTCAATCTGAGGTAACCCTCTCTCTCTCTCTCTCTCACACACACACACACACACACGCTTTCTAGTGTCGATGTTTCTAGTTATATAGTGGAACGTGATAAATACATGTGGTATAAGTATACGTATACCATCTATATTGAAGAATATTTACAAGTTTATAAGCACAGAAAGTAGAGTTGAAAATATATATTTATTACATGTACTAAATTAAATTCATATCCTGCTTGTGTAGCTTGAAACCAGTGATATGTACTTAGACACGCACATATACAGACGTATGTATGTGTGTGTGTGTGTGTGTATTTATTTATTAATTTTATTTTTTTTCAGATTACAGCATGAGACAGGAACAACAGCTGTGAACTACAAGTCGGGACGAAGGATGCAACTACAAGCTCAAGGATACAGAATATGGACGAGCATTGGGGATCAATGGAGTGATTTAGAAGGTCCATGTGTTGGTAACAGGACTTTCAAGCTTCCAATCCCATGTATTACATATATTAAACTCCTTATTTTTTTTTAAATTAAAAGAAGGAAAAACCAAGCTTTGTAAACTATAAAGCCTTCATACAAATGCAACTTTGATTTTTTTTAAAGAAATGTTGGTCCTATCTAAGGAATTTAATTCAATATTAATTTTTAATTGAATTTTATTTTTCAAATTATTCTCATTCAAATTCCATAACATATTCTCCTTTTAATTGAATTCTTGTTCAAATTTTATTAACAAATGAAAATTAAATCATTCTTTTATACATGTATTGTCATTACTTTCATAAACGGCAAGGTTAATATATATATATTATATTGAGACACACATATATGTATATATGTATTCTGATAATCTATAATAATCAATTAACATAGTAAATGTGGAATGAAACAGAATGGAGTTTATTAAATACTATAAAAAATATTGTAAATAGGCAAATGTCATAATTATTTAAAAACTATATTTTATTGCAATTGTTAAATACCATTGATTATAATTTTAAATTGATATTTAAAAATTAAGTTATACATGTAGTTTTCTATTATACTAAATAATTAACTATCTTAGTAATTATCTAAAAATTTGAATTGTACAAATTTCAAGGGATATTCCTAGCATCTAGAGCAATGGCTATGGCGCAAACGTATCTAGCAGTTTACAATGTAGCGCAAGCGTGCGGCTGGTAAGCAGATGTTGAGAATCTTCTCCTTTCTGATAGAATATGCTCCCCAGGTGCTTGTTGCTACTCAGGCTTCCACATAAATCTTCCAAGAGCATCCAGCTTGCGTGTATTCATTTATTTATTTTTATCTATTTAATTTAATTTATATATTTTAATATAAGATGTAATTGTACAGGCTTTTTGCAATTTGCTGCTTTTCTTGAAGTCCTGCATTCATTGATTGGTAAGCTATATATGTATATACACATATAATGCACACTGTGTGTGTGTATGCATATATTGTATAAAATTTTATATATATAATATTTATTTATTTAATTTTATTTAATTTACAGGACTTGTTAGGAGTGCTACAATGACTACATTTTTGCAATGGGGTGGAAGGTTTCACGTCATTACTGCAATTGCTTTACAAGTGGAGGAGGTGCTTTTTATTTTATTAAATTATTAATAATATTATGGTATATATTAATTTTAAGTTTGACAAATTTTAATTAACCAGGTTCAAGGAAGTCCATTCCTCACAATGATGCTCGCAGCTTGGTCCCTTTCAGAGGTTATATATATATATATATATATATAAACACAAAAACTTGTATGTATATATGTGTACACACACACACACATGAATATTTTCATACATTAAGTTTTTTCCAGGTTATCCGTTATCCACAATACGTGACAAACATACTTGGAGCCTGCCCTGGATGGTTAACATGGCTTAGGCATCTCTCTCTCTCTCTCTCTCTCTCTATATATATATATATATATATCTCTGTGTGTGTGTGTGTGTAGACTTATGCTAACTTCTCTTATCTTCAGATACACTGCGTTTATTGTTTTGTATCCCATTGGAATCGTTGCTGAAAGTAAGTTAAATCTATTGGTGTTATATATATATATATATATATATATATATATATAGGGAAAATTACAAAATACCCCTCAAGTTGTCTTACATTGCAAATTTACCCCTGAAGTTTTGAAAACTATATTGTTGCATAACAAATATTTAAATAAACTGATACATAAATTCCTTAAATGTTTAATATTAAATTCTAGTTACATTTTAATTATTTGCTAGATCTCTGTATTCATTGTTAATTTTTATTTTAAAAAAAATAAAAATTCATGTGTTTTAACTTAAGTATATTTAAAACAATATATTCTGAATTTAAAATTTTGCTAAGGTCAAAAATATAATTTTTAAACCTTCAGATGTATTACATATAAAACCATGTACATATTCATAAATGTTAAATAGATGTTGTATTATTATATACATATAACCACTTGTTTTACATTACCGATTTCTCTCTCTTCCTCTCTCCCTCTCTCTCTCTATATATATATAGAGACACACACACACACACACATGCACACATATATATGTCTGCGTGTGTGTGTGTGTGTGCATATGCATGTATACATATTTTTCTTTTTCTTTTTTCTTGCAGTGGGACTGATGTACTTGGCATTGCCATTCATCAAAAAGCAGGATTTATATGGGAGTTTCTTCAACTGGATTCCTTTCATTAATTATTATCAGTTTATAATGGTAAGATAGAGTTACTTTAATATAGAAAAGAAACTAATTAGTTTTCTTTAATACAGGGTTTATTAATTGCTTATCCTTTCATTGCGTCGGTACTGTATAAACATATGCTTTCACAACGGCGAGCAAAGCTTAGTAAAAAGCAGAATTAAAGTTAGTACTAATAATAATATATACGATGGTATACTATAATAATGAACATAATAATTGATGGTTCCACACATATATTGTGTATACAAGTGCAAAGACATGGCAAATTTTTTTATATAATATAAGTTGTTCATTTTAAAAAAATTCAAAGCATTAAGGTCTCAGTCTCTTTTAAAACACTTCACTCTCTTTTGAAGTGTTTTAAAACATCTCAAACATCTAAGTACATATTTATAAAATTAAATCATATATAATAAAATTTCAACAATATATTGTAGGGAAAGCTAACTTTTTAATATTTACAAAATTATTCTTATGGTTTTGATAATCCCTGGCATCTCTCACTTTTTTGTAAATTATTTTACTATTTAAAAATTATAAAACTGCAGTTTAAACTTAATATTAATTTAAGGTTAGGTACAAACAAATTTAAATAAGGAACACTGAAATGAGTGTACTATTTGTGAGAGTTAATTATATTTGGTTTTATATTTAAGTGTAAGTTTCGGCAGTTATTTATGTTTATGTAGAATTAATATGTAAAAGTATTATTTTATCCCAAAACGCCACAAATTGCAAAGGGCCAATGGATATTGTACTACTTAAGTTACCCATAATTTTGATTTTCATCCAATCAAAATGTGATTAAACCCTTAAACTATATATTTAAAGAGTTGTTATTCTCTTTATTATGTTTAAGTACCTTAAATTTAGGTTAATTTGAACATTAAGTGTTTTATTAATTATAAATAAAAAATTACTTATTGTTATAAGAAAAGTTCATACAATATTTAATTGAATGACACATAATCTATTTGAGTAATTCTGATTCAATACGAATTCTCACAAGTTTAATAAAAGTACATAGTGAAATGTGTCATAACAAGGAATGTTATATATTCATATTATTATATTTATATTGATATGTGGCAATTAAGACTATGTGTAATGAGTCAAAATATACTTACATGCTTTATGTTAAGCATTTTACATTTAATATTAGATAATTCTTAAATGTTTAATTGATTGAGATAAAGAATAAATTAATAGTGCTTATGACGAACATTGAGATGATATTGTTATAACTTTTTGAGTGAAAAAAAAAAATATTATACTATTATTCATAATTATTATAATAAGGTGTTTCTTGTTATTGAACATATATTCAAAATCATAACAACAACATATGGAACATTTAATTATTACCACTTCAAACAAGAATATGTTTTAATTTACAAGCTTATAACATGTTCATTCTTCATATTCTAACATATTTCTTATATAAAAGAGAGTAAGTGCAAGTTTATACATATTATTATATCGTCTTTAAACATATTGGGCAATATAAAGGACTTAAGCACAAGGGAAAAAACAAAATATATTACTTTTTTGATCACCTTTTATTTACTTGGACAATTAAAAAATGACATATTAAGCTAAAAAAGAAAAGAATATTGTTTAATGTTCAAAATGTCATAATGTTAAATATAATTGGAAAAATATGAAATTTACTACTGAAAATATAAATGTGTGTTTTTGTGTGTTAATATTATTTATTATGCTAATTAAATACCCTAATATAATATGTTATCGAAGGCATAAATCTTTAAAACTCAAACTCCAACAAATTGTGTTTATATATTCATATGTACATAGACAAATATATGAGAGGATAAAATAATAGTTTAATTTATTATAAAAATAATGAAAATTATAAAATTATAAATATAGGTTTTACTATATCTTTCTAATCGTACATATTCTTTTAAATGGTTTAAAAATCTAAATAATTGTAAAATGATATATGATTAAGAGTTTATATTATTAATAATTTATTGATTGTTAATTGAAATTTAATATTTTGTATTATGTGGTATTACAAAAAAATGAAGAAACACCTTTAGAGTCTAAAGTTAAAATGTTTTAAACCTTATTTAAGAGTTTATATTATATTAAAGATAATAATTATGCTATTGATTGATATCTCAATTTTATTGTAGAAGCATTTATTAAATTTTAATATTTAATAAAGACAATTTATTGTAAAAATATAATTTAAATTAAAATCTAAGGTATAATGATAACTACAATTTATATTTGATTATAATTATAAAATAAAATATGAAAGTACAATAAATATTTTGTTAAAATATTTAAGATGTTTTTACGTTAAAAATTTATTAAAAGTATAATAAGTTGCAATATAAATAAATTTTTAAGTGCACAAAGATAACATATTTTAATTTGGGTTAAGTATTGTGGGATTTTTCTTTTCTTAATCAAAAAACTGAAAGCAATTATTATTGTAAGGAAGTCTTTATATTACTTAATTGAATTCCTTGTTTTTCATTTATTTTTTTCTACTTAAGAAGGGGCTAAAGAAAATAAATAAATATAAGAAAGGTAAAACCAACTAATGTTTAAATATATTTCTCTTGTATACATATAATATATATATATATAATTGATATGATATGATCATATGCAATTAACATTTTGATCATTTGCAAGAATAAGTAATTAGTATTGGATGTGTGTTGAAGGTAAAAAGAATGTTTATATGTATGTGTGCATATTCATGTATTTATATATAGAAGGTTATATATGTAATATACAATATACATGTATATGTTGCATATATATGTACATGGTGTATATGTTTTATGATATGGTAACATAAACATTAAGAGATAGAGAGAGAGGAGTGTATATTAATGATTTATTTTAATATAATATTGATAAGTGTTTTAATTTTTATTAGTGAATAAGTTGAGGAGTTCTATGTAAAAATAATGGATATAAATTGTGTAAGACACAAGAACATGATATACTTAATGTGTTAAAGTTAATTACAGATAAATACTTAAATTAAAATTTAAAGCACTAATATATTTTATAAGATGTTTTTATATAAATACATATACAATGGGAATCTAAGGCAATAGCTTCATTGTTTTACCTCAATCTTAAACTCAACAATATAGAAAGTTCATATGAAGATCTTACTAAGAATAATAAAAGTAGGAATATGATTACATATATGCATATACACATGCATAGCTTAAATATCTTTCTATGTATATGGAGAAAGAGAGTGTACATAGATATATATATATACAATGAGAAAGAAGGATTGATGACTGTATATATGAGAGTATGTCTATATATGCATATACACTTAAATATCTCTATAAGTATACAATGAGAAAGAGAGAGATCAACTAGTTTAGAGGGTGAGTGTATGTGACTACATCAATATATGCATATACATAATTTAAATCTCTATATATATTGGAGAGAGAGAGATTAATGAATTTAAGGGGTGAGTGTATTTGACTACATTTATACATGTATATACACATATATGTATACATAATTTAAATATATATGTATATGTATACAAAGAGAGAGATAATAAGTTTGAGGGGTACATACATATGTATACACAACTTAACTATTTTATATGTATACATGGAGTTTGGGAAGTGTGTATGTATGTATATGTATATGTATTATTTATTTATTTATGTACATGTTAGCTTAAGGTCTTGAAATTAAAAGTAATACATACAAATATCAAAATAAATAACATACTATTGGATACACATTGAAATGCCAAATTTTTAGTTTTCGGCCTTGCAAAATCATGATTATATTAAAAACTATGTAGAAATTCAATGGATTAACCATATTAATTAAGCAAATCATATACATTATAAAATATGTTATATTTGTATGGAAATTATATAAAAAAGTCACCTTCTAAACCACTTAATAAATTATTATTTGGAACCGATAAAAAACCATGTCACATTCATAAGGATTTAAAATCAACTTAATTTTTCATATAATTAATCTTAAGTTTAAATACAATTTTTTAATATTTTTTCGTGTTATGCAAGAAACTTAAATGTATTACTGTAAACACTGGTTTAGAAAATTAAAAAACAACTAAAATCCTTTGCTAAGACATCTCACAATTGCATTAATTCCAACACTCTTACACATTCCTACCTGTCAGTCCAGGCCTACCACAGGTCATCCAACCACACATCCCAACCGTTAAATTTATTTATTATTTTAAGTGCTAATTTATGTTATAAACCAATTTATGAATTAACATTCATTAAAAAAAAAATTTAATTGTACAAGTGTTTATCCAGGACGAGATTTTGCGACAGTGCAGGTACATTGGTTGGTGTGATTTAAAAGTCAAACTCTTTTAATTAGGGGAATCGAACATTTGAAGGCTAAAGTGTTTAGTGAGAATTTAAATAAAAGACAGTGTTAAAGATTTTATAAGAAAACATTAAATGAACATAAAGAAAAAATATCATAAACTTAAATCAAAATCAAACATTTTATAACACTTTGTCAATACATAACATTGTTCTATCAAAAACAAAATAGACAATAGTTTCATATGTAAATTTGGTTTGCAATATCTTAAGTGCTATTAAATCTTTAAAATATTCAAGATGTTATAATGTAAAGAATGCAACAATATTTAATGATATTAAAACTTCATAAAAACATATTACTATGATGTACACAAACTCTCATTCATTATAAATAAAGCTTGAACATGTTATCAGTGTACTTAGAGATAAATAATTATGTACATTATATAATTTTTAATAAATGGATAATAAATCACATGTTATTTAAAGATATTTAATTTATATAAATGAACTGTGAAGATTTGTAAAATGCATGCACACACATGCATCTTCATCATCTTCACTTAACATTACATTAACAATAAAAAATTGTTTATATAGAAAATTTTACAAGTATTTTATCAGTTTTTATTTAAAATATTTGAAAAAAAGAAGAGATTATAATAAGGGCAAACACATCAATATAATTTAATATTAAATATAGGTTCTTCTCTTATGAAGAAGGTTTTTTTAATCTCAATATAAGACATAAATCATTTCTTGTAAAAAGTTTGATAAATTTTGTCTGTAGTTTACAATGTAATTTTTTATTTATTATTTATTATGGTATAATAAATTACTCTGTTTGATGAGTTACTAGTTTAGAATAAACATTAAATTAAATTAAATTAAATTATGTTTTCTTGATTTAAATAAAAAAGAATATATTGTAAAAAACTATACTTTATAATGGTATTAAAATTTAAAATATCATTTAAAAAATCTATACATAACAAGAATTTAAATATTGAACTATGTTAACATTTTTGTTTTGTTACAATTTTTTAAACATCTTAATAAAACATTTTATCTTTTATATAACTTAGAGGTTTTAAAATAATATGTGATATATGTCACGGTTCTTATTTAGTTGAATCTCTCAAGTAAATCATAATAGTCAATATTATAGAGATAATACTCTTATACTTAGCACACACTAAACAATTTCTTAAAAGAAGTTAAAACTTGGTAATGAAATATTAAAAAAGAAAGATATAAGACTTTTATATTTAGTCTAAATTCAATTCCATTTAAAATAAATTTGTATAATTTGTACACTAAGTGAACGGGTTAATCATTACCTTTTTATATACATGTGAATAATCATGTATTTTTAAGATTGCATTTGAATCGATTAACATGCTGATATAAAAAGATTTATGTAATTCAAGTCTTGATCATCTCTGAAATAATTGCATATTTATTAAAAATGATTAATTAAAGAATGTGTTAATAACAATTATTAAGTTCGTGGATAAGAACATCTATTATTTAAAAAAAAGATACGAGGAAGAAGTTTCTTTAGAACATATTTATAAAGCTTGATATGCATAAAAAATGACATTAATACTTTTTTATTGGATAGTGTATATTAATTAATAGCTGAAAAAATAATGGTATATTTGAGAGTGCAAATCTATTATTATTTTTTTACATGTAATGGAGTACATGTATTACATGGTGTAGCCGACTAAACATATTCAAAAGTAGGACACATCGATATAGTTGATGTTGTAAGGAAAAGGTAAAAGGGAAATACCCGATATCAAACTCAAATATTAAATTATAGTGCTTTTTAATTGTGATTAATTTGCTACTTAATTTATATTAAAAACTATATTAATTATAAATATAAAACTCAATTTTTAATTAAAACCAATTTTTTGTACTTAAACAAATTTCTAAAAACAAACTGTACTATTTAAAACCATATTGTGAAGTTCAAATCATAATTTTTACCATATCTACTATTATAAAAATCATAATTGTAATCATATTTATAGTTCTAGTGTTATAATAACAACATTTAGGTTTTCCTTGTAATGTTTGATAATGAAATTAATATTAAATTCTTAATTTTACTCCAGTTTTCATTCATCAAAACATTACCACATCATAACAGAAACATTATTCAATGCATAAAAATAGTTTTAAGTTACTGAAAGTTTACACAATTACTTTATGTTTCACTTGCTGGAAAGTCCACACCGAAATACTTGTAAACATTAACTTGATAAAGGTACTTACTTGATAAAACATGTTTACACACATACATTAGGTTCTTGAACTTGTGTAAATTAAAATCCTCTCTAAATTAAGTAAAAATCGTAGTCCCAACTCAGCCCCCATACTTAAATTAAAACCCTTTGAAATTTAAAAATTGATCAGTCGTGATGATTTTCTAAAATAAATCGTAAAGAAAATATTAAACACAAGGAAAGATGAACAAGGGAGTATGGGGAAGAAAGGAAAGTTCCTTTTATATGGTGAGGTTTGTTTTGTTGGGGGTCACCAGAGCCCAGCTTATCTAATACACTAACACTTGGGGGAGAACTGATACGCGGCTAATGATAGATACAGTTTGTACAGTAAATACAGAATATGTTACTGTATTTTGCCCTTTCTTATTTAAAACCTTACTTAAGGTAATTACGGTAAATATGTAGGTTACTTTACATCTCTCTACTTAAAATATTTAATTTAGACAAGTTCTACTTATGAAACCTCCACGTGGATAAGAACTTGTCCCAACTGAATCGATCGACAACCATGTCTGTTTAGGAGTATGTGAACCTTATAATTTTAAATATAGATAAAACAAAAATAACCTATTAAACTCTAGGACAAACTAGGTTCATATGTAAGGATTAAGAAGTCTTAAAGAGTAAGTCCATTAGACGGTTCCTTCATTTATAATTATGTATTCTTACATGTTATAACATCATGTAGCTGTGTGTATGTGAAGGAGAGAGAAAGTGAGGGGGTTGAGTCCAAGGTAGTATTTTTAAGTGTTCTTAATATTACGTGTGTGTGTAAGTTATTTAAGTACATATCATAATATACACATTTTAAAAAAAGTAATTAGTTGTTTTTAAATTTATTATTATATGCTATGAATATCTTAAGAATAAAATATACATAAAAGTAATTAATTAATTTTTAAATCTCCCTTATGTATGTTAGTTAATAAATTGAACATCGTAAAAATACATTTCAAAATAAAATTAATTAATTAACTTTTAAATTTATCCTTAAGGATTATCTAAATCCTAATATAGAATCAAGTCCTAATATAGAATTAAGGACTATCTTTTGGAGTTAAGGGCTGTCCTTAAGTCCTAATATATAAAGTAAGTAAGAAATAGATCTTTTAAGGTCTGTGAAAAGGTTTAAGAAAAGATGGCGGATTCTTCGGACTGGGAGACGATGTTAGACAATTTCAGTAGTTACGATACTGGGCGATTCGACAATGGTTTAATGGCACCTGATCTATCTTTCAATGGTAACGATTATACTGGTTTTTTTCCTGCAATAGAAGTCTCCGGTAAGAAAAAGACAAAAAAGCTGCAAATTCGTGTTCGAGATGAGTTATTTTCAGTATTACCCTTTGAGGAGATGGATAATGATAATCTATTTGCTAATGAAGCTTATGAAGGTCAAGTTGTTAAGGTTGAAGTTCCTGATACAAGTGCAAAAGGTCAAGTTAAGGTTCCTGATATATCTGACTACTTGACTACTCTTGAACAACTTCATATCGATCCGGAGAATTCTGCAAAACGAACAAGAAAAAGAAGATCAACCAGGTTAACTCCTGAACACCAAGCACTGTTGGATCGAGTAAGGGCATTGTTGCCAAAGCAAACCACTTGCCCTTTTTGTAAGGAAAAGAAGTATACTAGATTCTATGATTTCAATAACTTCGTGCATACTCAGCCAAGGTACTTGTGCAAGAGGTGTAATAGAAGGTTTACTTATGGTAGAAGGCCAAGACCTAGAAGACCCAATGGACAGCGAAAACCTAAGGTGGCGGCTCTGAAGAAGACAATAAATAGCCTAAGGTTCTGAAGAGACTTTTGTATTTATTTTTTCGAAATATAAATTATTTATTTTTATTAAATTTAATTTAGATATGTTTAAAAAATAGTTTCTTTTATTAATTATTTAATTAAGATATGTTTTAAGCTTTCAAATGTGTTTCAAGCTTGATGCTCACACTGAGAAGGTGCCCAGCCAATCCTCTCATTCTCATATATCATATACCACATGGAAATTCTGCTGCATCAAATTCCCGAATATACCAATATCCATGTTGGAGCTTGCCATAGCGAGACAAATATACGTCCCTGCATTGTCCACTTGAATGAAGTAATTCTCCACAGGCAGCTCGAAATCAGCACCGTCGAAATGGAAAACCACGGACGGTATCTGCTGTTTGTACGACTTAACACCGGATATATCGTAGCAAAGATCGAGCCCCAGCGAGGATCCGTCAACAGTCGGAAAGCTTAACCGCGACTTAAGCGCATCAACGATCTTCTTGTAAGCGTCGTCCTGAATAAGCGTCAGTGTCGTACCGGAATCAAATATTATACCGCCGGTACCGTCCGATTTCAAATCAAAAGATCCCTTTGGAATATTCAATGCTCTCCACCAATACTTACATCCTTGAGACTCACATAGTAGAAAGTGGGTATCTTGGGGTTGTGTACCATCTTTGTGTACTTCATCCGGCCCGAGGTCTTCAGTGCCAATCCCCGAAAAACATGGTACTTGTCTTGCTTGGGGCATCTAACCACGGTACTAGGCAGTAAGAAAACTTGTGGTCGAATACAGTTCCGAGTTGAGAAACAAACGATAGATCCCCACGCCCCAATCCAATGAGCCCCGAAGCGTCGTTGTATTTCCCCTGGTTCAGGTGCCCACACCCAAATACAACACCTTTAACTTTCACCGTATCTGTACGTACAAATCACTAAGAGACGTGTGCATAGAGAGAGCAGTTGTTACCTCCGTCCGTCGTGGTCAGGGTCACGGTTTCAGTACTTAGTGTTCCACGCGTACCTGAGCCATCCCCATATCCATACGTGTACTCGCACGTCTGAGATATACAGCTTTTCTAGGAAGCGCCTTGCACATTGAGTTGCCACATGTGAGTTCCTGGTAGGTGGATGATTGCTTGGGGTCGAACACGGGGTCGTCCTGCTTGAAGCACACCTGACACGGCTTGCACTGGATCCATATTAGGTCACTACCTGGAATAATCTCTCAGTATCTCATGCACACCACGCGTACAGACACGTACCAGTGTCAGCGATGACCGAGTATGTCTGTGGTGGAGTCCCTATGGTGACAGTTGTGACGTAGTCTCCACCGCCGGACGCGAGTGGGCTGTCGTAGTCGGTACCGACTGCCGGATTCTCGATAACCATTGAGTCGTGGTGACCAGTACCGAGGGCTCTAACCATCTTGTTTGCCCGTAGGCTGCTCGTCTTCACCATGCATGACACACGGTTGAGCACGTGGTCGTCGTGGGCGTTGCCGGAACAGGAAGCATTTCGAATGGTGAGCTTCATCTTCAGACCGGTCGATATCTTCAGTTGGTTATGCCCAGAAGCGATCGAAAACAGTACGCCTGTTACAACAGCAGCGAAGAACACAGACATACCCATATCTTATCAACTACTTCGATATAGATATATATATTTACTTGTTTGAGAAGATAACCAGGAAGTGAAAAGAGTGAACAAGGAAACAGATGAGCATGAGAGGGGGAAACATTTTGTGGCGAAGAGGACTGCATTGCAGAAATATATATATATAATATATATATGAGATTTGAATTTTCTAAGATGCGTGAAGTTTGCTTGGCTTGTAGAAGAGTTTAAAATGGGAGTTGGTGAGTAGTGTACATAGCAACCGCAACTGGCTGTGGTGCGGGCCATAACTTTTCAACATATGCACGCAACGTGCGTGCGTGTGCTGATGTATACGTCGCGTGTAATCGATCCCATAGTGATTATAAACCAGTAAAACAGCAACAGTTTCATACTTTTTGTGAAGTTATATATATAGTAATATCTTCGCTTTTAAAGGTGTTTAATTCTATATTGAATGATAAATGTTTATTTAAAAAAAAATTTAAAGATGAAAATCAGTTCCTGTATGATCTTATAGATTCGCACGTCATATGGTTTTAAAATTTAAATATAACACCATATGGAAGTGTTCAACGTGTATACACACAAGCGTATACTATATTAGAGTATAGAATATACACGCCATCAAACTAAACTGATTAATATAGTTTTGATTATACAAATCGACTACTAAGATCCAGTAGGATCGCCTATAAGGCCCAAGAAGTCGTCTTTGATTGTGCCAATGCAGAACTGGAAAAATATCATAGTTAGTTCACATGGAATCCCCTTAATAAATGATTAACACCCATGAACACCCTTAAAACCCACTACTTAAAATGTGACTTACGATCTCTGTTGCATCCACACGAGTGCCGACAATCTTTAGTCTTACTTCACTGTCTTTTTGGATCCGGACCTGTAAAAGCAAGTTAGTATACATACACGTGTGTGTGGTTGTATTCAGCTAATAATAATGAACACACACACACACACACACACTGCTACATACCTAATCAAAAGATCACTATAAAAGAAAACAAAGTTCTTACCGAGCTATCTGCTGTTTCGTAACAGGGGATATCTCCAGCTTGATAAGACATATCGTCTGGTATAAGCTGAAAATACATTGGTGTTAGTCTCTCTCTCTGTGTGCATCTATGTGTATATAGAGATGTGTGCACGTGATGTATGCATGTAAAACGACAGAAAGCGTACGTGATTAGAAACGAATATCTGTACTGGACCAGCTTCTGCGAAAAATCCCATCTGTAGAATATATAAACAAAAATAAGTATCTTAATGATATACAGATATACATGTATTGTGCTTGTATGTACACACCTTCATATACAGACTTTTAAAAAGAACAAACAAATACACACGCACACACACACCTTGTTGACGAGTGTGACAACGCCTTCAAGTATCTCTCCTTTGAATGGGCGGAAAACAACACAGTGATAACGGATAGGGAATGTGACGTACCCTGTGCCATCCCGAATTAACCCCTTACCCACATTATCCACACCAGTCACGGCAACAAAAAGCCGTGCCTTCCACTGCATAAATACGCATTCTTCTTACTTAACGAAATATAATGTATAAGTGATAAGTAATATACAAACCTTGTATACAGAATACAAACCATGACAAGGGATGTTCTAGTATATTTGACAGAGACTAAAACAGACTACAGAACAACAATGCTAAGTAAATACTACAGTATACTCCGATTGATTAATATACTACTGCATACTCGTATACAGATATTAATTAACATGGTTAATGCATATGTAAATGGGTTTTTAGTGCATGCCGATAGGATGAGAATTTTTTTATTTTTTATTTATAAAAGGAATTTTAAAAAAAAATGTTGGCTTAATTTTGTGTTTTGGTAGATATTTGTTTTAAATATCGGGGGACATTTACGTGTATAAGAAATTGAAGGGAAATTAACCTTAAATATATGCTAAATTATATGTAAAAGCTCAACACTAAAAATTTAGTGGGTTTTCTTATTAGATAATATATTGACAAAATATATATGTAATATATACCTGCAGGTGCCCTCTACATCATGAATTAACTTCTCGACCAATTTGTCGCGCAATTGGGGACCGAAGAATCGAGGTGCAATTGGAGATTGCGCTCGAGCTTAATGTGGAAGAACATTACGAACCCTAGGGCTGGTAAGAGGCCTTTTAATTTGTTTACCGTCGGATTCGTGAAAGAAGTGGCAACCGTTGGATAAATAAAAAATAGATCGAATAAGAACCGTTCGATCGAAGCTCTTTAAAACCGTAGAAATGTAGAGAATATACCAAGGGATCATCTAGGGTTTTCTTAGGGTTTGTGCAAGGCTATGGCGGAGCGGCATGGATAGATCCAAGCACAGCGCCATCTGCAGCTCTTAAAGCTCACGAAGATCGATCACAGTGGTATTCTTTCATAGTCCGATCTGCGAGGAGTGTAGCAAATCCTCCATTTTGTAGCAGAAACAGGGGATTTTCGATACAAAGCTATCGGCTCATAATCTGATCCACGTTCAGGTATCACGTTCTTCTCCGTTTTCTCTTGATAAAGATGCGTAGTTCAGCACAAGCACATGAAAATCTCTTCGGCGCGGTGTTGATGAAATCCGCGATTTTGTAGCTGAAACAGGATTTTCGAAGCAAAGACAAGAAAATCGATGGAAAGCTTGGCACAGCTGGAGCTTCTTTGCGAGCGCCTCTACAATTCCCAGGATCCGGCAGAGCGAAAGCATGCTGAGAGCACGTTGCAGTGTTTTTCCACGAATTCAGAGTACATTCCTCAGTGTCAAGTCATCTTGCAGAGTTCCTCCTCGCCATACGCCCAGCTTCTCGCTTCCTCCAGTCTCCTCAAGCAGGTTTCCGATCGCTCCCTCGCCCTTCAGCTCAGAATCGATATCCGTAAGTATTCCTTCAATGCATGTTCATAGTTCATTTTTCTTCACATTTTGGGTCATCACATTATACGTATTTCATTTGTTTTCTTCTTGTAGGGAATTATGTGTTAGGTTACTTAGCAAGCAAAGGCAAGGAATTGCAGCCATTTGTGATCACGTCCTTGATCCAGCTTCTGTGCCGGATCACGAAACTGGGTTGGAACGATGATGACATGTTTAGAGACATTACCAAAGAGGCCATGGAAGTTTATTGAGCCAAGCTACCGTGGAGCATTTCTACATTGGCTTGAGAATTTTGAATCAGCTTGTGTTGAAATGAATCTGGTGAGTTAGACACACAAACATGCATATACACATACACTAAGTCATGTTTTGACTTTCTTGTAGCCGAACCCTTTCTTGACGTTGGCACACCATCGAAAGATCGCCTGCCTTTTCCGCGATTTGGCGCTGCTACAAGTTTTTCAGATCTCTTTAACATCTCTTGATCAACTCAAGCGAGACGGTGGTAAGCTGTTTTTCTTATGTATACACATGCATGTATACTTACAATATATCAGCAAAATTCATGTTTCCTTACAGCTGATGATAAGCTTCGTGAACAAGCTATTACTCTGGCTTTGAAATGTCTTTCATTTGATTTTGTGGGATCATCACAGGATGAAAGTTCAGAAGAGCTTGGCACGATTCAGGTGAGGAAATTGTTGAAAATACAGAACACATACACATTCAGTGATATAAAATGTGTAACACGGACAGATACCATCTTCATGGAAGACTTTGCTCGAGGACACATCGACCATGAACTTATTTTTTGACTATTATGCGTCTACGAAACCGCCGCTTTCGAATCAGGTTCAGCTTATATATATACAAATGAAAGCAATGTATATGTTATAGTAAACAGAATTGAAAAAGACTAATGTTTCTTTTCTATAGGCTTTAGAATGTCTTGTGCGGTTAGCTTCCGTTAGAAGATCTCTATTTTCTGGTGAATCAGAGCGAATGAAATTTTTATCACATCTACTCTCTGGCACACGCGAAATATTGAGAACTCAGCAAGGTTGTCATATGTTTGCTATACATGTATATTCATATGCATAGACGTGCATGCGTTGTAAAGTGTTAATTTTTAATTAATATCTTTTTTTATTATCCTGACAGGGCTTTCTGAACACGATAATTATCATGAGTATTGTCGTCTTCTTGGACGGTTAAAGACCAACTTCCAAGTATGTGAGACGTGTTAATTACATGTTTATTGATATTTCTCGTTTTTCTTTTATATCTGCGTCAAGACAGACTATTAAGTAACTAGTTAATCTACATTTATTTTCTGTTGCAGCTCTCTGAACTCATAAGCGTGGAAAACTACGGGGACTGGATCCGACTGGTTGCTGAGTTTACTATAAGATCCTTGCAGTCTTGGCAGGTACATGAATTAACATACTGCAACATTATATATACGCGTAGTTTATATTATATAGTTCGTACCACTGTATTTTAATCCTCAATAAGGTATTCTGGGGTTCAGTGGACTAGCGGGAGTGTGTACTATCTTCTGGGACTGTGGTCAAGGCTTGTGTCTTCGGTGCCTTACTTGAAGAGTGACTCTCCCAATCTTCTTGATACGTATGTTCCAAGAATCACTGAGGCTTATATTTCGATTTGACTCTGTACAGGTACACCACTTTGAGACATGCACACGCACGCATAGGTTCTAGTTTTAAGGCTTGTATTTTATATTCGTGTTTGCAGGCAATCATACAAAACAATTTATCTGAAGACCCGCTTGACAATGAAGAGCAGTTACAAGACCAGCTGGAGAGTTTACCATCCCTTTGCCGGTTTCAGGTAGATTTTCTAAGTAGATCTTTAGATAATTAATATCAATCAGTAACTGATTATAAAGTTGATATAATGCTTTACAGTACGAAAGGTCGAGTGCTTTTGTGCTCTCGCTGCTAAATCCAATTTCTCAGGCGTACACGGTATGTATTTTCATATACATATATTTGTCTAGATTATATACTCATATAACTTCATCTGTATAATAAATAACTAGTTTCCCTTTTCTCCTCTCTCATCTGTAGGAAGCATCACGAGTTCCAAATCCCGTTGACGGGTCCCAACTTAGTATTGTTGAGGGTCAGTTAACATGGTTGGTTCACATTATAGGAGCCGTTGTAAAGGGGAGACAGAACTCACCATCGAGGTATTCTATTACTATGCGACAGTGTTTAGAGATTCACGCTTTAATGATGTTGTGTGCATATTACGAATTCAATGTGTGCGTGCGTGATGTTTGTGCGTTTACATGTACTATATGGCTATTTGACTTTTGTTCTATTTAAAAGAGTGGGTTCGTGCTGCAGCGCAGAGTTACATGAACTCATCGATGCAGAACTTTCAGCACGGGTATTCCAGCTTTTACAAATTACGGACTCCGGTTCACATGTACAGGTCTGTATATTATATCCAGTTTTTAATTATATATGTGTGTGTGTGTTTGTATGCATGCACGCATGTGTGAATATATGTAGTAATGCCACCTTTAATACCATATCTCTCTCTCTTCACAAATAACATTTATATCCAACCCTGTTATGTTGCAGCGATATGGGGAACGGAGTAAGCAGCGCTTTGACATTGCGATACTTACTTTCTTTCAGCAGTTTCGCAGAGTTTACGTAGGGGAGCAAGCAATGCATTCCTCAAAGGTGATCATATGACTTAACGTGTGGGGTTGTTGTTCTTTTGGACTTTGTTTTCATATTATTCACACTACCATCATACTACATACATATATCTTATACAACCAGTCAGACGCTGTTCTTTCTATTAAGTGTTATCTAAGAGGCTTTTTTGTTCTTTTTCTTTTGTCAGCAATTGTATGCACGGCTAAATGACCTAGCTGGTCTGCAAGATAGTCTAATGGTTTTGAATGTTATCGTTGGAAAAGTCGCGACAGACTTGAAGTGCTACACTCAGGTAATTTTATATAAGCACGCACATACCACAGTATGTACATGCACATGGTTGATAATGCTGTTTGACTTTCAGTGTGAGGATGTTATTCATCAAAGTCTCCTTCTTTTCCAAGATCCACTTCGGGGTAAGCCATATATTTATATAATACACACACAACATGTTATAATACATTACCTGAAATTGCTCTGTAAACGTTGTGTAAGCATATATACATCATTCTTATTATTACTAGTATTTTCATCAAGCGCAATATTGTTATAAATACAATAATCTTATTAATGGTCAATGGTTTACAGATATATGAGCGGGAAACTTCTTCTCAAGCTGGAGGCAGTGAATTTTATTTTAGCAAACCATACGGTGAGCATTCCGTTTGTAACATGGTCTTGCGTGTAGATAATGTCTATGCATATTTTTTAATGTACTACGTGTATGCCTGTGACACATTATATCTCACTATATTCTGACATATCTAGCGGAAAACTTGAATAATCTTTATTAGTTTACCCGTGACTAACTATCATAACGTTTTACTGTCCGGGAGCCTGTTGTAACCAATATGTGTATACACACATGTATAGAGCTTCCTTGTAGTATGGTTTGTCAGTAAAGTATTCAGATGCAATGGTTTTGAGGTTGCAGAGGGAGCATTTTCCTTTTCTGGACGAGGCCTGTAATTCAAAAGAGCGCACGATGTTTTACTTCATAATTGGACGCTTGGTGTTTGTTGAGGATTCCATTTCTAGGTTCCGTGCTACTGTTTCACCCTTTCAACAGGTAAATATTCATGTATGTTATGTATGTTATTTATATATACCAATATACCAATATATATTTATAATGCATATTAATAACTTGCTTGTTAGTTCTTATGTCATTAGTATACTATATATTTGCATTTACTGTAAACGTATTTATTAATGTGCTTTTAGATACTTACATTTTTCTGTTCAGGTATTTCTCAGCCTGGAAGCTACACCAGATAGTGCATTTAGATCAGAAGCTGTCAAACATACTCTTATTGGTTTAATGCGGGATTTGCGGGGTATTACAATGGCTACAAACAGGTATAAAGATGTATACATGTGTGTATGTGTATATTATGAATTATTAATACTGAAGCCTTGTTTTATGCAGTCGGAGAACGTTTGGGCCGCTTTTTGACTGGTTATATCCGGCCCATATGCCCATTATCGTCCGAGCTGTTGGTCATTGGGTAGATACGCCAGAGGTATTGTATATTGTATATATGCATATGAGTGCATTTGTCTATTGATAGATGATGTGTGCATTCATCTATACTTATAGATAATGTAGATGTACTCTTTTAGCTGGAAACAGTCTAAACCACAAGGCTGGTTCATCATATATCACAGAGATACGCAAACAACTACACGATAATAATTATTTATTTGCAGGTGACGACACCGTTGTTAAAATTTATGGCGGAGTTTGTGGTAAACAAAACTCAGAGGTTAACTTTTGACACCTCATCGCCAAATGGGATTCTTTTATTTCGGGAGATTAGTAAATTATTGGTAGCTTACGGGAATGGAGTGATGGCATTACCATTGCCACCAGCTTCTGATATTTACACGTATAGATACAAGGGAATTTGGAACGCACTCGTCATTCTTACAAGAGGTTCGTGTGTGTTTAATTATACAAAATATGCACATTGTATATATATCATTTCGACATAATCTTGCATCCGTTGCACTTAATTAAAAGCTTCTCGTAAGTAGTAACACACACACACGCCTGAACAGAGATTTGAATGTATGTATACATAATATTTATTTAATCTAATAGCGTTGTGTTTTGTTAGCTTTGTCTGGTAATTACGTGAATTTTGGTGTTTTTGAGCTCTATGGCGATCCTGCTCTGAAGGATGCCTTGGATGTAGCTTTGAAAATGTCCCTCTCAATACCCTTAACAGACATCATGGCGTATCGCAAGGTACAATAAGATAATTAATATATCTATGTGTATATATATATATGTATATATGTATATATGTATAAAATCGGTACCTCTATATATAGATGAGAGTGATAACACGTCCATAGTGAATGTATATGTATACGTGTGTGGGCGGCTGTGCACAGCCCCAGCTCTGGCTTTTCTCACGTGAACTCCGAAATTATAAAACTTTGGATGTGTGTGTGTGTGTGTGAGACCGAGAGAGAGTAACTTACTATATTTTATGTTTTGCTGTTTTTTGTTTTCTAATCATCCAGTTGGCACGAGCTTATTATTCATTTTTTGAGGCACTTTGTCATAATCACATAGCTGTTATTGTTAACCTTGACACTGCAACATTCTCGCATATTCTTGGCTCACTGGAAAACGGCCTCAAATCTCTGGACGCGGGCATATCTACACAGGCTAGTATTGTCTTATAAATATATATTCAAAGTAGAACATACAGCTATATACATGTATATAAACATATTTTTAGCATAAACTTTGTGTGCTGTATCTATACACGAAGACTATACAGCTATATAGGTTCCCTGCGCCCGGATGCGCCCATGATAGCCCGCCTTATATTAATTATAAGACGTTAATTACGCAGACTTAAGTATATATTATACAAGCAGACTTTAGTTTAAGAACTGTATATAAACATATAATTAGTATCACGCTGGTTTATGTTAATAAAGCTTTTTTCTTCAGTGTGCTGTAGCAGTAGACAACTTGGCAGCATATTACTTCACGAATGTAACTCTGGGAGAGAATCCTACTTCTCCAGTTGCAATCAACTTTGCGAGACACATCCAAGAACGACCAAATATTTTCCCACAAGTAAGCTATTCACATATTCCCGGTGTTCGTGGTTACCTTTTTTATTTTTATATAACACGGTACTAATATACAACGTGCAGAGCATGTGTATATATATATTTATTAGATAGATAGATAGATAGATAGATAGATATATGTTTGCACATACAAATGCAGTTTTCTGATCTCTCTCTCTCTCACACACACGGATCTGTGTTTTGTATTATTTATTCTCTTTTAATTCTTTTTGGGGGTGTATTTGCAGCTTTTAAAGTCGCTTTTTGAGCTGTCCTTGTTTGAGGAATGTTCTAACCAGTGGAGTCTTGGTCGGCCAATGCTACCTCTAATATTAATAAATGAGCAGGTATATTCTACTCCACTCTGTCTGCGTGCGTGTGTCTGTATGCATTGTTTGCGTGCCGATTAACACATGCTTTTGCAGGCATACAATGATATCAAAATCCAAATCATCTCTTCACAGGTAAAACACTTTACAACATATAAATTAACATCTTAATACACATAGCATTTATACAATATACTGCATTATATAAGTCGCATATATAAGACTATCCATTTAAATAGACAAAGGTTTACTGTAGTGATTTTGTACAAGTTATGCTATGTATGAATAAATTATTTTTACTGTGGTGGAATATCGAGTATATAGATTCCTTGCTTATATGGCATACTCCTTGTCGGAGTAGTAAATTTGGACAAGATGCTAGATATCTAAGTAGATTCTTAATATATACTATTAACTACACAATACGGGATTGTGTGTGTGTGATATATATATAATATATTATATATATATATATATATATATATATATATATATATATGTATGTATGTATGTATGTGCATATGCTAATTAGATTATATTAATGCAGGTTCCGGATAATCAGCAGAAGCTTTTAATGTGTTTTGACAAGCTGATGACGGATGTGACGAGGACGTTGGAGAGTACTAACAGGGAGAAGTTCACGCAGAATTTGACTATCTTCCGTCATGATTTCCTCGCTAAGTGAGAGTACATTCACATATTCAGTATTTACATGCATCACAAGTTGTAAGCTCTCTCTCTCTCTCTCTCTATATATATATATATAATAGATAGATAGATAGATAGATATAGATATATAGATATATCTTTACACAATCACATAATTCTAGTAGTTCGTATTTGCTATCAAATACTGTATAACGCATGTATTATTTATAATATATTACATATGAGAATCTTGATGCGCCATCTATTTGCTTGTCTGGATACACACACACACACATATATATATAAACCAAATGTATAGACACAGACTGAATGTATTTATAGTATATATATTGTCTTTGTTATAGTATACACCATGTTTACTTCTATGTATGTATCATATATATCTAATTGGTTATTGTGGCAGTTGCGGAAATATATGGAGGGGTTTTGCAGTATATTCGCAGAATCCATCGAGTTTTTAGTTTTTCATCAGTTTTGTACCACCGGCTATTCTCCTTCCGGTTTCCAGAGGCAATGTCTTATTTTATATCTGTGAATACTTTTGTTTCCCTTGTTCATTTTAGTACATTTAACTAGCTGTACTCTTGTCTATATATTCTTTATAAACAATTTACGTTTTCAAGCTTTTGGTATGTAAACTTTTAAATGTGACTACATAAACGGTATGATGTATATATAAAAAGGAACCTCTCATATTATTCTGTTTAATTTAAAAAATCTCACTAATAGTTGAATCCGTTTAAATATGTTAGATGGTTGATCAATCGAATGGTACTTAATTCTTTATGTTTTTTTATTCAGCACATACGGCCCTAAATGTTCTTTTTTCATACCATTTGCACGGTCAATACATAGCTTTGGATAAAGCAGGGCCGAGGCCCCTTGAAACCCGTGGATACAATCAACAAACTTTTTTTATTATTTAATATTCATTTAAAAAAGCAGCATATTTTAAAAAGTGAAAGAACAATTTCACGGCATTTTCGCTGTCCGTTGGTCGATGTTTTCTCGTACACATACACATCAGTGTGTGTCTGTGTGACGTATAACTAAGAACCCTGACGGTGTTCCTTATATAAATATAATTTAGACGAATAATTGTGTAACAACTTTAGTTGCTAATACCACATCACACCCACCTCAGGTGGTTATATTTAATATATTATCATGCAGTGCACGCAGATTATATTAACAATATACAATAAATTGCAACAGTAAGAGTAAATAGCAATTAGCATGCAAACGCTTCACTACGCTGCGTATGTAAACACACACACACAGAGGTATCTTAAACAGATGAAGGTTGTTAACAACAGACTAGTGTCTGCATCAAGGATCTAAAACAGATTACTAATACAAGGTTGTTGCGCTTAATGAGAATATGACACAAACGCACGCACTGAACATAATATATGTATACGGAGGTTGAAAAGTCTGCCTCAAATTTGTCACTACGTACTTTTTTAAGGTTTAATATCAAATCCCAAATGCAAGACTGTGTGTATAAAACTGTATTGTGGGCTTCTACCAACCCACTTAAACTAGTCACATAAAGAGGCAGACATGATATTCAAGATCTATTAGGACCCCACACACATTTCCCTGGCTAATGGAACAAACTAGTTGTTGACACAAGAAAGTGAATGCACAACTTACCCCTTGTTTAGTATATACCTAATACTGTCTATAACATGTATTATGTGATACATTCGAAAACATAAAATATGAGAAAGAGGCACACTTATGAATATTTAGCAATACACAGAAAAAGAAACCTTGTATGCAAATAATATCTGAAATACATCAGAAGGAAGCCAGACAAGACGTGATGTAGCCAAGGCTCCAACCCAACCACCTGACTTTTTAAAACCACTCTTACAGTCTCATTAATTCTTCCAATTCCACTAACAAGCAGCGTATCTATCTATAAATCCAAAACCAGGATATACGATATACGTACCTGTACTCTACGGCTCGCTGTTGTTTAATTGTCTCGGGGACTATATACTCCATCCTCTGCTTACTTGGGGAGCTTGTATGTACAAGTCTTGTACAGGAGCTTGAGGAAGTTTTTACCATTGCTGTTGACCGTGACATCGCAGGAGAAGTAGCTCCTAAACTTGGGTTTAACGAGTTTACCGAAGACATAAGCTCGAGATTGCAGTGTTGCTTTTATCTGTAAGGGAACACCACCACCAGCTTGTGTCAGGCTTTGTAGGTTGGGCCCTGCTCCATACAGTGGTACTCGGACAGCGACAACGTTCACCGAGAAGATCTTCTTACTGCTCTTTGGTTGGTAAAACTTCGCAATCTGGCATATCAAAAGTTTGACAAAGTGATTCACTATTTACTACATATCATTACGTTTCAAATGTACAGGATAAAAGCATCAATGAGTCAATAGATATGCACACTAACAGAATATATCACAATCGGGCAAACCAGATTTAACGAAGTTTTAATAGAAAATTAAGTATTGCTCACGAAGATTAGATGCTGACGATCTATGCGTTATACATAGATACATAAATATATACATATACATATTACATATAAGACTTACTTCGCCTTTTCCAACGCTAAGTTGTGAGTAATCTAGGTAAACGTCGGAACGGTGAACATGAAGCCCGAAATACTTCGAAGGGTTGCGAAACATTGCTTTCAGAGTGCAGTTAGCTGTTAAGACCCTTGTTGGCACGCCCTCGGCACTCCCGTCCACAACAATAAACTCGTTGAATATGATATCCTGCATACCGTAAGGCACGGTCAGTCCAACAGAAAACAAATGTATTTACCTAGCACACGCTAAGTTGTTTACTTTACCACGAAATTACATGAATGCAGCTTAGAAAACAAATGCAACCCAAGAGAGTGAAGTATTATCTTCACACAGACCCAATGCAGATGATCTACTGCACAAATACGGCATGCGGCAAAACAAAGGGAGTTTATTCTCAAAGCAGAACATAAAATAATAATTAAAAAAAATGGCATTGCCATATTCTTTCCTTTTCGAACAACTAAGGGGGCAAACAGTAAAAATGCAGCTTTTAACATACCTTGACGACGAGATCAGGAGAACGAGGCTGGCAGACCAACCAAAAGATCAACGCAACGAAGCCGAAGATGAGAATACAGAACAGGAGGCTCAAAAGGCACATACAGCATCTGGACAGACCCTTTCTCTTCAAAGAGCCGGACATCTGCTCCTCTTCCTCTATGATCGTGTTCCCGGGCACCCATGGCTTGTATCCTTTCTTCCTGAAGCCGCGGCCATGTGTGGAATCACTAGGTAGACCTTCCTGGAGCCGTACTTGCTATGCTGAGAAACAGTGTCCGCCGAGGAAGCGTTTGATGAGCGGCCGAATGAAGAATGGTGTAGCGGCGAGGCCGACGGGCTGATCATCGGCGTCGACTGCACAGAGGGCTTGTAATCGGAGTCGCGAGACGGACTCTGCACAAAGTAGACGGGATGCCGTGGAGACTGTGGAGGAGACGGACCGAGACTCGTTGCTTCCGAATCGAAAGAAGACCGCATTTTGCCGTGCCGCGACATCTTTTACCGAACTTTACCTCAAACACGCCGATTTTCTTGCCGGAGACAAGCGGAATCGCATAGAAATCCCGAAAATCGCAGATTACGGCTTGAAACTGCAGAGAAATGCCAAAAATAAACCTCAGAACAGAGAGACATCGCGGATTACCTCGCAAAAACACAGGATTATCGCTTGAAACAGTGCAAAACTGCACAGCAATGCCGAAAACCTCAAGAGAAATCACTTGAAAGAGCAGAAAATCAGGGATTTTGCAGCACAAACTACAATGCAGATTCAACCGATGACGGCGCAATGCAGGTGACGACAAAGCAGCGCCTTGCCCAAGAACACAGAAACCCTAGCCTCTCTCCGCGTCCTGGCGCACCATTGAAATCAGCGAAACTGTGTGGATGAAAAGCGCTTCTCTCTTCTCTCCCCTTCTTACAGCGTTGCCACGCGGTATATTCCGTCTAGGGCATCTTCCCTTCCGTCAATGTACGATTAATGGTATATTCTGTTTCGCATAAAGAAAGGAGAGACGGTCGAACCTTCTGCCCTTTTGTCTTACCCGGATCAATAAGGGTAAACATGACGATGATTGTATACTCATTCATCTTGCCGAATATACCAGAATCTCCAGTTAATCCTGGTCGTCCGATGCTTTTAGGGTTTGAACAAATATCTGGCGTAACACGTCAGCGAAAGATATTTGGCCAGGGTTTATGGATAGGGTTTTAGAGTTCGCTATGGCGGCATGCTGTGCGGCTTCTGGAGCGATGGCGGTGACCGGCGGCCTACTGGCCGCTGAGAAATCTGTTGAATGCGTCGAGTTTCTTCAGATGCAATAGTGGCATTTTTCTTCGTAGTGGTATGCTGTGCAAATCTAGGTTTACATCGTAGTGTAGTTATTAGGGCTTCTGCGGCCACAGACACAGATCCTAGAGAGGCGCCAGTTGATAATGGGCCGGGTATCACCATTGAAGAGACCGATCCTATTCCCTACATTAGCGATTTGTTCACAAATGATGAAAATGATCCCAATGTTGCCACTGAAGGTTATTCTTCCATTGCTGATGCTTGTAAAGCTATCAAAGCCGGCAAGGTTAGTGTTTCGTATTACCACATACATGTATGTCTGTATGTGTGTAATGTGGTTAGTTTTTTTTGTATAGTTTGTGATTCTTGTGGACTTGGTCGATGGACGGAGTGTGGGGTACTTGGTAATGGCTGCAAGCATGATAAATCCGGATGCCATACAGTTTATTGATCGGTACTGTACAAACGGTCTCTTTTGTATTCTGCCAAGCGAGCGGCTTGATGAGCTTCAAATTGCTGCAAGAGGAAGCATGACTGATGAAGCTAGAATTTCCGTGGTATGTATACGATCTTGTGTTCGTTTGTGTGTACGTGTACGCATGTGTACTACTATCTATAATGCAGTAATCGTAGAATCATAAGTTGCATTAAAGGCTGTAATGTAAATACTATTTGCATAATTCATCCTTTTCGTACTTTTTCTTTCGGTTATGACGATTATATAAAACTTTTGTAACATGAAAAAGATTCAAGTTTTAGAACTTTGGTATGTATATAGCAGAGTCGGTATTAAATGTGATGAAACATTGTATTGTACTTGTAATGCTCTATAATTGCATTATCACCATGTAATATATGCAACTCAGTTTGTGTATTTATAATATGATTTTCGATCAGGCGGAACACTAAGTCTACTTAATGTTAATCTAACTGTTGTGTAGATGCAATATATATAGGGTTCGAGGTCTTAGTTGAAGTTATAGTTATTATGATATGCATGTATATACTTTATTTTTTGTCTCCTTTCCAAATACTGTGACGTAATTCTATGCACGTGAGATAAATAGATCGTAACTGAAGTTGCTTGTTGTTATACCAGGTAACCTGTATGTATGGATATGTTCATGTGTGTGCGCGCGCGCGTGTGTCATTATGTATTACATGCATACAATTGAGTTGTTTTCCCTGTGACAGTTATACTAAAAAATTCACTAAGCTATTTAATAGTGTATATTATATTTATAATATTATAGCAAGAGATGCATTATATATATTTAATTTATATATTTTTTGTTTACAAGGATGAGAAATCAGGCACGGCAACAGGTGCATCAGTGGGGGCAAGATCAAATACAGTTCAGGCACTTCTGTCACCAGATTCGAAACCTGACATGTTTGTGAGTCCTGGATATGTATACCCTCTTAGATACCAAGGCTCTGGTAAGCGTGCTGGAACCCCAGAAGCTGCACTTGATTTGGTTACTCTCAACCGTCTTCCTCGAGGTGCCATAGTTTCTCAGCTTGTTTATGACAAGGAGGATTTGAACCCCAGACTTCCCAAGCTGCAGCGATTCTCTAAAGAAGAATCCATTCCCATCCTCTCGGTCACTGACTTAAACAGGTAAAACGCGTGTGTGTGTGCGCTAGAAAGGAGTAGGTACTTTATATGTAGATACTAGTCTTTTTTTAGTTTTGTACTGTATAAAAAATGTGTGTGTTTATACATATAAAAAGCTTGTATATGTGTGTCTAGTAACAGCTTGTATATGTATACAACAATATATGTACTGTTGGTATATGAATACCCATCTCTCTCTCTCTCTCTCTGTATATTCTATATCTGTGTAGGTATTTGCTAACATGACTGTATGCATATCTAGATACGGTTTTATTCATATATCCATGAATAAGATCGTGTTGTATGTATCTAAACATGTATATGATATATTGAAAGCTCACTTCAATGTTTAACACATACATATACATTTCTGGTTGATATTCCATTCTGGCAATTTTATAATCCGATAAAACACACACACACACACACACACACAGTGATTTCAATATGCAAGTGATAGGCCATAACCGTTTGACACGGGTTACAGAACATAGGAAAATGCGTGAATATGTACGTTTTTTATATTTAAAAATCGTATTCATAACATGCATGTGCAGCATATAATACATCGTACAGTACGTATTTGTCCGTATATACATGTTTTCATACAGATTGTTTGTCCTTATGTGTATTTTTTTCCGTTAAATATATTTTGAATTGCGTCTAGATTTAATATTATACCGTTATTGTACACCCACGAACGCAGACACAATACTTTGTAAACTGGTTGTGTAACGGTTATAACACAGGTACTTTGCGGAGACTACACTTCATAATCTGACGGTCGTAAACTGGATAATGAGGAGTCTTCAAGACGAAAGAGACCGGTTACAGAAGGAGACAGGTTCGAATTCGACCGATATGAAGTTCCTTATTGCAGAGCGCGATCGTTTAAGGAAAGAGAGAGGAGAGCCACCAGCAAGTGAAACAGATAAAACGCCTCCTGATTTCCCGACGGCAGCAAGCAGCAGCACACCAATTCTCCCCACGTCTTAAAGGTATCACTTCGATGTGTAAAACAGACCATCTAATATGTGAAACTAGTATCTATGAAATTAATCTAAAACTATATGTGATATTATCACTAACTATAAATACAAAACAGCTGTGCATATAGTAATACATATATACATTTGCACACACGCACGCACAGCCAAATGTATATATACACTCATGCATATGTGTGTATTGTGTGTGTGTGAGAGAGAGACTGGTTGTATGTATGTGCGTATGTAGAACACACACTGTATGTGCATTTATATACACACATCCACGAATGCTTACATCTCATGTATACATTATACATGTCCACATACAAAATGCGTGTGTATTCACGTTTTTGCATGTATATATGTCTTATATGTAAGTTGTATTGTTCCTCCTTTGGGATTAGCTTGTATAAATGTACGTGACAATCACTACAGGTAGGTGTGTACTGTGTTAGATTGACATCATTTTAGACAATCAAGAATTACTCCTATGACTTTAAACATGTTTATAGGACTGAGCTTGTAGCTGTGTGTGTGTGTGTTCAAACGGTTCTACACCGAGATAATTAGTGGGATTCTTTGAACATATGCAAACTTTGATGTTACAGGACCACTCTACAATCTCTTGTTTTTCGTTCCAACTTGATTGTTTAGAGCATAACGTTGTCATTTGATGTGAAACTGGATAGGTAAAAGAATGTATCTTTTCTATATGCATATATACATATAATGTATGAGACATTCGTAAAGGAAACGGAATAGTCAAATTCTCACTGCGTGTTATTTAAGATGCAAATTATATACTCTTAGCTTAAAATAATTATTTACGTCTATAAACTGTAGATAGATATACTAAATATGTCTGTATATACTTAAAAACTAAGAATGTGTTGAAACGTTGATATGTTATAACAATCTTTGAAAAAGAAAATAAAAACAGGTTTTGATTGGTGTGGTCTGAGGTCTAACTATATGTGAAGTGATTAAAGTGCCACGTGTAAATAAATGTATAATTAATTGTATTATTTTCCAAACCCATTAGGTGGTTTTGTCTTTGTAGTTATTAAATTAAACTCGAGCAATGCCTTTTAGGTTTGTGAGTGGGTTATAAAAAGGCATTCACAAGGCTTCTGTTAAGCCCTTTGTCACTAAAGAGATATGAATGTAAAAGATGATAAAAACCACTATTTCCACCACACACCACTATCATGTATAGATTCAAAAAATTTTTAGATATTAGATCACAAAGTAAGGATTAGTTTCATATGTTGCATTTTTTATAATTATTTAATTAATGCTGGTGATGCACAAATTGATGAGAAGTGACAAAGGAGCTTGGCTGAATTTAGTTATAATTGATAAAGGTGATGAATTGTCAACCCAACCAAAATAAAATAGAGAGTAAATTTAAGATATGCTTGTTAAATTTTGAGATAAAGTTTTTTATAATATTTTAAATTTTTGAAAGAAAAGAAACTTAATTTAATTAATATAATAATTACATAATGAGTATGCATTTGCCATTACATATGTGTCCATCCTTATTATTGAAAGTTGAGATGGCACAATAAAGGATTGTGCCTAAATAACACAAGTTAAGCTTTCACTAAAGAAAATAATGAGTTTTCTTTTGAACTTAAAAAACTATTATTACATATATTCTATCTTATTTATGTGACAGAGCCTCTTCTCAAGATCCATTTTCTTACTTGAGTAAGTGGGTTGGCATGGAATGCCAAGACCTAGTTATTATCTCCTAACCTAAACCCTACTTGGGGGTTAGGGAAACCCTAGGGTGTTCCTAACCCATACCAACATGGTGAACTTGCTAGAAGCAATTATAAAAGCTATAAGGACCTAACCAAGACATACAAACCAAGTAAAGAATTTTTTAAAAAGTAAGTGTTATCTTTGCCTATAATTTTTCAAAGTAGCTGACTACCCTTAAACACCTAAGTGTACTAAATGGGGCTTCTCACTACATTTAGAGTTCATCATATATAATTCAATAGGTAATAACAATCAACTTCAAAATAAAAGTATAAAAACTATGACACTCTCTTTGCCTTTTAAAATGTTAACGTCCTCGTTGACAGAGAGCTCTAATTCCAAGATTATATTAAGCTAAGAAAATTAATCAAAAACTAGCATAATTACTCTATGCAAAGTTAGTAAAAAGTTCATTTAGTCTATAACCCCCCTTACATTATGTGAAGCTAAGTACTCTGGAATCGTTATTCACTACACTACTGACTTAGTTGTCGGAGGCACTTGCGACATAAAGTTACATAGAGATCTTTGGACGTTTACAAAGTTTGTTATTCGACACAATTAGTTAGTTTTATTTTATTTTAACTAGAATTTATATCAGAGGCCTTTACTTAATATTGTTTGTTAGACCTTAGGTTAATAAAAAATAAAGTCCATTTTATTTATCAATATCATTATAATCAACTTGAGACTTCACCTCAAACTCATTCACTAACTACATCTCATTTTGGAGATTCTTTAATAGTTCTTATGTCAACTCGCCACATTGGATTATCTTTCTTGTGCTGCAACCATTGGTTGACGAGCAATATCCCATGCACAATGCAATCATTTAGTGAACTCTATTATAAAAGGGATTCGAATAACATCGTCTTTAGGCAACACCATACTTTGAGGAATACCACCTTTATTCCCTGTTAATACCTCCATTAGATTACACCTAATCACAATGTGTATTAAGTTATTATAACATATCTCAATCATATTTAAATGCTTAACACAATCAAGTTGATCACATTGAACATAGCACCTGAGATAGTCCTCAACTTGTTAATTGACCCTCTTTGTTTGACTATCTATTTGTGAATGGTAAGCCATTATAATACTGACTTCAACATCTTACCATATTATCTGAACAATGTTCCTCAGAACTTTTTCGTAAACCAAGGATCCCGATTTAAGATCATCGTTTTTAATAAACTACAATCTTGTGGAAGAACAAATTCACGGTTTATTTTATATTTACTATCTTTATTATCGGAATGAAATGAGTGACCTTCAAAAATTAATCAACCACCATCACGAGGGAATTAAAACCATGAGACTTCGGTAATCCCATCATGAAGTTCAAAGTGACACTTTGAATGGAATTAATATACATTGCAACTTCCCAGCACATGTCTAAGACTGACTCTTCATTTGTTGGCAAATGGAGCATGTCTTAACATATTCAACAACATCATTTATCATTCCTGGTTTAAAATTTATATTTCAATAGAGCTAATGTTTTGTGTCTTCCACTATGTCTTACCAAAGGAACATCATGATGTTTTTTTAACAATCTTTACCTCCATATCCCTTCTAGAACATAGTCTTTTCTCTTTATAATAAAAAACCCCATCTTACACTACAAAATGTGTTCACTTAAGTGCATCCATTTGTCTTTCTATTTATATTAGAATATCACCATCTCTTTGTGATTAATGAACCTGTGTCCTCTTTGTTACTAGGTCCAAGGCCTCCTTAGCAAATTCATCTTGAGGATATATCATCACAAATTCATCTACCAAAGTTGACACTAGTACCGACATAATACAAAAATGACCTTTTCTACTAAGTGCATTAGTTACAACATTGTCTTTTCTAGCTTTATGTCTATTGCCATTTAGCATACTTTGGTGATAGCTTTAGCTGCATTTCAAAGTATCTTAAAGTTACACTATCTATCCAAATTGTCAGAGTTTTAACCCAAAGGGCCAACACGTGGCTGTTAAGTGGCCATTCGGTGTTATCACCCTGTGTGAGCAACGCTAAGTCTTCCAAGATAACCCTAAGAGTTTGACTGAGAGGCCCAATTAGGCAGAAGACTTAAAGTCCTACCCTAAGTCCCCTAAAATGACCATCCCCTGAACCCTAGAGGATATCTCGAGTAGACTTTAGGATCCTGTCCCAGTAGACTTAGACAGGCTCATGCCCTAACCCCACAAAGGAGATGTGTCTCACACATACCCCTGTGATAGAGCTAAGGCATTGTCACTTACCCCTTGAGGAATCACCCTCATCCGGGAGTACAACCCCTTTAGGGCGACAAGGGGTACCCTAAACCACAGCTAACCCTAAGGATTTGAGTGGCCAAGTCATACCCTAGACTTAGGGCTAGTACTTAGCAAGGACACGAGTGTGCGCCATAGGCGGACACGAGTGTTTTATTAAGCAAACTCCATAAGGCTAGGTTTGGATAACCTTAAGTACATGACCTTGCGAATGCCTCACAAAAGAGCTCATGCTAACAAGCTTAGGTTGTTCAACCCTTGGATTCCAAGGAGAACACTCCTCTAGCCAAGTGTGCCAAAACACACCTAGTTACGAGACTTAACCTCCCTTGAGCTGATGCCCAAGCATCATATATTTAAATTAATGTATGTAACATGAGATTTTAAATTAAACATGACATATTTGAACATGGAAATAAAACCCAAAGCACATGCCTCGGGCATTGTATTGCTTGACGTCTAGTCCAGTGTCACATCTCCATGTGACACTACCTTCCACGATGTGGACCATCATGCCATAGCCCTTAAGGAACTAGGTAATGTGAACTTGTCAAACAAGATCCCACGCCCATAAGTTGGACAAGGACACGGACGTGCCTTTCTTGGCCCCTGGCTTGACATGGAGGAGGAGGTTGAAAAAGCCTCAACCTCTGCATCTTGGAACGTGCATTCCGACAAGACCTTCCAAGCATGGATTCACCAATGTTAAGGGTAAGCTACCTCGAAGGTGGGACGTACCCCTGTCATCTGAAAGTTAGGGCAGCACAACAGAGGGTTATGTCTTGACGACACAAGCTAGAGCTTGCACCGGGAGAAGAGTAACAAGCTTAGTCATGAACCCAGGAATCCTCACTCTTACATACTCTACCTTATTTATGTGACGGAGCGCCCCCCCTCCCTTCTTTTCTTAAATGTGTATGTGGGCTGGCACGAATTTAGCTAGCCCCTTATTAAGTTAATGAGAGAGTGTTTAACTTAGCCTTAACTCTAACCCTAAAACCCTACCCAAGGGGGTGGGGTTTTTAGGGCGTGGGTTAGAAAAACGCTAGGGGTGTTCCTAACCCTACTAAACACTCCGAACTCATCTACATTAACCAATCAGCCTTACTAGGACGTCAAAATTGAGGGTGGGTTTCTAAAAGGTAAGTTCTAACTTTGCTTAGAGTTTCCTGCAAATACCTAATGACACCCGACCAGACCATCACCAGATACCTAAGTGCACTAAGCAGGCCTATTTCCTACTACATCTAGGGTCCATCAACATAAAGTAGTAACAACAGTTAACGTCCAAAGTAAAGGGTTGAGTCATAGTAAAAACTATGACACAAACCATAGTGCCATGACTTAGAAGATAATGGCGTGAATACTTTAAGGAAGTAACAATATCATACCTTTTTTTTTTTTTGTGAGCAGGCCATCTAACTTGTGTTGCATCCAATTTCTTTGAGAAAAAGGATACCAAATGTCCTTCTTATTGCAATACATTACTAATTGTAAAGTTGAAATCATCATACTTTACCTCAAATGGATCTTCAAAAATCGGTAGCTGCAAAACTGGCTCAGAAAAGAGAGCTTCTTTGAGTTTAATGAACGTCTGTTGACACTTTGGAGTCTAGTGCCATGGAATTCTTTTTTATAAAATTGATTAGTGGAGCTGCTATCTTTGAATAATCCTTTATGAATCTACAATAATACCATGTCAAACTAAGAAATGCTTTATCTTCATGCATGTCTTTCAAAGTCGGTAATGGCTTGAACTTTATTTGGATCTATGGTGACCTTTCCACCTGAGATCGAGTGTCTCAAGAGATCTATCTTGATTGACCAAATATGCACTTGCTTTATTTAACATACAACTAATTCTCCCTCAATCTCTGAAAACCTTTTTCAAGTGCTTTACATTTTCTCAATTTGTTGAACTGAAGACCAGAATGTCATCAATATATACTACGAACTTGTCTATAAACACGTCATTTATTATTGTGTAAGAAGTTGCTAGAACATTGGACAATTTGAATGGCATGACTAAAAACTCAAATGATCCATAATGTGTTCAAAAAATAGTCTTTTTAATGTCATTCTCTACCACCCGAATCTAATGATACCCAAATCTCATGTCTATCTTTGAAAAATACTTCACTTTTGATAACTTATCAAATAAGTCATCCACCTGTGGAAGAGGATATTTATTTTTGATGGTTATTGCATTTAACACTCAATAATTTACACATCTCCACATTATAATTTACTAAGTTAAATATGTCCACGGTTAATCAATTCTGTCAATTGTCTTTTTAATTTCATCAACTCTTAAGGATTTACCTAATAAGAAGCTCTCATTGGAGAAGAAGAGCCAAAATCTCTGTCATGTGATCTATACCTTGATGTGAAGGTAGCTTAGGTGGTAAGTCTCCTTGCAACATGTCCCTAAACATTTAAGATTTCTAAAATAGGACTAGAAACAGGTTCCTAACCATCTTCTATCTTCACTTCATTGGTATTTAAAACCATCGTAAGAAATACATATTCTCAATGTCTAACTGCCTTACATAATTATGTTAAGGTAAAAAACATAGGATTTCAATCCTTGTTAGTTAGTGTCTTCATCTTGAGCATCATTTTCTTACCACCTTTTTTTGTTTTGAGTAAAATCCGATTATCATATGAACCCCTTATCTTGACTACATGTGTGTGGAACCAATTCATGCCCAACACAAAGTTGAACCTACCCCTAATTTAGACAAGAACTACCCTTTGTATATTATTAATATTTTGAGAACCTTTATTGAAATTGATCTTTATTTCATTCATTTTTATTACAACCAAATTCAGTTGATGAGTTAAATTAGTCAATATAAAGTTATATGTCGTTCCCCATATTGATCATCATTCAAACTTGGTCTTCTTGTAATTTTCCTATCAAGGGCTAGTTTTATCTTGAATAGAAAATAATTTAAAGCAGGTTGTGTTTAAAATAGTAATACCTCTTTTAATTTCTCCTAAAACTTTGAACATCTTAGGTTCGGCACCTTCACCCTCATTTTTAGTCATAGCCTTGAAATGACCTAATAATATTGTTGTGATGGTACCTAACATTCCTTGGCAAAATGACCAATAATATTATTTTAGAGCTTCATATGCGGATGGTGTAGGGGCTGAGCCCTTGGCTTGCTAAGATAGTGGTCAAATTAACAGTTTTTGAAATTCAATAGGTTTTGTTGGTGTGTCTGGAAATCTTGAACTGCCAGCAAAGGGACTTGCACTTTGACCTGATGGTGATTGAGTTGATTGTTTATTGAACCTTCTCCACCTAGATGTTAGAGAATAACTCCACGATTTAGGTTTTGGTTCATCACCTTTATTGTACAACTCTTCCAACGACATGCCATAAGCAATTTTCTGAGTTACCTTCTGACATTCCTGATAATTTGCTGGTTTGTACCTTAGGATCTCTCTTTGAATTTTATCATTCAAGTTAGCCATAAAGTAACTTCAAGCTTTTATCATCATTCATATTTGGGGATCAAATATGCCATACACTTTCAAATTGATAAACATAGTCCATCGGGCTTAGTTGCCAAATTAGCACGTAATCGCAATCCAGATTCATCTGGCATATATTACTTTTTAATCTTCTTTTTCATGCGTCTCTAACTATTTTGGTATCCTCGTTCACCCTCAACAATTTGTCACCAAGTTTTAGCTTCTCTCTTAAGAAGTTGTTTGGTGCACACAACCTTTTTTGCCTTTCTCATGGAAATAGCCTCGAAATAGCTTTTCATATCATATAATTATTCATCAAGAACTTTATAATTTTTTGAGCTCACAAAATTTGAAGACTTAAACTTACACCATCTTCATTTGTTGATAAATCTGATCAAAAAGAACTTGACTCTGAATCATGCTTCTTCCCATGTTTTTGTGTATCCAATTGTAAAACATTTGGTACTACGGCAATCGTTGAAATCCAAACAGCAACATTATCAATTCGATTGTTTAACCATGAAATATTTTCTTAAAGTTCATTTAGAGTATCCATCATTATTTCTCACCAACCTAACCTTAGGGGGTCAACTTGGGTAACTTTAACAATCTCCTCATTTTGAGCCTTTGTGATAGCCCTCTTTGCCTCATGCTCTAGTTGCTTTCTCTTACTTATCATATTACCCTAGCTTTAACACTCGGAAAATATGCTTGGAATATCCCCAACACAAAGTTAGAAACACCTTGCACATGTTGTACACCCACACATTTTAGCTTAATCTAAACACAAGACTTTTGAATATACTTAAAATCTCACACTGACTTGCTAAGCAAGTGTTCTTTAAAGATTAATAACTCATAAGATTAAACTCTACATGAAGAATGTTGACATGTCAGTTGAAAGTGATAGAGTTAAAATTTAGATTTATCTAAAGAATAAAACACTCTATGACTTTAAGCAGTCCTACTGACTGTAGAGAACTCACCCCAATATCAATTGTCAGAGTTTTTACCTAGTGCCACAAATGTGACTTGCTATATGCCAACCCTAGAAACCTTCTCTAGAAAATCCCTTGAAATCTTGTGAGTCAGGATGCATGGGCTAGTCGAGCTGTAAGTATGATTCCTAGCTTGGCGTGGATGAGGCTACCGATCAAGGCCTCAATCATTATTCTTGTGAAACATGAACTCAAACAATGCCTTTTAAGCTTGCAAGTGGGTTACCGAACAAGAGGAGTTAGTTAACTCCTTGGATGCGATGTACTCGGTCATAAGGGCATAATCTTGCCAATATTAAGGGTAGGTTAACTTGAAGGTGGGACGTACCCTTATTGTTTGGAAGTTGAGGTGGCACAACAAAGGGTTGTGCCTTGACAACATAAGTTAATCTTGCATTGGTAGGAAAATTACAAATTCTCTTTTGAACCCATGAACTCTTACTACATATATTTACCTTATTTATGTGATGGAGCCCTGCCCCCCTGTTTTCCTACTTTTAGTAAGTGGGCTAGCATGAAATACAACCCTTAATGTTTATACTTAGACTCTAGGACCTAGTTCTTATCTCCTACCCCTAAATGCTACCCATGGCCAGTGTGAGGGGTTAGGGCAACCCTAGGGGTGTTCCTAACCCATACCAACATGCCAAACTTGCCAGAGTCAATTAGAAAAGCTACAGGGACCTAACCGAGACATACAAATCATGGAAAGAGTTTTCTAGAAAGTAAGTTCTATCTTTGCTTAGAGTTTTTTGAGATATTTAGTGACAACTAGTTGGACTACCCCTAAACACCTAAGTGCACTAAGCGGGACTATTTTTCATTACATCTAAGATTCATCACATAATTCAGTAAGTAATAACAATCAACTTCAAAGTAAAAGTAAAAATCATAGTAAAAACTATGATATCTTTCTTATTATTTATTCTTTAACTAAAGATGATTATATGTATTTATTACTAAAGTAAAATACATTAAAAATGAAAACAATAATAAACTTTTAGAAATGATCAACTTATTACTGTTGTGGAGAAGTGTTAAAAACTTAATAAAGTTATGATTAGTTTCTTCATCTACTCTCACCCTCCTCTCCTCAAGAGCCTACCATTGTTGTTCTAACTTCAAGAGTTTCTTATGGTGAGCATTTGCATGGTCCTTAACCTTTACAAAGATTCGTCCTAGTGACTACTAGCCTTTGCTTACAATTACCATGACTAGTTGAACCATTTTCACAATCACTTGTTATTTTCTCTACTTCCATGCCATCCTTGTATGAGTCAAGATCATCAACACGATTTAAGCAATGAGAGTGAGAATCTGAGGTATGGAATGATGAAAGAAATAATGAGTCTCTTAAGTGTTAAGGGTTGAAATTTTAATTTGAATTGCATGTATGTCTTCATAGGCACTTTGCCGCTCCTTTGTTGTCATGCCAAAGTACTCTACACATTGGGTGTACATGCCATAGTCTTTGATTTTTATGTACTTCCCAATTGAGTTGTTCCACTTATCTCTACAAACTTTAACAAGCTTCTTAAAGATTCAAGACCATTTTTTTTTAGCCAACACCATTTTCAAATGGTTATTTCTCACTTCTTCAAAGTATTATGCCTTCTCAATTTTTAGTTGAATTAAATAAATGATATCTTCTCTAGTCCAATTTGGCTTCTTCTTTAGAACCAACTGGAGCTAGAGCCAAAGCACTAGCATTAGAATAAGTAACACCAACTTTAGAACCAACAACAGGGGCAACAACAATAGTAATAACTAAAATAAGATTAGCATTAATAAAAATAAAAGTTTGAGATATATATCTCTTGTAAAACAATAAATATAAAACAATTAAAGATTAAGAAATGAATTTTAAATTTACCTCATCTTGATTTCCCCATTGTTTATACCCTACTTCACTCTCACATATGTACCTTAATTTAATAGTTAATTCTAAAACCCATTAAATTCTATAAAAAAATAATTAAATTTAATACAAACTAATAAATTCAATTTAATAAAAACCTTTGTGGGAACAAAAATTTATTAACCTTTTTCTTTATTAAAATTAGTTTTTAATTTAATTAGGGATGGTGGGAGTACACTCTCACTAAATTAATTTCATTGACCTTATTTAATTGGTGGTGAGAATTGGCCTATTATCGATAATCATATATTATTAACAAGCCTTCATATTAAGATATAAAGAAAGTTTAAGGAAGTTTAATTCCTTAATTATAGAAAAACTCATAAATAACATTTCCACCTTAGGCTTTTTCATCATCCTTGTTATATTAAATTTTCTTATTATTTAGGTAAATATGTTAATTAAATCTATTATAATTTACAACTCATAAGGTTGTTAAGAAATTGATAAATTTGCATAACAAAACTTTTAACGTTTTTTAACGAAATTCCTTTAAGAAATCACCCTCATCCAAGAGTACAACTTCTTTAAAGTGATGAGGGATAGCCTAACCCATGATTAACCCCTAAGGGTTTGAGTGACTAAGTTATACCCTAAATCTAGGGCTAGTACTTAGTGAGGACATGAGTATGCACCATAGGTTGACATAAGTGTTCTGTTAAGCAAACTCCTAAGGCTAGATTTGAACAATTCTAAACACGTGACTTTACAAGTGCCTCATAAAAGGTGTTAATGAGCTTAGGTTGTTCAACCACTAAATATATACACACCCTTGAGATGAACACTCTTAGCCAAGTGTGCCAACTAGCACAGCTAGTTATCAGACCTAACCTCCCTCGAGGGGATGTGCAAGGCTTAACATCTTAATGATAGCACAACACATTTACTTGTGCCATATAACCAATGTCACATGTTCATGTGACACTATTTCTTAAGACATGGGCTCCCCTCAGACTCAAGAGTTAAACATGATGCCATAAATGTGACTCACAAATGCTAACCCTAGAACCCAATTCTATGAACCCTTAGGAACATGGCAAGGAGAACCCATCTAACTAGTGGAAAGTTGGTCATTGGGGACTCTGCATACCAAATGTGGTGGTTTTATGAAGTCTTGGTGGTCACCAGGACGTTGTGGTAGCGTTTAGTCTCGGGGGTCTGCCTCGGCAAGTCGAACTTACCTCAGGAGCACTTGAAGGTGCTGAGATGGTCTCTACCAGGACGCCACCAGGGTCCGTGTACATGTGAGTTCTCCTAGGCGTAGTGGTTCCACTTCCTAACTATATGTCGTCAGACTAAGAGTGGGGCAAGAGGAGAGTAACTAAAGTAGGTGGTGGACAGAAGGAGTAAATATACATATATTGCATGTCCAAGTACAAAGTTGCCCTAGAGAAGGTTGAGCAAGATACAAAAAAGAAGATGGACTAGAAGGACCTTGATCCACTACAAGCCTTCCTCCTAATATAATGGGTTGGCTAGTGCTAGGCCCTAGGTATAAGTGGCATGCTCTCATTGGTTTGCCACCATGTGACAGAGTCCTACCTATAGCATTTATGTGCCTCCCTCATGCGTGTTGTCCCAAGTACCTTGGTAATTGATTCGAACAATTGAATCTACGCTTGGCTTAAGCGCCACCTGACAATTGTCGTTGTTAGTCCTTACCTGCTATACCTTCACCACTCGGCCACTCCGTCCCGTCGGTTTGATGGTGGTCAAACCACGGTCAATCAGATGCTCATACTTATTCATTGGCAAATCCTCGGGCCATATGCTCCCTTACCCTAGGTCATGTCAAAATGGTCACGGTAGGTAGCGACTTTGCTCTCCACTATGGCTAGCTTTTGCTTTAGGGCGGCGATCATTACATCCTATAGCTCGGTAGCCTTTCATAGCTTTATTTGGAACCTTGCCTCTTGCTGCTCCTGAGTGTGTTTTACTTGAGCTTCCAACTCCCAAATTCGCTCATGTGAGTGTTGTAGCTCTTGCTCCCTTGTTGCGAGCAGTTGGGCTTGTTGGTGGGTGTGCTCTGCTAACTTGGTGGTAGTGGTTCGGGGTGATTCCTGATTTTTGGGTGAGTTGTGCTCCCTCCCCCATAATGCGACGTTTGCCCCTAGCCCTCTAGGTGGGGGTTCCTCGCGTAGTTGTAGTTTTGGTTACTGTGCATTGAGCTGTGTGCTGGTGCAACTCCTCCCTAACCACTACCAATTTTGCTTAGGCTTCCTCGAACTCCCTACTCTTTTGCTCGATCCGAGTCCTAAGTTTGTGAGTTTGCTGTTCTTTTTTTGCTATGACTTGGCTGCGGGTGTGCTGGTGGTGGTCTAGAAGCCCCTAGAGGGTATCATACTCACCTTGTAACCGATCGATTGTTGTTGCTAACTTGCCCTAGAGTTCTCCAGAGTTCTTCCTTCTCTTTTATGCTACCTTACATAGTAGGGCTCTTTGGTAGAGCAATTCCATAGCTTCTTTGGCTTTTTTATAAGCTTAGTTATTATGGTATCATGTACCTTTGCCACAGCTAGGAGGTCGAGGTTGTTATATACCGCCATTGCTTCCTTTAGTTGGTTGAAGGCCTCTGTGAGCTTGAGGTAAGCCAATGAGGCCCACCGACTGTCAGCATGGAAATGTTGGTAGATATCCTTTGATCCTTCTTTGGACTCACCCTCCATTTTTTTTTGGTCTAGTCCGATAGGTCGTCCAAGTATCTCTAATGGGAATTCCAACGGTAACGGGGGTCCCACTGCCAGAAGTACCGCTTGTATGGGTTATGTTGTCTAGTGCCTGAGTGGTTCCTAGTTAGGAGAGGGGTTGTTGCTTGCCTACTTCTCTGATGACTTTGAGGGTTCAGGCCATTCTTTTTGGTTGTCATGACTTGTTCCAATCCGCTCTCCCTCCCATGTTTGGAGCTGTGCTGGTCTCAAAGTCATAGTTTGGCCAATCAAACCGGTAGTCATGATACTGATATGGCCGGCCATAAAAAGCTTCCACTTGAACTCAACCTGAACTCCGTAGATCTCGCTGGTTAGAGTTGGAAACAAGTACTACTTAAGGCAATTTGTCTAGTTCATTGCGACTCCTTCCTAGGCCCTGCAGAGGCTGTTTACCAACCGCCCAGTGATTTGTCTCTTTGTTCTTCCCGTGAACATAAAGGCCACCAATGTTACAAACTCGGCTGCTCCCTCTCTTTCTTGTATGCCCCATAACGCCTTGTTCCCTATGGTGGTGGACCTCTATGGCTTCGTCTCTGATAATTCTCCTATTGTGAGGCCATCTTCTGGTAGTTGCTATACTGTCACTAGCTTGTTGAACATTATGTGGAAGGCTGTACTACCTCCTAAGTTGAACTAGATCCCTCTATGCTCAGTCTGGCTAATCACCAATTCTGTGGATTGGATGAATTGCCTAGCTCTTTTAGTGAATCTTGGATTCTCCACTTCTCCCTATGAAAGGTTGAAGAATTCATCTATGTGCAACTGTCTCCTAACCCATCGAATGTCGGGTCAGCCGATCAACTCCTTCAATCTGGAATACCTGGGTGACACAAGTTCTGTTGTCCTCTCCTGGACACGTGAATCTTGTGAATGACTACTGGCCTATTCTACTATGTCCAATCTATCGTCACGGTGGTTGAAGTATTGCACTGTACATCTCCTTCTTGGGTATTGTTGATGTGGCAGTCCTCATGACGTCCCCTAAGGTGACCGGCGCGATTATCCTTGCGCCTAGATATGCAATGATGGCGCCACCTGACCATCATTGCCTTTGTAATACGTGCCTCATGCGTGTGGTCCATCCTCATGGACCATGTGACCCTGTGAGTTGGTCACATGTGTGTTTGGAAGTCTTCCTCCCAGCTGCGCTATCCTTCTTGCTACACTTCCTTGGGGGTTCCCTATTGCGGTGGCTACCTTTTCTCAGGGTGTCTTGGTTTAAACTCTGTCTAGGTGGATGTTTGGCCCAACACGGTTAGTGTTGATTTTCTGTCATAGTGCTTGTCTGTCATTGCCACTTGTTGGGACCTTGATTATGTATGGTGAAGCCCACCTTGGTCTTAACTATAGGGCTTTTCTAGTTGGTCCCTCCCCACACCTTGACGACACAAGCTTAGCTTGCACCGGTAGGAGGTTAACGAGCTCTCTTTTGAACACAGGGGCATGTATGAGACACATTTCTTTTGTGGCGTTAGGGCATGAGCCTATCTAGATCTAATGGGATCGGGTCCCCTCTGGGGCTCTTCCCTCCCCTGCTTCTGTAGCTGATCTCTAATCAACTATGGCTGTGGGTATTCTTAGTTGAGGCCAGGGCTAGTATGGGGCTGTCGGTTGAGTCCACTATTGGGCTTGGATTGGGCCCACTTAGATGGCGCTGTCGTCCGGCTTTGGTGCATCCAAGTGGCTCCTCCAGAGTTGCAAAGGTAGTTAGTGAATCGGTCCTTATGCTCATGCACTATGTTTGTATTGTTTTGGGCTTTAGGCACTCCCCTTGCGACCCTTGGTCTGCCAGTGTGGTGCCTACCCTAGTGGTGCTCTTGCCCTACATTGCCCGAGCCTGATGGATGGGTGTAGGAGGCCACCATTTTGCCGTCATCCAATCCTCTATATCTGCATGGCGCAAAGTGTTCTAGCGCTCTGAAGTGTTGTGCAAGTTGCCTTGCAGTCACAGATCTCAGTCCCCTCTTGGTGCAAAATCTTATTTGCTGGTGCTCCCAGTCGTACTGTACCTTCACACCCCTGAGCCATGGGCGACAAGAAGCAGGTTGAATCCCCTCCGCTGTGCATGTCGAGGACGAAGACATTTACCCAAAATTTTGACCACTTGGATCTCGACTTCTACTACCCTTAGGATACTCTTGGGTGTTACCTCATCTTGATTTGCCATACGTACTTGAAAGGGAGTCAGCTCTGGGGTTGGCATACTCATTTCACGATGAAGTTTTGTTGACATGATGTTCACTGCCGACCCTCCGTCTATAATCACATCATTGATTGTGCAGCCTGCCATTCAAACCAGAATGGTTGGTATGTCATCTACTCTACTGCGGTTGCGGTGCCTCTAGGTCAGGGCCAGGCTGATCCTTGTGGCTAAGCCTTGTATAGCATAGCTGGAATAAGTGGCACTTCTTGTCTTGTTGATGCCATGACCTCTCCTCTGCTGAAGGCAAGACATTCTCGTCCCCTTGCTATTTCCCTCGATCTTCGGCCCTGGTTGGGCTTTCCTAATCATGGAGCAGTTGGTACATCGATTTGCTTTATTACCCACTATTTCAACACTAAGGGTTTTGCCACCTGTTCCTTCTCATGATGCCTTCATGTTCCCCTGGTTTTGCACATGTGTGGTTGACTTATTTCGTCCTCTAGGGGGGCATGTGGTGTTGTGTTTGTCATGCTGTTTTGACTTGGTAGTACTATTGTTACTTGATTTGCTTGCAGTCTGGGGATTAGTGTTGGGTCGATTGGGGTCTACCCGTTTGCCACCCTTGTGGTGTCGAGTGTTTGCGCTTCTAGCATGGGTTTGATTAATGATATCTAGGAGCACTGGTAGAGTGGGTGTGGACCACCACAAAGTGTGCACGTCATCTCTCTACATTCCGGCTGCTTCTCCTTGTTGTCATACCTAGGTTGGTAGGGCTGCCGCTTCTGGGAATAGGACCTACAACTCCAATCTCCTGACTGTCACCTCCTACGAGGTTAGTTGTTCCCTTTCGTCCTACACCCATAACTCCTTTGGCTATCTGTGTCCCCCTCTGTCTTCTGTTCCACCATTAATGCAGCTACCTTCAGTAGCCTATTGCTCAGAAGTTTGGCTAGTTAATAGCAATCATCCATGTTGTGGGACCTGCGGATGCTACATATTCGATAGTACTTGTCCCCGCATGCAGTGTATCCCATTTGAGCCAATGCTGCAGTTAAGTCTTCCTTCCGTGTTGCCACATGGTGGGTTTCCCCTCTCTGTAATTGCATGTGCCCTTTGGCTCCCGACCGTCTCTCCTTTCTGGCAGGTTTTGGGACAACAAAAATGGTGTTGTTGAACGAAAGAAATGTATTGTCTGAGAGGTCTTCCTCGTTCGTGGTGGTGTCATTTGCCTCTTCGATGTCTGATTTGTCCCATGTCTTCCTCTCCTAGCTCTCGGCTTCCCTCCTCTCCACCCCAATCCACTTGTGGATCTTTGGCCGCAGTCACTTTTGGTACCACATTTTCTTGATAAGGTTGACATGGATATCCCTTAGCTGGGCGATGTACCCTAATATGCAGATTGTGTATTCGTTGACCGACTCTCTTGCTTTCTACTTAAAGCTCGTTAGCTTATGGATTACCTCTTCCTCGCTCTTTTCCTCTCGGAAGGTATCTAGAAACACCTTCCATGTGGTTTCCCAACAAGCTCCTCCGTTTGCCTCGTGGAATTACATTTATTAGGCTTGTGCCTTTTTGTCCAAAGTGCATGCAAATGCACTCAACTTCTTGTGGTTGTCACTTACGTTTCTCAACTCACATACCTGCTCAAACTTATGTACATGTTGGTCAGCGTTTTCACCCTTTGCATGGGTAAGGGCGCTGTTATTGTGCTCTTTTGCATCCGATTGAGCATGCAAGCTAGTAAGGTCACCGAATCAATTCTCATGGCATCTCATTGAGCATGGGAGGTGCTTTGATCCGGACCCTCCACTTTGGATGTGCTGTAGTCTACGTCTTGGTATTCTACGGGTACCTTTCTCCTTCCTTACACCCCCGCCCTTGCGCCCTATTGCTGAGGGTGGGTGACGAGGACAGGCTCCTCCCGACTGTTCCTCGGGGGCCCTTTGCGGAACCAACCTGATGATTGGTGGCGTGACATACCTCGACTAGACGATATTCCCTCGTCTAATGAGTGACTTTTGTAGGACCATGTGACCACAAGACAAGGGATATCGTCTCAGGGCGAGGAGAATTCACCCCGTCAACCATGATCATCTTGACGCCGCAAGGTTGTGGCTCTACCATGTGTCCAGTCGCCTTTTCACACAGGTGGTCATCCCATGTGTACCCCAGCCTTCTGAAGCCTCGGGTTCTTCATCCTAGTAACCACTTCTGACCTGCTATGTCATCCAATCAGCTGAACTTCTGATGCAAAGGTTGTTTTGACGGAATCAATGCCCCTGTCATAGTTTTTACTATGACTCCTCTTTACTTTGGACGTTGATTGCTGTTACTTACTGTACTATTGTTGACAAACCCTAAATGTAATGAGAAACAGCCTTGCTTAGTGCACTTAGGTGTTTAGGGTAGTCCAACCGGCTGTCCTTAGATATCGCGAAAAACTCTAAGCGAAGGTAGCACTTACCTTCTAGAAAACTCTTACCCTCGTTTTCTGTGTCCTAGTTGGGTTAATGGTTATTTCAATGGTTTGGCATGTCGGATATGTTTAGAAATACCCCTAAGTTTGACATGCTAGGGTTTATGGGTCAATGGATAACTCACCAAGTATGTTCCCTCTGGAAATGAGATTTCAGTGCTAGCCCACTTATGTAAACTGGGAAAACAGGGAGGGGGGGGGGGGGGGGGGGGGGGGGAGTATATAGGAGTGAGGGTTCCTGGGTTCATGACTGAGCTCGTTACTCTTCTCCCGGTGCAAGCTCTAGCTTGTGTCGTCAAGGCACAACCCTCTGTTGTGCCGCCCTAACTTCCAGATGCCAGGGGTACGTCCCACCTTCGGGGTAGCTTACCCTTAACGTTGGCGAATCCATGCCTGGGAGGTCTTGTCGGAATGCACGTTCCAAGAGGCAGAGGTTGAGGCTTGTCTCCAGCCTCCTCCTCCACGTCAAGCTAGGTGTAGCACTCAGGCCAAGCAAGGCACATCCGTGTCCTTGTCCAACTGTGGGCGTGGGATCTTGTTTGACAGGTTCACGTTACTTGGTTCCTGAGGGTTCATTGAGGGGTTCTAGAGTTGGCATTTAGGAGCCACGTTTGTGGACTTGGTGCAACTCTTGAATCTAAGGGCTATGGCATGATAGCCCACATCATGGAAGGCAGTGTCACATGGAGATGTGACACTGGGCTAACGTCACATGGTACAACGCCGAGGCACGCCCTTTGGGGTTGTGTCATGGGTTGTCGCCAAGGGGTTGGATACTCTAGCAACACATGCTTGTGCTTGCACTAGGGTGCTAAGCCTTGGGCATCGCTCAAGGGAGGTTAGGTCTCTAACTAGGTGTGCTTTGGCACACTTGGCTAGGGGAGTGTTCTCCTTGGAATCCAGGGTTGAACAACCTAAGCTCATTAGCAGAAGCCCTTTCGTAAGGCACTCGCAAGGTCATGTACTTAGGGTTATCCAAACCTAGCCTTAGGGAGTTTGCTTAGCAAAACACTCGTGTCCGCCTACGGCGCACACTCGTGTCCTCACTAAGTACTAGCCCTAGGTCTAGGGTATGACTTGGCCACTCAAACCCTTAGGGGTTAGTCGTGGTTCAGGGTACCCCTTGTCGCCCTAAAGGGTTGTACTCCCGGATGAGGGTGATTCCTCAAGGGGTAAGTGACGATGCCTTAGCTCTGTCATGGGGTATGTGTGAGACACATCTTTTGTGGGGTTAGGGCATGAGCCTGTCTAGGTCTACTGGGACAGGATCCTAAAGTCTATTCGGGTTACCCTCTAGGGTTTAGGGGATGGTCATTCTAGGGGACTTAGGGTAGGACTCTAAGTCTTTTGCCTAATTGGGCCCCAAAGTCAGACTCTTAGGGTTATCTTGGAAGACTTAACGTTGTTCACACAGGGTGATGATGTCGAATAGCCACTTGGCAGCCACATGTTGCCACGTGTTGGCCCTTTGGGTTAAAACCATGATAACCCCTCCATGTGGGGCCTTTTGGATGAGGCTCTTCCTCCCCTCTTTTTGGGCATCCACGGTCCTCCCACCTTACCCTAGTGGGTGACAGTGGCCTTGGGTTTTCTACCTTACATCCCTTGTAGTGTTGGCCATGCCAGACCTCCGACTCTCGTCCCTTGTCACTATCCGCACTTATTTTACAACCTTGAGATTCCTACCTCCAGTGCAGGCTTCCCTCTCCTGAGATTCTCCTGCGTGGGGTCTCCTCCCTCAGGGGTACTCGTTGAACATGGGTTCGGCTCTTCGGTGTGGGGGCTCATCCTAACCATCACTTTCACCTATGTCAAGAGGGGGTGGAAGGCTTCCATCGTCCTACCATCCATCCCACTCTACATCGTGGGTCATTATCAGGTGGGGTTGCCTGTCCAAGTGCTGCTCATTCCCACACGCTCCTACACTTGGAATGACATTCGAACGTGCTATGGATTCTTCATACCTTTCTTCATTGTCAGCGGCTTGCGACTACCTTTGCTGTTGTGTGCCGGGTTTACCGCTTTTTGGAGGTTTGGCCATGTGGTGTTTGCATCGTTTCCTTAGGTAGGTGAGGCAGGGGCCGATTGTGGCAACCAGGGTACCTCTCTACCCTCCATTAACCTCTCTCGACCAGCCCGACACATCCTCTTGGCTAGCTAGTACTCGTTGATCTCCAGTTGTTTAAACGAGTTAATCTCGGCTTTCTAGTCTCTCCTTTGAGTTGAAACCTTGCTTGCTACATGAACTCCATCCGTGTGTAATTACTATCCCTTTGTGATAGTCTCAAATGGTTGTCGGGGACTCCACATGCCAAATGTGGTGGTTTTGAAGTTTTGATGGTTGCTAGGACGTTGTGGTAGCATCAAGTCCTAGGGGTTTGCCTCGGCGAGCTGGACTTACCTCGGGAGCACTAAAAGGTGCTAAGATGGCCTCTACTCGGACACTACAAGGGTCCATGTACAGGTGAGAAGGAGTTCTCCTAGGCGTAGTGGTTCCACTTCCTGACTGTATGTTGCCGAACTAGGAGCAAGGCAAGAGGAGAGTAACCAGAGAAGGTGGTGGACAAAAGGAGTAAATATACATATATTGCATGTCCAAGTACAAAGCTGCCCCAGAGAAGGTGGAGCAAAATACAAAAAAGACGACGGATTAGAAGAACCCAACCCACTACAAGCCTTCCTGCTTATATAGTGGTCGGCTAGTGCTAGACCCTAGGTACAAGTGGCATGCTCTCATTGGTCTACTGCCTTGTGACAGAGTTCTGCCTATAGCATTTATGCGCCTCCCTCACGTGTGCTATCCCGAGTATCTTGGTAGTTAGTTGGATGATTGGATCTATGCCTAGGTTAAGTGTTGCCTAACAACTATTGTTGTCAGTCTGTACCTATTGTACCTTTACTGCTCAACCACTTTGTCTCATCGCTTGTTCATGCCAGTTGGCAGTTCGACGGTGGTCAAATCATCATCAACCAAAGGTATACTTTGACAAGACCTCCTAGGTGTGAATTTGCCAGCGATATGGATTGAGCAACCTTTAGGGTGTGACATACTCTTGTGCACTAAAGGTGGCATAATATGGGTTGTGCCTTGATGACACAAACTTAAGCTTACACTGAAAAAAATAAACGGCTCTTTTGAACACCAAGACTCTTGCTACATACACTCTATTTTGTTTTTGTGATGGAGCCCTCCCCTCTTTTCCTATTTGTGTGAGTGGGTTGGCATGGAATGTGAGCCTTAATATTAGTGAGTTTAATAGGTTAACTTAATTTAGTGAGTTAGTCGGTGTTCCTAACCATATTTGACACACAAAACTCATCTAACACACCCAGAAACCATGATTATAACTGAGAATAATAAAGGAAGGGTTTTTGAATGGTAAGTTTCACCTTCACTTAGTTTTTGGAATTATTTAGCAACAATCGGCCAAATCACCCTTAAAGACATAAGTTCATCACATCCAAGCCCAACATGAAGTATAATAGGTACCAACAATTAACCTCCAGAATAAAAAGTAAAGTCGTAGAATAAAAACTATGACATAACACAAGAAGATGTTAAAAGAACAAGAGAAGGACTCAGGCCAAGCGAAAAAAGTTTAAGAACATATTACCGGTGTAGAAGTGGTGCAATGGGGAAATCACGACACACTTGTTGTTTTATCTAGAAGTCTTATGGTGAAGGTTTTTATCACAATATTTCCATTTTGTACATGTGCAATTTCAGAAAACAAAATGCTTTGCACATGTAGTTAGAACCACATGCTTAGGCTAAACCTATACATCACTTATTTTGTGTTGTAAGTGAAATTAAGGTTTATCACTTATTTGTTGTTAGAGGAATAATGAACCTCCACTTATTAATCCTAAACAAGTTTATAAGTAAATGCTCAATCTTAATAATTAAATTGCACTGGATACGTGTTCTTGTCATATATAGGCAAATTTTCAGTCTGCTTCAGCAAATATAGTAAATTGAAATTCTTGGTATATGCATGGAATATTAGAGAATATTCTCTAAGCCCTTTGTTTGCAAAAACGTGATCTTAGGTTTATCTACAATGGATGCAGTTCTTCCAAGGAGATGGACTGGTGTTGTGACTTCTCCTCTCGGTGTTCGATCATCAGTCCAGTGTGTAAGATTGAGATCATCTCCATCATTCCAGCGTGCAAGATTGAGATCATCCGAATTCAATGCTTCTTGTTCTCCCTCGAATAAGAACAGACTAGTAAAATTGAGAGCAGCTCCTGAATCCACAGCTTCTTCTTCAGATGAGTCCGGGTTGGAGACAATCTCCGCGCAGATTACCCCAATTATCGATGAATTCTTTGTCACTGATATTCAAGGGGATCCTGACAAGCCAATGCACGGCTTCTCACAAATCTCAGAGGCTATTGAGGCCATCAGTGAAGGCAAGGTATGGTTGACAATATATATTGTGTATATACTCTATAAACATACATGTGTATTATAAATAAGTTCTTGTACAGTTTGTGGTGATTGTGGATGATGCGGACCATGGATTCTTGATCATGGCTGCGTTTTAATAACAAAACAGAGTGCTAAAGAGATTGTTGAACATGGGAGTGGATTGGTATATTGTCCTATGAGCGGCAGGCAGCTTGACCGCTTGCGGATCCCATTGATGTCCCAACAGCAGGATGATGAAGCTGACGACGGTGGCAACTTAACAGTCTCCGTGGTATATATATATATATATATGAATAACTCATGTATACACACGTATGTATGTGTGTGTATGACTGCAGGATGTGAAGCTGGGGACAACTACAGGGGTATCTGCAGAGGACAGGGCAAACACAGTAAGAGCTCTTGCTTCAGCAGAGTCGAGACCTGATCATTTTCGAAAGCCAGGGCATATATTTCCAGTGAGGTGCCACAACAGTGGAGTCTTATACAAGCCTGGATATGCTGAGGCAGCAGTGGACCTCGTGACACTTGCTGGACTTCCAAGTGTTGCAGTCTCGACACATGTTATTGTGACTGACGATGAGCAAAGTTTGCAGCTTATGGACTTGCCTCAGCTGGATGACTTGAGGAGGTTTGCGACAAAGTATAACTATCCCATTGTCAAGGTTGCGGACTTAGTAAGGTAGTGTGTGTGTTCCTGGGCGTGTGTAAATGTGTCAATCAGTTATACTTGAATACCATATATTACGTATTATCTACATAATATAGTGTTTAAATACACATTCGTCTACAATGGTCTCTCTAGGTACATGAAAAACGGGAGAAGCTGGTGGAAAGAACAGCAGTTGCTAGGATTCCAACAAAATGGGGAGACTTCAACGCATACAGCTACAAATCCAAGCTTAACAGCATCGAACATGTCGCATATGTCAAGGTTTGTATGTGAGAAAGAGGTTGCGTATATTCTCCTCTAGAAGTATTCTAAACGGTGTTAACATAGTTAACTAATCTTGATACTCAGGGATATTGGGGACGGACAAGACGTGTTAGTGAGGGTCCATTCTGAGTGCCTAACAGGTGATATACTGGGATCATTAAGGTGTCCGTGTGGAAACAGCCTCGCATACGCAATGGAGAGGATCGAAAGTGTGGGCAGAGGTGTGCTAGTTTACTTGAGGGGAAATGAGGGTGCACGTGTCGGCCTTGCAGACAAGCTTGCTACTTACAACTTGTTGGATGAAGGGCAATCTGTTGTTGAACAGAACAAGGTCGATTCTCGCGACTATGGCATTGGTGCTCAGGTAAATATAGTAATAGCTAGTTATAATTGGAAAAAACAAACTAGATTGATACTATTGTTAGGACATAATGCATTAATCATCTAAAGTAACGTATTATTAATGGCGGTTTTTTCATAACAGATATTGAGGGATATAGGCGTGCGAAAAATGAGATTAATGACTAATAATCCAGCTAAGTACATAGGATTAAGAGGATACGGTTTAGCTGTGACAAGCAGAATTCCATTTGCAGATTCGCAAACTTAACATGTAAAATTAACAAGAATATTCCAGATTCTTTTTAAAAGGACCAGAATATTCTTAGCTAGGTATATTCCGTGATGTGGTGGATATTCCGGCGTCTGGGCAGGAAAAGCTAGGGTTTTCTCGCAAATGTGCCCTCGGCTGCGTCTTCCTCCGCCGCCATTTCCTTTTTCTTCATCGTCTTGAGCGCGTTCACTTCGGATCTCCTCAAGCCCTTAATCTTTGTTCGTGCAGGGTTTCTCGAGCTTCGGCGGCGGCGGCGGCGTCTTTTCACAGGGTTCTCTTCAGGCCGATCCGAAGCGCGTCTCAAGCAGAAAATTATCCAAAAAAAAAAGGTATTCTGTAGGCTTTTAATCGATCGGTACACAAAATCGGTTTTTTCCAGTTTTTCGAGGCGGAAAATCTCGAAATTTTAACAATCTTTCTTATATTTATTCCGAAAATCCATAAAAAAAAAATCGAGAAATCTTGTAAGCGGAATCGCGGAAGAAGAATGGCGCAGCTTGTGCAGCCGGTTGTTACTGGGATTCCGAATCAGTTCGTGTCGACTTCGCTCTATGTAGGGGATTTAGAGACCAATGTCACCGAGGGCCAGCTCTACGAGCTTTTTAACCAGATAGGGCAAGTTCTCTCCTTAAGGGTTTGTCGCGATGTCCTGACCAGACGCTCTCTTGGCTATGGTTACGTTAATTACAACAATGTTCAAGACGGTACGTTTTTATTGTTAACTCATTGATATAGATTTTTGGACATACTTACATTTTTTGGGTAGCCACTCGAGCATTGGAGCTTCTGAATTTTACCTATGTAAATGGAAAGCCCATTCGTATTATGTTCTCTCACCGTGATCCGAGCATTCGCAAGAGTGGTACTGCTAACATCTTCATTAAGGTACTCTTTGGCTCTTGTACGTTAATGTATATATATTATTACGTGATTCTACGTATTGGATTGCTTTTGCCGATTTTCTTTGATAGCATGTTCTGTCCTATACACATGACTCTTCATTTGTCTCATGTATACGATATTGCAGAATCTCGACAGGGCCATTGACAATAAGGCACTTTACGACACGTTCGCCAATTTTGGGAATATCTTATCGTGCAAGGTCGCTACGGACTCGACCGGGCAATCCAAAGGCTATGGCTTCGTTCAATTCGAACAAGAGGAATCAGCTCAGCTTGCCATCGACAAGGTTAACGGCATGCTGCTTAACGAGAAGCAGGTACTTTTTACTTGATACAATAATAGCATTGTAGCTACATTATCGCTACTAATTATATAGATATATATAATATTACCGTATCAGTATCAGTATACTTCTCTACTGTGTTCAAGATTGTATCTTGATCATTTTGATTATTCATAGTCTTTTAGCTTATACATCGTAGTTAGTTATGTTATCAACCATTCAGTTTATACTTCGAAATAAACTGTGAAACTCTCTGTTCCTAACTATCTTGTAAACGCTTCAACTAGGTGTTCGTCGGGCCTTTCGTCAGGCGTCAGGAGCGGGACATGTCAACTGGCGTAACTAAGTTCAACAATGTGTTTGTTAAGAATTTGTCTGAGACCACCACTGACGACGATCTTAAGAATGTTTTTGGTGCTTATGGAGCAATCACGAGGTCTTTGTTTTTATGTTATGTACATATATCTTCCACATACACAATAATAATGTGGATGAGTGTAGGTTTTAAACTTGTTATATGGTTTCATTTGCATGTGTGCATCTTGTGTATCTGAGTATATTTCTCTGCATGATGATTTATATATGTATCTATTTCTTTGATTGTTTTTGCTTAGTGCTGTGGTGATGAGAGACTCGGAAGGGAAGTCGAAATGCTTTGGTTTCGTGAACTTTGAACAGCCAGAAGATGCTGCGAAGGCTGCGGAAGGCATGTCTTATTTATACACACACACACACATATATAGCGAACAGTACGATAGTTAAACTAGTTTAACAAAACAAGATGTATTTAGTATAATGCAATGATTTCAAGTAAACGTTTAATGTCTGTTTGATGAAGGTCTGAATGGCAAGAAGTTTGAGGACAAAGAATGGTACGTGGGTAGAGCTCAGAAGAAGTCTGAACGGGAGGCCGAGCTTCGTGCGAAGTTTGAGCAGGAACGTAAGGAACGTGTCGATAGGTATCAAGGGGCCAATCTCTATCTGAAGAACCTCGACGATGATATTGATGATGAGAAGCTTCGTGAGCTCTTTTCTGAGTTTGGAACTATAACTTCTTGCAAGGTACCGTATAAATACCAAAAATGAATCTTTATATTGGTGATGTTAATGATGACAACTCTATGATGTACGTTATGTAGACAAACCATAAGATCAGCTGTTATATATACTATAAGTATTGTTTTCGAATGTATATTCTTATTTATTATTATTATTATTTCTTGTGTAGAATTCATTGATTATTCCAAATATATATATATATATATATATATATATATATATATATATAGACATACACACACTAAAGTTAACAAGGTTCTTTCAGGTTATGCGCGATACTCAAGGTCAAAGCAAAGGCTCCGGATTTGTTGCATTTGTTACCCCTGAAGAAGCTAACCGTGCAGTAAGTTTTGCTTGTACTCTTGCACGCCTGCATGCAGTGTGTGTAGAGAAAGAGATGCATATATATGTAAAGAGAGAAGTGCATATATCTGTAAAGAGAGAAGATGATATTGATTGTTTTGTTTGTTTGAAGGCAATCGAAATGAACGGCAAAATGATTGGTAGCAAGCCAATCTATGTTGCCATGGCTCAGAGAAAGGAGGAAAGAAGATTAAAACTGCAGGTATTTGTTTTAATTTATACTTCTTATTTTAGTAGCGTTCAATAAGAACCGTAGTAATAATATAATGCAAATTTAGTAACGGATAACTGTGTGCAATATGCAGGCTCAATTCGCCCAGTTTAGAGGAGGCCCTGTAGGGCTTGGAACTGGTGTAGCAACAAGCATGCCCATGTATCATCCTGGAGCGCCAGGACTCGGACAGCAGCTCTTTTATGGCCAGCCTCCTATAATGCCTCCACAGGTTGGTTATTACATTTGATAATACTGTATACATATGCAATTGTTGCATATGTATACCCTCATGCACAATGCGCTTCTATGTAATATTGTTGTTATCTTTGTTTCGCAGATTCTTAATAGTATCTTTTGTGTTGTTGGTTATGTCATTAGTAGGTTTAACTATGATAAAAAAGATATTTTGTTTGTTACTATATATATATGTGTGTGTGTGTGTCGATCTTAATCGTCATTTCTTATTTATCACTTTATATTGACTCTCTGTTTTTTATTCTTTTTTATTCTGTGAATGTACAGCCAGCGGGATTCGGGTATCAGCAGCAAATGCTGGGGATGAGGCCAGGTGGCGGTCAACTGCCAAGCTACTTTGTACCAGTCCTTAGGCAAGGTCCACAGCAGGGCGCACAGCGCGGTAATGCAACTGGTGCAAGGCGCAGTACCAACTCCGGTACACCTGTTCCACAGCAACCCTTGCCTCCGCAGCAGCAACAACAACAGGTTCGTTTCAATAGTATATATGTTCATGTAGTGATGCATAGTTATACATAGCTGATATATTCATAAGACTAATACATACATATTGTATACATATTGATATAAAATAAAAATGTAATGACGCATAGTTATACATAGTTGATATATTCATAAAACTAATACGTACATATTTGTTTACATATTGATATAAAAATAAAAATGCTTGCGTTGAAGTCATAGATACGTAGACCCTTGTGTTATATGTCGACATTCACATGTGTGTGTGTCTGTTGCTGTTGTTAGAAGTACTTGCCAGAAGACGGGCATATCCTTGTTGTATATATTCACGTTAATTTTTTGTAGCTATTTATAAGCTGGTGACTGCTTCTGTAAGCTGTTAGAACGTAACATATGTTGAGGATGCTCTGTTTTGTCAGTGTCACAAGCAACTAGCATTCTTATAACCTTTGAATAACATGAGTGCATTTTTGCTGTCTGCAGATGATTCGAGGCAACCGTAATTTCCGGTACACACAGACAGCTAGAAACACTTCGGATGTCCAAGCACCTCCTCTCATGAATGTGCTGGCACCTGTTCCACTCGACATGGCTGGTGTACCCCTCACCCCTGGCACTCCTGGCATTACGATTGGTACACTTTCTTCTCATCTTTCCTCTGCATCTTTGGAACAGCAACGAGTGGTACGTGTCTACTTCGTGTGTATATATCATATATGTACATGTAAAGACAGTATATTTCTATGTTCACGAAGAGAGACATGCTTATGTTGCTAATACTAGTTGACCAAACGTTAAAGCTAGATTGTACTTTTAATTCTTTTGTTCGTTTTTATAATGCATTATATTCTTATTTCTTTTACACAGTCTTGGTTGTGTCTTGCATTCCGTAGTATATACAAAAGATGATTGTTTACTAGTTCTCATGCCGTTGTTCAATTCATAAAAGACATCTTAACACATACGCACACAGCTTAAGATGTTATGTTTTGCTGAAGAGAGTTCGTTGCAGATTCTTGGAGAGCAACTCTATCCACTTGTTGACCAGCTAGAGCACGACCACGCCGGGAAGGTTACTGGTATGCTACTGGAAATGGACCAGACTGAGATCCTTCACCTCTTAGAGTCCCCTGACGCATTGAAAGCCAAAGTGGCTGAAGCTTTGGAGGTATATATTGTTATATATTAGATACAACACTATTGTATATATGTAATAGTGTGTATACGTACACATGTAAATATATACGCTTATATAGTGTATATGACTTATATTTATATGTTTGTGATATATAGGTTCTACGAATGGCACAGAGGTCTCCCTCTGCTGACCAGCAGCTGGCTGCACTCTCTTTGAACGAGCCCATTACCTCGTGAGCTATTTTTCTTCTCGGTGCTTTTTTGACGTGACTTTGGGTTTGTGAGGTTTTTATTTTTTCCATTCTGTTTTCTTATTTAAATTCTATGCTGTTCCCCCTTCTTTTTTCTTTTTTAGATTTGTTTTTGGGGATTTATAGAGTGGGCTTAGTTTGGTGGGTGGGAGAGTCTTGGTTTTGCTAGTACTCCTCTTTTATCCATCTAATAAATAATTTAATTTTAGGAAATACTGTGTCATGTTAATGGCTGTCATTATGTGTACATGCTCATAGTAATACGTGTGTTATTCTTTCTCTCTCACACAGTGTTTGACTCATCATTCCCTTGTAACTGATCGTTTTAATTATTTATGTTCTTTATATTCATAATATTATTGTTTACGCACATACTACATAGAGTACTCACGCACATGTGTGTTCCTGTATTTATCGCTTGAGTTTATTAGGGATTATCTAATATACGAGTCAGGTTTGTATCACGTATGTGTATAAAATGACAAAACTTTACAGTAACATATACATATATATGCATCTATATATAGTCTACGAATGCATATGTATGTATATATATGTAATACTTGGATATATTAACCTCTGTTATGCAGTCAGTAGGTGCACGGTACACAGCACATGACGATCAGACAATACAGTGTACCTGTTTTTTTGTAAGCTTCTTTGTTATAACTTCCCAGATACTAATAACTCCTCTGTGTTGTCTACGTCTCAACAGATTCACACACACACAGAAGTAAATGGATATGCACAAGTTGGTTTATATATATACACAGGTAAAAGGTTGTGCACAAGTTGGACGATGAACAATCCATTAAAGTAGGAAGACTTCGTATGTAATACGTACAGCATGGTTTTATTTTTTATTTTTTATTTTTAATTTTTAATTTTTTAATTTTTATTTTGATTTGCTGTCTTTTTCTTTGTGTTTGTTCTCTGTATCTGACTCTGATAGATCTCAAGATATGATCCTTAAACCTCACTTCCTATTCGTCAATCTGGTATATATTTATCTGACAAGCATCAACAAAAGGTACCCTTTTATTAAACTTTTACACTGTTTACTTAAGACACTTGTTAACATATGTTATTCGTCTGTTAAATACGTGGCTATACTTTTTGTATATGTACATGATGGTATTCATTATGTTTATTGAGTGTATGTGTGTATGTTCATAAGTATAAAGGTATATCTGCTAGTATCTTATGTAAAATTATGTATCGATCTGTAAGCATTAGATCACCTGACAAGTAGCATCAGTAATAAAAGGTACAGTTTTGAAGTTTTTTTATATGATAACTATGCGCTATATGTATAACTTTAGTGTGGGTACGTCTACTATGTATACATTACGATTGTCTGACGATAACATATATTTTTGGGCTATCTATATTTCATAATATATATATGCTATTATCTATTGACTTTTGAGTTCTATATACATTAGAGTGTGTATGGGGCTGAAAAGACGTACATACATACATATGACAACGTATATATATATATATATATTTATGTACGGGAATCATGGCCAACTGTCTACATAAGTATATATATACACAAACATTTGACAACAATATATATATATAATATATATATTTGTACGGCAATGCAGCTTTTTACTTACATATATATTCATGATGTATCTATATACCCATATGTATATATAATTATAAAATACATTTGTATAAGTATGGTATACTTGAGGATGGTGTATATACATAACGACGAGCTGACAAGCATCACAAAAAGGTACAAAATATTTCAAGTCTTAATGAATAGTAATGCTCAATATAATTTTCTCAGGTGGTATATATGTGGTGAAATATAATTAATATTTAATTACTGCCAGTCAAATATTTGTATTAAAAGTTAGTGAAAGTTACATATATGCGAAACCTCAAATTAATATAATGTGAAACCTCTCTATGTAAAATATTTTGCCTTGTTTTCATAATATATGTATTGTTGTGTGTGTAAATATTACCTCCCCCAAGTGGGTACGGTGGAAACCGTACCATTGGGCCCCACGTACGAAAAGCAATCCTTACCCGCATTAAATTTCCATTCGGAATCTGGAATCTGTGTAGTCGGATGACACGTGTGTGTACCTCCTCCGTTCGATATCACCGTTGGGTGCTTGATTTTGACGGTGATGATGCTCCCCAACAGCCCTAGATCCGACGGGTGTAATACGTCGCTTTCGGAAAATCCCGTTAATAGGCCAAAAAAGGAAAGGGTCGCTGTCATAGCCAGTTGACCGATCGATTTACCAGGTCATAATCATTAGCCCAATTTTATTTAATTTCTTTACTAATTACATAATTAGCACGTTTTCACCGACCAAGATTTACCCGATAAGGAAAAGATTTACGTAACCTCGTTTTGCTAGACATTAATTAGCAAATATTTTGTCTGATAATTTTTTATTATTAGCAAAGATTTGCTTTACACTGTCGTCCATGGTTAAGATCGCTAATCATTGACCCCCGATATTATTGAATACATACCTGCATTTTAATTGATCATATACGTATATAAGTCTATGTACTTAGTATATAGACTTACATACATTAGATATATAAGTCTATGTACTTAGTATATAGACTTATATATGTATACTACGTCTGCTCGTTTAGGGTTTTCACAACAATGCTCATACTTATTATTTCTATTATTTGGTAAAATAGAGCTTTCATGGATTATGCATGTAATTTTCTTTTATGCTTAGAAACACACATGCACACGTTTGAATTATAGATAAACTGACTTAACGAGTAAATCACCCTAGAGAAAGTCAGTTTATACATTGTGTGTGTGTGTGTATACATGTGTGTATGATATATGATCGTCATGATTAAATGATATAACTTAGGTGATATACATTTAAACATGCCTTTGTAAGCTCTAGCTATTTATCAATTATGTTCCTGCATATGTAGTATAGAGTGCATTATGCTTATAATTCACTAGAAAGAGACTTTGAAAGGATAGTTATTTTACTCTAATTATACATGTATATACCTATATAATTCAGTATAATAGACGTATAGTTAGATGATTGATTAGTATATAAGAATTATGTATATACGAAGGGTTTAGTAAAATTATAAGGGTAAAGGAAATGTTAATGAGGCTATTGAAATGCGGCCTGCAGTAAAGTAGTAGTATAATAAAAAGAGAGAGACAGTTTTACGTTCACTTTACAAAAATACTGTTTTGTGTGTGTAGTTCAGGTTTCATCTGGGGATGAAAGTCCAAGAACCACCTACATGTCTTCTGTCTGTCTGTCTGTCTGCCTGTCGCTCCTTTGTATGTGTGATGTATATATGTATATATTTTGTTTACATTCCATTTCGTATAAGAAAAAAAAAAACAAAAAAAATAATCCTTTCTATCTATACAACGAAAACATTCAGGATTTCCTCCACTGTCCACTGTGTTTTACACAAGTCCGACTGGGGTAATACGAAGAACACAGAAAAATGTTTTTTCTATTTTTTTTCTTTTTAATTCTCTCATAATTTTATTTGCAATTTGCAGCGTTTGACTCAACTTAGATTCATATACACAGCAATCCATACGCTGGTCCATGCACTGTGCTGCCACTGTTTTCTTAGTAAAATGTTTTAAAGCTCCTCAGATTGATGATCGCACATGAGGTCCTTGTCTCTTGCTGTCTGAGAGGAAGATATACAGAACTCTAGAGAGAGAGTATCATATATAGAGAGAGAGCGGCACGCAAGGATGGAGGCAGCCGACCAGGAACAGAACCTGATGAGGTACCATTCCGCTCCGGGCTCCCTTCTTTGCAGTTTGATGCCGCTCAGCTCCGCACAGCAGCAACAGCAGCTGGATATGAGCCAGATGCTACTTGCAGGGAGGATGGGGCAGGCACACGAGTCTCCCAAGATGCACCACATGTTCCATTCCTACGACGAGCAGCATCAGCAGCAGTTCGAAGGCAAGGGGAAGGACAGCATGGCGGGATTCGACACGGGGAGCATTCTGCAGGGTCTTGAGATTGCGAAGAGCTCCAACATGAGCACTCCACCGCATCACATGGTGAATGTTACAGCGTACGAAGAGTGCAGCCTGCTCAAGCAGAACAGCTCCCCAGCTGATCTCCTCTCCAAGCTTGTCGAGGGACTGTCTTCTAGAGAGCATCAAAGGTTGAAAATAATTCATGTTTTATGAACTTTCTAACTGTTGTTTTGTTTTGATACAGCATGAGTATGAGAGATCATACACAGAACCTGAGCATAAACATGGGGATTTCTCCTATAAATATCAACTCCCCAGAGATGGTTGTGCCTTTGCTGATGCCGCTCTCCAGGAGTGGCAGTGGAGATGGGATGCCCACTGTGAGCAGGGGGAATGTGGAGCAGATTGGCCCAGAGAATCCCAGTCTTTGGTTTGACTCCAGGAAGCGAAGGCGGGATTCTTCTGAAGAACAGTATGGAGAAGATATGACTGGCTACTGTGAGGATCAGGTACATATTGTATACTATATGTTAATGTGAGAAATGCATCTAAAACACTCCATAAACAATGCATATACATTGCTGCATATAGCATATATACATCTTTAGATATAAAACACATGATATATCAATGAAAGAGTAAGATAAAATTTAGATCATGGATACATCAACTGTGTGCTTGTAAGTCTGTGTGTGTGTGTGTGTGTGTTGGGTTACAGTGTTCATGTGTGTATGGAATTCATGTTGTGTATGCTTGTGCATGCTGTGCTTTTAGATGCATAGATAGAGTGTCTTTTCGTGTGTGTTCCTGTTTCCTTGGAAATGTATTCGTGTGCTGTTCTCCTGTAGTGTTGACATGTGGAGCTTGATTACAGTAGATAGCTACAGTGTGTGTGTGCGTGCGTGTGTGTAGGTAAGTTTTAGATAGCTACTGTGTGGCTGTATGTGTACTGTGTGTATGTGTGTGCAGGTAGGTTATACACTGAATGCATGAATGAAGTTTGTTTATATATAGAGAACATTTTTTAATTTTTTTTTAAGGAATACAGGTTGTATCAACAAATTCTGTTAGTATTAAAAATACCCGACCAAGTATGTATTCATAGAAAAACTACATATATATGCTTTCATGCACAGAAAAACATCCAGGTGACTTGTTAATTAACTATAATATACATATGCATGCACCTTTTCGAAGTATAGACATACGTACTGCATACACACACACACACACACACACACACACACACACATGTTTTTAAACATCTAGGATAACTGAGTATATATTATATGCATGCGCATTATATGAAGAGAAAAGTCTAAGGGAAACATACGTACATTGTGGAAAGGTCAAGGTTATTATGCATATATATAATTACAGATTGTATGCATGCATCTTATATGAAGAAAACATATGTGTACGGTAGATCATCACCAACAACTTGACGTACGTGTATGTATTTAGCAGGTTTTAAGAAGTTTTCTAAGTTCAAGGCACCTGGACATTGATTGTTTATGTTTCTTTACATTGTTTAGCTGATGGAGACGCATGTGCGTGCGTGCGTGTGTGTATGGTATGTATGATCTCGTCCTTCAGTGTTGGCTGTTCTTTTCTGCATATGCTTACAGGACATATCTTCATGCATACATCTACGCAAAGAAACATGCAGTGTATGTGTAAGCACGTTAGAAAGATACATGGTTGTTTTCTGCATTGCAGTGATGAATGCCACATACTGTTCGTATGTGTAGTACACACACACTCACACACGCACACACACCATGTAGCCATTTCTTTCCTGCATCTCTCCGTAGTATGATAGAGGCATTTATCAGAAAACAGTGGGCGCGGCTACATGGATTCCTCTACCGGATCTCTCTCTCTCTCTCTCTCTCACACACACACACACACACACTATTGTTCTATGACGTAGATACTGCATATATGTGTTCAATGTACATATACATGGTTGCTAGGTTTTACACATGTCTGCACATACATACGTTCTTTACGGGGTGTGTGTACACATAGACGTGTATAGATGTAAAAGTACATGCCTATGTGTTTGCTTTTCCTAGAAATACACAATTGCACACACACACACACAAATACACCATCTGTTGTACAGACGATAGGTGCATGCTGGTCTTGTCTAAGGCATATGTTTATATCAAGTCTGTGTGGGTCTGCATATATATAAACGTCCACGCAAAGAACTTTAGACAGATGCTTAAATACAGTACTAACCAATGCATCTCTCTCTCTCTCTCGTCTGCAAAACTGGATGTTTTCACTGTAATCTATGCATTTCTGAAGAAATTTAATTGTATATAGCCCAAAAATCTGCTAATATCTGTTGGAATACTCAGTGTTTCCTACTCTATAATACCATTAACCAGCTATATGCATGCATTTAATTATATGAATAATACCTGTATAAATAATTAAAGGATATGATGTCTATACTGATGTATTGTACTGTATAAATAATGAAGATATGAGTACTATACTGATGTATTGTACTGCATACGTATACTAAGTACTTATTTGCTAACAGGAGCAGATGATAGCATCCCGTGGATGCGGGGACTGTGCAGTAGAATATTCAGCATTGGGATTGGCCAGGCACTTCCCTCCTGGGATGAGTCGAGAACTGCAGGACGCTGTGCCTTGCAAGCTCAGGGCCCGACGTGGTTGTGCTACTCATCCCCGCAGTGTTGCAGAGCGTGTAAGTTTGTGTATGCGTGTGTGCTTGTGTGTGCTTTAGAGAGAGAGAGGGAGGGAGGGAAGGAGAGCTATAATGGATGAAAAATTAAAAGAGAGATGTAAGATCTGTGCCTTAAGATGATGTAACGTGTGTGTAACAATCAAGCATTCGATCTTCCAAAGGGAGCCTTCATACTTGTGCATCGTGTGTGAAAGAGTGTGCATATGTGTGTGTGTGAGAGAGACAGACAGACAGACAGAGAGGGGGGGACGGAGGGAGGGAGATCTATAATGGATGACAAAATAAAGAGAGATGTACGATCTTTGCCTTAAGATGATGTAACGTGTGTGTAGCAATCCTTCCAAAGGGAGCCTTCATACTTGTATATTCTGCATGCATCGTGTGTGTGTGTGTGTGTGTGAGAGAGAGAGAGAGAGAGAGAGAGAGAGAGAGAGAGAGAGAGAGAGAGGGAAGGGAGGGAGGAAGGGCTATAATTGATGACAAAACAAAATAAAGAGATGTACGATCTGTGCCTTAAGATGATGTCACATGTGTAAATGTAACAATCCTTCATACATGTATATTTGCATGTGAGCCTGCCTGCCTCTGTGTGTGTGTGTGTGTGTGTGTGAGAGAGAGAGAGAGAGAGAGAGAGAGAATGGATGCAGTCACAGATCTAGAGATATGAGATATGTCTATGATGTTTGTGTGTTTTTACTCAGATATGTGTGTGTTTAATAATGTATACTCAGATATGTGTGTGTGTTTTAATAATGTGTACTCAGATATGTGTGTGTTTAATAATGTATACTCAGATATGTGTGTTGTTTAATAATGTATACTCAGATATGTGTGCGTTCATCAGGTGCGAAGGACGAAGATCAGTGAAGGAATAAAGAGGCTACATGATCTTGTTCCAAACATGGATAAGGTGCGTGTGTGTGTGTGTGGCTGTGTAGATACACACATACACTCAAAATTCTGCACTGTAAGTTTAAACATTAATATTGCAGAGCAGGTTAAATGAATATACACAGACAGGCAAACAGTCATACACACACACTCACGCACGCATCAGATTCTGGATAACTATAAGTGCTGGTGACTGCAGTGCATGACTAAAGCATAATATGTTTGTAATATGTACTCACACTGACACACAGACACACACAGACGTGCAGAATATATGTCAGATATAGTTTAATATTTTATACTTTATTTGTGTATGTTTTAATTGTTTTATTTAAATATTTTGTGAATGTAGCAAACCAACACAGCAGATATGTTAAACCATGCGATGGAATATATGAAGCAGCTTAAGGAGCAGATAGAGCAGCTCAAAGAGGTACGCGATATGTACATGAATTTATAAAATGCTTATACTTTGAGTTTGTGTGTATAATGTATTTTTATTATCAATCACACTGCAGTTCACCTTACGATTATAACTGTACGCAGAGAGAGAGAGAGAGAGAGAGAGAGAGAGAGAGAGAGATGGTATATGTCTGCCTGGGGTGTTGCAGTGCTTTGATTGTAAGGGCTATACGTGCATGATGAGATCTAGAAAACGTGGTATTTATTACATATTTGTTTTAGTAATAGTACTATAGAATATATATAGTAATAAAGATTTGATGCGTTTGATACACGTTAGTACCGCAGTTAGAGCGTGATATATATGTGTGTGTGTGTGGGTGCTTTTAGCGTGTACACGTTTTCTATGCGTCGTAGATTCCATAATATATATATATATAGCGTCCGTCTATCGAGAAGGGACAAGTATAGCGTCGTTAGAGCACAAGAGAATCCTGCATTTATATTTCTATAGGCTTATTTATGAAAAGGAATATATGTGTGATGCATTCCTATGTTTTACACACGTGTTGTAATATCTACGTATGTGTATATGCATACTATACATAATCGTACATGCATATATACACCAGTTTGTTAGTTATATAACTACTTGTTTATCGTATACATGTATAATACGTGCAGTTAGGTATACATATGTACGCATGTACATCCCAGCATACACGTGTAAGCAGTCTATCAGTACTAGGACATTCTGTATATATGTACATTCATCATACATTGTCGATGTGTATTGTACAAGTCAGTATGTGTATTACATATGTACACAGACAGCATATATACATCTGTTTCCCTCGTTTTTCTCCGCCGCCTCCTTCCGATCGTATATACGATACGTACAAAAAGTACCACATCCGTGAATCTCTCTCTCTCTCAACACACACCCCTAACCTCTTGTCATTCTAAGTGCATATACATATTACACACACGTATATAATATATCAATACAAATGTTTAGTACACAAGCATATGGACACGGGCATGATAGGTACATACGTGCATATATACTGTATAAACATACAGTGTGTATGTTTAATTCACAAGCACACACGTCTTGATGTATTAATAAAAAGACAGTTATACAAAACACAAATGTACACACAGATAAACATATGATTAAGGTTCGCTTCCAGGAGCAAAGGAGGTGTAAGGAGAAATGCCAAGGACTATGCACAAGAGAGGACAACAACCAACACTAGAAAAGAACAAAAGTCTCTATGAGACACGAGTTTTCTTAAAGAAATTTCGGCTTCTGTACATAAAATGAGAGAAACAAAGCCTCCAATATATATATATATATTCATATATATATATATAAATATTATCTATCAAACATACGCTCTACACACACACATACATTATAATAATACACATTCCGTACATAGAAAGAGAAAGGCATTATATATACATTAAAAGAGGGGAAAAACAAAAGGTATGAATATATAATTATGGGCATAGTAAAGTAGTCCACTTACTTTGATATGAATTCGCTCTCATGACACAAATCTGCTATCTCTGCCAATGACAAGATTCCAATCTTCTTTTTATTCTTCCAAATCCGCCTCTTTTTGACATCCCCGAATCCAAACCCAGTACACCTAATGCCTTTCACCAACTATCACCATTGCACATATTATATAATATAGATGCATTCATACATACATACATACATGCATACATATATATATATTATATATTAATATATATATAATCACATGTGTCTTCCAAACTAATATAATGTACATACTGTATAACATACATAACAAGAAAACAATATGATACTCTTGCAAGTGTGTGAACTATAAGCCTAATCAAAAAAGAGGGCCTCCATATAAAAACACGTATATGCGTGGAAGTGAGTGAACATAAATATATAAGCATGGAACCATAAGAGAGAAACCTAACGAATATATATTTATAGTCGCTGTTTAACTACAAAGGCACGTAGACTCTCTCTACCACATACTATATATAATTGCTGATATATAACTGCTTAATATAACGATACTTATAACCATATAAAATATTGAGTAAATACTTACCCAGACTTGCTTGAGGCAGCGAGACGATGGCCTCCACCATTCCTCCACGCACCACGAGCAGCTCTAACGCTATCTGGAGGAGGCGGCGGAGGAATATCCTGGGGAGACTCTTCCGAAGCACCTTCTCCCAGTCTTGTCCTCAGAAACTTAGACACCTTGGGGGCTTCCTCTTCTTCGCATCCTCTGCCTTCTTTGATACACTACCTGTATCAGTATTCATATTGGTATTCGCCGACGTACCCCACGAGCACAACCACATGCAGCACAATGTGCGTTCTTTGACTTGTTCACAAGCGTGCATCTTTCACATGCCCAATCACCTGCATTAGACAACTCGTTATTCACATGTGTGTAGAGAGAGATTTCAAATAGACCATATATTGGAACATGCGCTTGCATACCATAAGAATCTAGCTATTGGTACATATGTATGTATGTATCCTCTAAATATGGAAAAGCTTACTATGGCTCCCTTATAGTGTAGTAATCATAATTGTAAGCTTAAACCTGTATCTGCATACTTATATACGCGATAAAATGATTGTTACAAGTTTAAGGAAAATTGTATGCATAAACCGTAGTTAAAGCATACATACACACGCACATGACACATAAATGTACTATTGTACTATTAAATATATAGTGGACATTATATACTGACGTTATTAATACAGACATTTGGTTATAACGTGTGTGTACTTGCAAGACAAACAATGTAAATAACTGAGCAGCATACTAAGCAAGTACATCACAACTATATAAATGCTATTTATTATCAGCAACATATGGAAACATGTTTGAAGTTTAAGATGCATACTATATATACATAATTCTAATGTATATGTATGTCACGATCATTAAAATTATAATATGAGAACTTACTCAAAAGCAATAATGGTCCGTTTGACGATGACGAAGAACCCAGTGTGTCAGTCTCCCTTTTGCGATAGCCATCCTTAGAGAGAACCTCCACTTCCTCCATGGCATTTTCCATCCTCCTTGAAAGCTGTTCACTGAACCCATTACTCCGTTTCCCACCTGTCTCACCTTCCTTCATCACCTGTGCCAATTACAAATATAATCCTATATAGTGTATATATTTCAAGCTATATCATATATGCATACATAAATGGGCGACCCTCAATGTGTGTGCAAATACATGGTTATGAGTATGTTTACATGCACACGCCTATATATCTATATATAAAGTATATATGTACTTTATTTTGTATATTGATGATAATATGCATATTATATAAAATAAAGCTATGTGATATGTAATATGTTCAAGATTGTACGCAAACCATCAGAGAAGGATATTAAGAAAACGCGCGCTTATAGATAAAAAACAAATACCTCATAGTTTAATGGGTCTACTGGTCGCATTATAGTCTATGCATATAATATTATATATACACAATATATAACAGAATAAGTGTCTAATATACAAGGACGTGCATGCACATATACATATAGTCCAATATTATGATATTATATATGTGTGTGTGTGTGTGTGTGTGTGCAGATACCTGTAACAACTCCTGCTGCTTCTGAGGATCTGGACAAAGCCTGGCAAGCTCGGGAAGAATATCCGAGAGACCGAGATGCTCAACTTGGTCATAGTACAACTTGGTATCTAATTCCCCTTTACGGAACTGTGCTTGAACCTCTTTAAAGCTAGCAAATTTCTCCTCGTCCCCTTTTAATTTATCCCTTATCTGGTCTATGAGGACCTTAGTCGCAGCACGTATCTCGTCCATACTTAGCTTTGTGTCTGTGTGACCTCAGCATTGCGTGTAATTCCACCGCTAGTTGATTGTCCACCACCACCTATTCTCCCACTACTACTCAAGTTGCAACTCCTTTGCAGATCTGGATACTCCATACGGTTCAAAACTGTTCCACTTGATCGACTACTACTCAAGTTGCCACTGCTTTGCAGGTCTGGGTATTCCATACGGTTCACAACTGTCCCGTTTGGTCGGCTTTCAGGAGGCCTAGTCTCCGAAGGACCTGCTTGCTGTCTCGAAGATGCGTTTAGTACCTTCACTTTCCCACCTGCAGCCACAATTTAGTTATATAGATTATATATTATACCGTACACATGTTGCATTTATAACCATAGTATATGCACTTGCATAATCTCTCTCTTAATGAATATAAATACAACTCACATTTAGAAGTACTATAATAATGTAAATGTAATGATGATATAATATAACATATAATTGCACCAGGTGTACACGTAAAATACAGTTAGATAGCATATGCAAACATATATAAGCTTTAAAATTATTTTTCATTTTTTTTTGTTACTAGGAATCTTTTCTTACTTTTTTTCCTGAAAAGGGAAGAAGCTAGCGGTCGTTGATTTCCAGCTTGTCTTTGTTGTTGCGATTGCGTCGCTCCAGGTAAAGGAGGAAATGCACCTTCATTAAGCTGGCGGCTGCTGCTCCTCCCACTGTATAGTAATTAAGCATGTTACAAATATATTAGCATATAGCTTAATTGGCCATTGAAACTCAGTACGCACAGTCCAAATAGTAACTGCTTAGAAGAACAATACTGAACAATATCTCTTACTATGGTGTTAATCAGTTACTCGTAGAGTAACAGTAACTAAGATATAAAAAACTGATTGTGTAACGCTAAATAAATCTATATCAAGTAAAAAATTCTAATTACCTGTGTACTGCACTGAGATACCAACGAGAGCTGCCATCGGATGATTCTCGCGTAGATGATGTTGTTGCTTCCGACTGTGCAGCCAGTGCGGGGAAGTTCTCGGGATTGCTTGCAACAGCTGCCCCACTTCCAGATGTTTGGACTCCTCCATTTCACTTGCTGTCGACAAAAGTTCCGTGTTCAAATCGTTTCCTCGGCTTCCTCTGTAATACGACCCCCTAGACTCTCCCTGCTGGCCCGAACGTCGAAATTGGTAGCTGACAGGAATCTGGAGAAACAATAGTCAAATACACTGGAATCTCCCCCTTTTACACGCACGCGCACGAAACACACAAACATAAATCTCATTATATAATTGATATAAAGTAAGATATACATGTGCTTCATACATTGATATACTTATCTGCAGACACACACTAGCCCTGTGAACAGAAATTACCTTAAGTGCCGCATTTCTCTGAGCCCGACTCAGGCTTCCTCCATGCTCCTTTGCATTGTGTACCTAAAAGAAGTCGTGTGTGTATACTGTAAGAGCCACTGTCAGACAAACTAGAATTACTTTATATCACCTTCAGCTCTCCCTCCGTGGAAAACACGATGAACTTCTTCGCAAGGCATTCAGGATCCTCACACAAATTATGTTCGTTCCTAAAATGAGCCTGGTAAAACAAATAAGCTTTACTTTCAAAGCTTAAAACTAAAGAAAATTGATAATCGCACAAACTCACACACATGCATACGCATATACATTCATACCTCTAAATCGTAATTCTGATAGTATTCAAATTGCCCTGGTCTAGTTCTGCATTTGCATAGAGGAAATTGACATAAGATGTATAAGTATTGTATGTGTGTGTCGTGTTAAAATATTACCTCTGGCAAATATGACAAGTGAAATGCTCCGTAGACATGTGATGGTAAAGCTCATTCTCACTGTAAAACCTTCTCGTGCAAAAAGCGCACATGGGATGACCAGAAAATGCTCCTCTTTCTTCTTCATCAACAATAGAGTCCCCTTTAGAAGAATGACGTTCCAGCTGAGCTCTTGTGTAAAGCTTTTGATCTTGAATAAAAACCTGTCAAAATTAACAGATATTATATGTTGAAATACGTACTGTAATATGTTGTATAATGTCATGTTTATAACATACTATAGAATACAATAAGCTAATAAGGTTACCTTCCGTCCTTCCAGACAGAGTGAGCACATGGTAAGCCTGTGTACTGAAAAAATGTGACGCCGAAGTGTCTCAAGATTTTTAAACACGAACCTACATAAATAGCAATGATTGGTTAGGATATCTTAATTGCATTCGTTAGTTAGATAACATGCTACAAATAGTAACAAAGCCATAGTAGTCTAGGTTAAAAATATTAAGCCTCGTATGTGTGCATATGAGCATTATACTTGAAAAAAGATAATACCTTTGCGGACAGCACCGGCTGGTGCCGAATCCCAAGCAGCGTGTTCACATACTTTACATTGAAGCCTGCACATAGCTTTGATCCTCTTGAACTCGTCCTCATCGTCAAAGTACGCTCCAATGTCACCTTCGAACCAAAGTTCACCATTCTGGTGAGAACGCGATAACCCACCAAAATCTGAAACTACTTTCGTATAATCCCCCATTGCCTTAAAAAACAATTCATTAGTTGTGTAGCAAATAAAGGCACACATTATATAAAATGCATAAATATAGAGTATAGGTATACCTTTGTGACGAATACGGTAGGGCATTCCTGCTTGCAGATACAGCAGCGCTTGTCATCTAGAACGACCCTTAGGCGAGCAGTGCATGTAGAACAGACTTCCCGATGGCCACAAGGACCATAGGCGATGAATTCAAGCGGCTCGGCGCACACAGCACAGCAATCCTCCATTTTTAGCTGGGATTTGTGGGGATTTAAGCGATTTGTGGGGATTTGAGAGATTTCTACGGGGAAAACGGAGTTGAGATATGAAGAACCAGAAAACTCGGCGAGGAATACCTGATCGGAAGCAAAGCGCGTGCAGATCACGGAGCTGTTAAGCGCGGCTCACACCCTATACCTGGCTTTCTGCCTAAAAATCTCTTAGTTTAAGCTAAAGCCCCTAATTACCACGAAGGATATTCTAAGAATATTTTCCGATGTATTTATGTTAAATTTGTTTAAACCGTCGATCGAGACTTAAAATATCTAATTAATGCATATTGTAAATTTAAAGATTACAATATTTAAAGTTAATATAAAATATAATTGTGTACCACCCAATATTAACTATTACAATTTTGGTAAGCCGCACTATTTATTATTAAACTAATCACTAAGTCTAAGTGGTGTGTAACAAAATCGTAAACATATACCATAATTAAATGATTTAAATTTTATTTCAATCTAAAACTTTATTTAACAAACTTTTGTTTCACATGTAACTTTTTAATATGTATTTAGTGTGAATTTAATATGTATATACATATTAAAATTTCAAATAGTGAAAAATAACTTAGTTCCATTTTAATACATACTCATATACCTTAAAGTTGTTAACTATATACATATAATAATATTAAGAATTTAAATAATAAAGTATTTATTTTCATGTGAAACAACTTTAATGCATAATCTAAATAAAAATAGATACACATATAAAAACTATTGAATAAAATTTAAATCATCCAATTAAAACATATTGTGTGATTAATATGTTCATTTCTACATGCACAAAAAATATAGAATATTTTTAAATATATTTAAATTTTAAATTAAAAGTGAGAACTTTATTACAAGCAAAATGTTACAACATTATCTAACATAAATATAAATTGCAATTTAATTTTGACAAACATTAAAGAATATTTCAATGTTGTTTTTTTTCACATTATACAATTTATTTATGCTTCATATAAATTACATGTTTCTTATTAAAGAAAACCATATTTTATTCTTGATTTTGGCATTGCTAATTTAATTTAAATTTTTTTTATTGGTTAATTAAATTATAAAGGGCAATACTATGGAATTAAATACAAAGGATTAATAGATTTTTTGTTTTAAACATTTGTTTGTTAATATGTAAAATAGATTAAAAACTAACATAAGAGGATTAAATTAAAACCATGAAACACATAGGAAAAATAAAGATATAAAACAACATGTGAAATATAAAAACATTTATAAAATCTTGAAATTAAAAATGTACATTTATGAACACAATATTAATTTCTAACTCATAATTTTGTGAATTTATAAATCAAATATGTTTACATTTTTATATTTAATCATTAATTTAAAAATGAAATTAGTGAATTCAGTTTTTATAAGTATGATGGTTATCTTCGCTTTTCAAATTAAATTTAAAACAATTGAAAAATTTTAAATTTTTTGTTATAAAGATAAAATAATTAATTTACAACTATAACAAAGTCTGGAATAAAAGCAAAAACATACTTTAAATCCGTAATAAAAATATGTTTTAAATTAAAAAATATGAGACAAAGTTAAGGACATAAATAAGTTTACATTCGAAATTTTATTAATAAATTTAAGAATTGTTTTAAAGAACTGATAATGTTAAAAATAATACTAATAAATTTTGTGACAGCTCACAAAATAATCATGTGATATAAAAACTTTATAAAAAAGTAAGTTTAACACTTTGATGTAAGAAAATTAATTTATGAAATCTTCTTAAGAATCAATCAACAATACATCTAAAGTGAATAAAAAAAATGAATTTTAACCATGTTTAATAATTTGTTTGTTCTTGTGATATATTTTTATATATTAAGTTATTGAGTTTCTTCATCTTCTCTTAAACTTTTATAATAGCATCTTACGAATTTGATTTTGTTTTAATAATGGTTAGTTAATTTTCAAAAATAACATTATTAATAATCGTAATTCTAAATTCATTTTTAAGTTTTAACTATGATTTCTAAAATATCTTCAGATCATAACTCACTTTATAAAAATAAACAAGTAAATAAAAATAACTATTTAAATATTAAACCAATAGAATGATATTCTTTGTTAATTTTGATTTTTATCTTACAACTTTCTAATGAGAGTTGTTATTAATGATATATTAATCTATAGAAGGTATAATTATTTTATCAACATTAACCTTTTACATGTTCATATGGTAAGTTTAATTACCAGTGTTTTAGTTATTTTCTTATGTTAAAAATTATTAACCCATCTTAACTTATACACATTTCTTCACTTGTCATTGTGGCATTATAATTAATTTGTGAGAGAATCATTAAATGTTAATGTAAAAACTAAATAAATTTAATAAGAAACGGAAATCTTATTAAATATTAATATTACACTTACAATTTCTCCATTTTGAAATTTTATTACATCAAAGTATGCAAATAATGAATATTTTTTATAAACAATATATGTACTCTGATCCTCTTTAATAATTAATTCAATTAATTCCTAAACATCAAGTTTAAGTTTAAATTTTGAATGAATATGTATGAAAATTTTATATAAATATGAGAATATATGTCTAGATTATGTTTATGTGATAATTAAGTAATTAGATCCTTAGATTCTCTCATGAACATAAGCAAATGTATATATGAGTGTTATAATGTAATATATATATATATATATAGATAAATAAATAAAGAGAGAGAGAGAAAGAGACTCATCACATTTTGATGCATACATAACACTGGAAAATGGTTTAGAATAGTTTTTATGTGTTTTTAATTTTTGTTATAAAGTGATAGAATATAAGGGTATAAAGATTTGCTTTTCGATGGCTTACGTTTCCTCATCTTGTGTCCAACATGTTTTTCTTACTAAAAAAAATACACATCAAATTTAATGTATACTTAAATAATATATATTAAATATATAATAATTAAATAAAATACACTTTGGATCTATGAATGTATATATATATTTTTGTAAGGACCTATACAATTAAAAAGAAAACAAAAACAAAAACATATTTTACCTTTAAGTATGTAAATTCATCATTGTCAGGAATTACGGAATTTTAAAAATCATTTATCAATTATGTTTTTGTGAAGCATTCTAACCATTTTTTCATCTGTGACCACTTCAAAATCTCTTTGTAGTTTTCATTAAACAATCTTGTCCCTTTGCTAATGTTATGAATTATGAAGGTTCTCCCACAAATCTTTATCAACAATAAATTAAAAGTAAAATCTCAAACTGATCAAATAGATCATGAATAGCCACATGATTATAAACCATAAACAATCAGTTAACCCCAAACATGGGCATATTATGGGCATATATGTTAAAAGACATATTTAATTAATCTTTAATGTACATGCATTTATAAACAAATTCTTTATAAATAATTGTGTATATTGTCAAAAAAAAAACTTAATTATATACATATTTATATAATTTGAATGAGAATATGGTAGGAGAACAAAGTTTAATACATTGGAGTAGAAAAAGTATAAATTATATAAATTTTATATGAAATAAAATTTTAAAGAGAAAATTACATTTATACTCTTGAAATTTATCATATTTACATATATACCCCTAAAAATTTTATATTTACATATATACCTCTTTAAAAATTTACATATATACTTAAAAAACTTGAATCATACTATTTTGACTTTTAAAATAATAATATTAATTAGAATATATTTTCAATTCATAATATAAAAAAATTATCATAGTAAAAAATGAAATATTTTTAAAAATAATTATATTATATTGTGATATATATGTTTAATAGGTTGTATTTTGGACTTAAATATTAAAATACAAATTAATTATACAAATCTACCTTCAACAAATTTATACAAATTTACCTTTAATAAATTTACCTTTTACAAAAAACATGTTTTACCTCCAAAAATCTTCATCAACAACAAATTGAAGTTTTAAATTGAAGTTTTAGGGATATACATGCACATTATAACTAAAATGGGCATGTCTATAATCCCATTTTATAATAATTAACAATTTTAGTTATTTAATTAATATTTTCTAATATTAAAGGAATATTCTTTAGAATAACATATGTTTAAAATAAAGAATATTCTTTAGAATATATGTTTAAAGACAAAATATCCTTTAAAACATTATGTTTTTGTAATTGACCCTTTAATAAATTATAGCATTCATGGACTAAAAAAAACATTATAAAAGTAAAAGGTATTAAGCTATATAATATATTATATTTAAGATTGTATGAGCTTAATATAAAATTATTAAAATGAGAAGTACATTATATAAATATTTATGTTGTTATTAAAATATTAATATTTAAATATAACATTAATTAAATTTTTGTACTAGTATTAATATATATATATATATAATATACAAATTCTTATATAGTCAATCTTCCATATCTTTTATAAATTTATATAGTTAAGTAAACAATTTGGTACATATATTCTTTTACAGTTTTGTTAATCATGATTTTATCAATGCTTCTTGACATCTACCCATATTAAATAGATTTAACATTTATAAAACATATTGGGTCTTTTGATTAGGAGACCATGTTTTCTTTAAGCATCCATTATATCTTTCGCTTTCCTTCTCATGTCACATTTTTTGTGGTTTGAACCATGTAACCTTTACCATATTATTTTTTATGATAACTTTAGATGATAATTTAACTCATTTAAATAGGCTGGTTATATGACACATCTGGAGTAATAAGGACGATCATCAATTTTTGAAGATCCTTGTAGTAATCAAAGTATGGTTTAGGTTTTTGGTTCCTTTGTCCAACAAATTGTGGGTTTGCACTTTCACATCATTACTAGCTTCTATATTGTATGTGCTCATTGATGTTATTTCAATCTCCTCTTGCCACCTTATTTTAGGCCAAAAAGGGTGTTGTAATTCTGTACTTGTGACAATATGCCTTTCTAACTCTCGAACAACAAATCTCCCAATAGTCGACCATATGCTTATATAGTTCTGAGTAACCAGTTGCCTTATTAGAATTCTTTAGTATCGATTTTTAAACTCATGCCACATATTTTGTAATGCCATCTGTCAAGTCATGATCCAGAAATTAGGAAGAGAGCAGGATTCTAAGAACAAAAAGGCTTGATTCAGGAGTAGGACGGAAAGCAAGACAGGAACTTAGGAACTCAGGAGCAAGACCAGGCGTAGGACAGGATCCAGGAGCAAGACAAGAACATGATAGGATCTGGGAGCAAAACAGGAAGGTGCAGGACAGGATCCAGGAACAAAACAGGAACAGGACAGGATCCAGGAACAAGACAGGAACAGGACAGGATCCAGGAGCGAGACAAGGAGAGAACAAGAAGCAAGACAAGAACAAGACAAGACAAGATTGATCGTAGTAAGACTGGTGTTAATAGTAACTAATTGTACAACAATTAGGTCGGAGCTTTTATGCTCATAACTTCAAGAGCTAATCTAGGCATGAGTACTAAAAAGTGGTTGCATGCATGCAGAGGCTAAGATGAGTCCACATGTCCCTTATTCTCTAGGCATATCCTATGGTATATCCTGTAGGAATATCCTACAACTCGTATCATGTATTTGGAATCCTGTATCCTGTATCGGGTCGTGACAGCACCTCCTCCCTAAATATGAGTTCCACGAGTCTTGGGACCTGGTTAGCAGGATAATGCCCATGGAAGGCAGCAACTTTGGAAGAAGCATGGAGTAAGTTGGATGCAGGTTCCCAAGTGCGATTAGTAGGCAAATAACCTTTCCAATCCACCAAGTATTGGAGTTGGTAGCAATGAAGATGAAAATCAACGATGGCTTCAACTTCATAATCAGGTTTAGTGTTATGACTACAGAAGGGGGAGGAGAAGAAGCATGACCGGGAAGAAAGGAGGATGATACGGCTTCAACAAGGAGATGTGAAACACAGGATGAAGTTTCACCGTAGATGGTAACTCAAGTCGGAAAGCTACAAGATTGACCTCCGTCACAATCCTGTAAGGGCCCAATCGTTGAAATCCAACTTAGAAGAAGGCCTGTTGGTGCGAATATGTCGACGAAGAAGCCACATGAGATCACTAATATTGTATGCAGGTGCCGACTGACGGTGAGCATCAGCATGATGTTTGTATTGTTCCTGTGCCTACTGAAGATAAACCCGAGATCATCTTGTACCTGACGAAGATGCTGGAAACGATCCTATACTGCAGGAGCGGAAAAAAGGAGAAGTGGGAGGAGCAAAGTTAAAACATGATGGTGGTCTGTAAGAGCAAAGAAAGGTGTCTGTCCTGTAGATGCGTGAACGGAGTTGTTATAGGCAAACTCCGCCATTGGAAGAAGGTCCAACTAGTTGTCCTGCTGGTAACTAATGAAGCAACGAAGATACTATTCCAATGTCTGAATTGTGCGTTCGGACTCCCCATCAGTTTGTGGATGATATCCTGAAGAAATATCCGCTTTAACCTGTAGACTCCGAAGAAGCTCTCGCCAAAACTTAGACATGAATTATGGACCTCGATCGGAAATAATACTCTCAGGAAGACCATGATGTCGGAACACTTCATGGATCACCAACTCAGCAGTTGGCTGACATGTAGCTGTCTTGTTGTAGGGTAGGAAATGAGCCTGCTTAGTGAAACGGTCAACCACCACAAGAACTGCATTGAATCCACGAGAAGGAGGAAGATCTGTGAGGAAATCCATAAAAATAGATCTTCAAGGAGCAGAAGGAACAGGAAGAGGACAAAGAAGACCAGAGGGTGCATGATGAGGCATTTTCGACCTGTTACAAGTGTCACAGCTCCGTACAAACCTTTCCACAAAACCTCGCAACCCAGGCCACCAATAGTTGCGAGTCACCAACTCCACTGTCTTGGCCACACCAAAATGTCCTGTAGCCGGGGTATCATGACAATCCTGTACCACACGAGTCCTGAAAATACCAACAGGAACGTACAGGAGACCTTCCCGGTATAGGAGTCCATCCTGTATGGCGAATAACTTGTAGTCTGAACGGGAACTGGAGGAAGAGGAACTTGCAATGTCAAGATGAATGTGTGAGAACACATTCTTTACCAAGTCGTCTGTAGCCAACTCCGAACGGATGTCCTGTAGGAGTGTTGAATTTGCTGGAGCATGATGAACCTGTAGTGCCGCAAGCCGGAAATGATCAGGACCCAACAACACTTGTCTTTGACAATCATATGCAGGATCGCCCGGGATCGGTGCAAGGTAAGAGCGCCTAGACAATGCGTCCGCCTTGCCATTCCGAAAACCGGGCCTGTAGACGATGACGAAATCAAAACGTGATAGGAACTCTGCCCACCTAGCCTGTCGCCGACTGAGAACTCGAGCCGTTTGGAAATACTCCAGGTTCTTATGATTTGTAAGAACTTGTACAGGATGCGCAGCACCTTCTAGGAAATGCCGCCACTCTTCAAACGAATCCACAATGGCCTTAAGTTCCTTGTCATGAATCTCGTAATTAATCTCCGCTGAAAGGAACTTACGAGAGTGAAAAGCTATAGGATGAAGCTACTTGTCTTCTCCAACTTGTGATAGGACAGATCCTATTGCAAAATCCGAGGCATTTGCTTCAACGAAGAAAGGACGAGAAGGGTCAGGATGTGCTAAAATCGGAGCTGTCGTGAAGGCGTCCTTGAGTGTTGTGAATGCATGTTCCACCTTGTCGGACCAAGAGAAAACCCCTGTGCGCTTGGTGAGTTCCGTGAGTGGAAGTACACGCTTGGAGAAGTCCTATATGAACCGCCTATAGAAGTTTGCAAAGCCAAGGAAGCATTGTACATCTCGTACAGACTTGGGCCTCTCCCACTCCACAATGGTCTTCACCTTGTGCATGTCCATGAAAATGCCAGCAGGAGAGACAATGTAGCCCAAGAACTCCATAGAATCCCTATCGAAAAAACACTTCTCCAACTTCGCATACAGGCCATGCTCACGAAGCTGCTGTAGAACTAATCGTACGTGCTTGTCATGTGCCGCCTGGTCCTTGGAGAAAATCAAAATGTCGTCGAGGTAGATCATCACAAACTGGTCCAAGAAGTCACAAAAGATGTCGTTCACCATGTGTTGGAACACGGCTGGGGCATTGGTAAGGCCGAAAGGCATCACCGTGTACTCGAAGTGTCCATACCTTGTACAAAGGCAGTCTTCCACTCATCGCCTGGACGAATCCGTACAAGGTTGTAGGCCCCTCGTAAGTCGATCTTCATGAACACCTTTGCTCCTCGCAGTCGATCGAGAAGTTCTAGGATCAATGGCAACGGGTACCGATTCCGAATGGTGACTTGATTCAAACCCTGTAATCCACAACCAAACGTAAACTCTCATCCTTCTTGACAAAGAAGATAGGTGCTCCTGCAGGGGACTTTGAGTGACGAATGAAGCCGGATGCCAAGTTGTCCTCGATGTACTGACGAAGAACCTCCAACTCTGTGGGTGACAATGCATAAATCGGTCCGAACGGTAGAGTCTTTCCTTTTGCAAGATCAATAGGACAGTTGTAGGACCTGTGAACAGGAAGAACTATAGCCTTGTGCTTGTCAAAAACGTCCTTAAAGGCGTGATACTTGGATGGTAGGGAAGAAGAAGGAGAAGGAGAAGGAGTAGGAGAAGGAGATTGAAAATAGGAGAGTCGGATACAGGAAAGGTAGAAGAGGACGTAGGAGTTACTTGAAAGGCAAAAAGGTGGAAAGGAGCAGGATTAGTGACGAGTTCATGCATGGTAGTGGTAAGAACTCGAAGAGGAGAAGGAGGAAGCTGTGATTGAAAAAGAGGGAGGATCTTGGGGGGTGGAACAGAAGCAGAGTAACAGAAAGAGGCAGGATTGGAAAAAACCTATGTGGATGTTGACGAGTGTACAGGATTGGAAGAATCCTGTATAGGAGTCCGTGGTTGCGCAGGAGTGGGGAAAGCCTGCGAATGTGCTGACGAATCAACAGGAGGTGAATCCTATTGAGGAGGAACCTTCGACACTGATACAGGATTGGAAGAACCATGTACAGGAAAACGCAAACTTACAGGAGTGGAGAGAGCCTGTGGATGTGCTGAGGAACTGACATGAGGTGAATCTTGTCGAGGAGGAGTCTTCAACACTGGTATAGAACAGGCACGGTCAATCCTGTAGCTTGTACTGCCTCAGATACTAAGGATGTATCCTGCCCATAGGAAGGTACATGATTAATCCTAGCTGTCGGAGAGGAAAACGTGAGTGTCCTAGACCTCCAGTTGATCTGCAGATTTGCAACAACAAACCATGGCATGCCCAAAGTGATGGGAGTCAACCGAGTCTTGATCAAGTTGAAGGAAATTGAACAGTTGAATGTGCCATGATTGCAGGAGAGAGGTTCGGTAGCATGGGTAACTGCGCCAGAAGCAATTAGATGTCCATCGACCACCTCTACAGGAACTGCACACTTCAACTTCACCACCGAAATGCCATGTTGAGTTGCAAAAGTGTCATGCATGAAGCATGCATTTGCACCAGTTGTCACGACCCAATACAGAATACAGAATTCCGGATACAGGAATGGGTTGCAGGACTTTCCTACAGGATATTCCTACCAGGATTCCGGACACAGGATTCGGTTGCAGGATATTCCTACAGGATATGCCACAGGATATGCCTAGAGGATAAGGGACATGTGGACTCATCTTAGCCTCTGCATGCATGCAATCACTTTTGCATGCATGCAACCACTTTTAGCACTCATGCCTAGATTAGCTCTTGGAGTTGTGAGCATAAAAGCTCCGACCTAATTGTTGTACAATCAGTTACTATCAACACCAGTCTTACTACGATCAATCTCGTCTTGTCTTGTTCTTGTCTTGTTTCCTGTCCTGTTCCTGTCTCGCTCCTGTTTCCTGTCCTGCTCCTGGATCCTGTCCTGCTCCTGGATCCTTCCTTTGTCTTGTTCCTGGATCTTGTCCTGTGCTTTCCTGTCTTGCTCCCGGATCCTATCCTGATCCTGTCTTGCTCCTAGATCCGTCCTGTTCCTATTCTGTTCCTGTCCTGCTCTCGGTCCTGTTCCTGAGTCAAGCCTTCCTGTCCTTGGAATCCTGTTCTCTTCCTGGTTCCTGGATCGTGGCTTGACAGTTTGATAGTAACTGCTTCATAGTTCTCCGTTTTCCAGCTACCTTTTTCTTGATTCTTTTCCTTCATTTTCCTCCTTTTTCTTTCCTAGATCATGGCTGATTTTGAGCGCTTTCAACGCGAGCACCAAATGTTACTTCATGAGCTGGCCACTTTGCGCCAAGTGGTCACCGACCTGCAAGGTTCCACCACTGCGGCACATGCAGCTGCTGATGCATCCTCCAAGGCTGCTGCGCAGGCTCTCTCCCAGGCATCGGTGGTTCCCTCTTCATCAAACTTTTCTTCGGAGCCGAAGGTTAGCATGCCAGAGAAGTTCAGTGGCAATCGTGCCGATTTCCAAGGTTTCCTGAATCAGATCCGGCTCTTGATCCGTATGCAACCACGGCGCTACTCGACTGATGCTCAAAAGGTGGGTCTTTTGGCATCCTTACTAAGTGGATCTCCACGGGCTTGGGTTGCCCCCTTGCTGGAGCGTGACGATCCATTGATGGAAGACTTTGAAGGTTTCGTGGCTGCCTTTGAAGCCTGTTTTGGAGATCCTGATAAGTACCGTTCTGCATGCACGAAGTTACGGAAGCTCACTCAAGGATCCCGACCAGCTTCCGTCTATGCATCCGAATTTCAGCAACTTTGCACGAACATTCCATGGGACGAGACTGCATTGATCGAACACTTCCGTTTTGGGTTGAGGGACGACGTGAAGGACCTTCTCCTTACGTTACCGGATGCCCAAACATTAGCGGAGATCATGCAACAAGCTGTTCGTTGCGACAACCGTTTGTTCGAGCGTCGTCAGGAAAGATCCCGTCAGCAGTTCCTGCAAACCAATCCTGCAGCTGTGGTACATGTTCCTGCACCACCTTCTGGAGTAGTTCCTATGGAGGTTGAGAAATCCAAGCGTGGCTCTCTTTCCGCTGCTGAGAAGCAACGTCGTCGCAGTGAGAACCTGTGCTTGTATTGTGGTGGAGCAGGACACAAGGTGGCAGATTGTCCTATTAAAGCCAGGAACTTCAAGACGCGTGAAGTTGAAGCTGAAGTTCAGTCGGAAAACTCCAATGTCCACTTCGTCTAGGAGCCGCGAAGTTGGACGTAGGTGCAGGCTCCATTGGTGCTGCTCATACCATCCCATCACTTAAGTTTCCTGTACACATTCATCTTAATAATCGAGAGCTCATGGAGTTTGCCTTGTTAGACACTGGTGCAAATGCATGCTTCATGGATGACACGTTTGCAACTCAACATGGCATTTCGGTGGTGAAGTTGAAGCGTGCAGTTCCTGTAGAGGTGGCCGATGGGCGTCTAATTGCTTCTGGCGCAGTTACCCATGCTACCGAACCTCTCTCCTGCAGGTATGGCACATTCAACTGTTCAATTTCCTTCAACTTGATCAAGACTCGGTCGACTCCCATCATTTTGGGCATGCCATGGTTCGTTGTTGCAAATCCGCAGATCGACTGGAGGTCTAGGACGCTCACGTTTTCCTCTCCACAGCTAGGATCAATCCTGTACCTTCCTGCGTGCAGGATACATCCTTAGTATCTGAGGCAGTACAAGCTACAGGATTGACCGTGCCTGTTCCTGTACCAGTGTTGAAGACTCCTCCTCGACAGGATTCACCTCATGTCAGTTCCTCAGCACATCCGCAGGCTCTCTCCACTCCTGTAAGTTTGCGGTGTCCTGTACAGGGTTCTTCCAATCCTGTATCAGTGTCGAAGGTTCCTCCTCAACAGGATCCACCTCCTGTTGATTCGTCAGCACATTCGCAGGCTTTTCCACTCTGCGCAACCACGGACTCCTGTACAGGATTCTTCCAATCCTGTACACTCATCAACACCACACAGGTTTTTTCCAATCCTGCTCTTTCTGTTACCCTGCTTCTGTTCCACCCCCAAGATCCTTCCTCTTTTTCAGTCACAGCTCCCTCCTTCTCCTCTCCGAGTTCTTACCACTACCATGCATGAACTCGCCACTGATCCTGCTCCTTCCACCTTTTTGCCTTTCAAGTAACTCCTACGTCCTCTTTACCTTTCCTGTATCCGACTCCCTGTTTTTTCTCCTTCTCCTTCTCCTTCTCCTCCTTCTTCCCTACCATCCAAGTACCACGACTTTAAGGACGTTTTTGACAAGCACAAGGCTGCAGTTCTTCCTGTTCACAGGTCCTACGACTGTCCTATTGATCTTGCGGAAGGAAAGACTCCACCATTCGGACCGATTTATGCATTGTCACCCACAGAGTTGGAGGTTCTTCGTCAGTACATCGAGGACAACTTGGCATCCGGCTTCATTCGTCACTCAAAGTCCCCTGCAGGAGCTCCTATCTTCTTTGTCAAGAAGAAGGATGGGAGTTTACGTTTGGTTGTGGACTACAGGGGTTTGAATCAAGTCACCATTCGGAATCGGTACCCGTTGCCATTGATCCCGGAACTTCTCGATCGGCTGCGAGGAGCAAAGGTGTTCACGAAGATCGACTTACGAGGGCCTACAACCTTGTACGGATTCGTCCCGGCGATGAGTGGAAGACTGCCTTTCGTACAAGGTATGGACATTTTGAGTACACGGTAATGCCTTTCGGCCTTACCAATGCCCCAGCTGTGTTCCAACACATGGTGAACGACATTTTCTGACTTCTTGGACCAGTTTGTGGTGATCTACCTCGACGACATCTTGATTTTCTCCAAGGACCAGGCGGCACATGACAAGCATGTACGACTAGTTTAGAGCGGCTTCGCGAGCATGGCCTGTACGCGAAGTTGGAGAAGTGTTTTTTCGATAGGGATTCGGTGGAGTTCTTGGGCTACATCGTCTCTCCTGCTGGCGTTTCCATGGACATGCACAAGGTGAAGACCATCGTGGAGTGGGAGAGGCCCAAGTCGGTACGAGATGTACAATGTTTCCTTGGCTTTGCAAACTTCTACAGGCGGTTCATACAGGACTTCTCCAAGCGTGTACTTCCACTCACAGAACTCACCAAGCGCACAGGACTTTTCTCTTGGTCCGACAAGGCGGAACACGCGTTCACAACACTCAAGGACGTTTTCACGACAGCTCCGATTTTAGCACATCCTGACCCTTCTCATCCTTTCTTCATTGAAGCAGATGCCTCGGATTTTGCAGTAGGATCCGTCTATCGCAAGTTGGAGAGGACAAGTTGCTTCATCCTGTAGCTTTTCACTCTCGTAAGTTCCTGTCGGCGGAGATCAACTACGAGATTCATGACAAGGAACTCAAGGCCATTGTGGATTCGTTTGAGGAGTGGCGGCATTTCCTGGAAGGTGCTGCACATCCTGTACAAGTTCTTACGGATCACAAGAACCTGGAGTACTTTCAAACGGCTCGGGTCCTCAGTCGGCGACAGGCTAGGTGGGCAGAGTTCCTATCACGTTTTGACTTCGTCATCGTCTACAGGCCCGGCTTTCGGAATGGCAAGGCGGACGCATTGTCTAGGCGCTCTTACCTTGCACCAAGCCCGGGCGATCCTGCATTTGACTGTCAAAGGCAAGTGTTGTTGGGTCCTGATCGTTTCCGGCTTGCGGCACTGCAGGTTCATCAGGCTCCAGCAAATTCAACACTCCTACAGGACGTCCGTTCGCAGTTGGCTACAGACGACTTGGCAAAGAATGTGTTCTCACACATTCATCCTGACGTTGCAAGTTCCTCTTCCTCCAGTTCCCGTCCAGACTACAACCTGTTCACCATACAGGATGGACTCCTGTACCGGGAAGGTCTCCTGTACGTTCCTGTTGGTATTTCCAGGACTCGTGTGGTACAGGATTGTCATGATACCCCGGCTACAGGACATTTTGGTGTGGCCAAGACAGTGGAGTTGGTGACTCGCAACTATTGGTGGCCTGGGTTGCGAGGTTTTGTGGAGAGGTTTGTACGGAGTTGTGACACTTGTAGCAGGTCGAAGATGCCTCATCATGCACCCTCTGGTCTTCTTCGTCCTCTTCCTGTTCCGTCTGCTCCTTGGAGATCCATTTCTATGGATTTCCTCACAGATCTTCCTCCTTCTCGTGGATTTGATGCAGTTCTTGTGGTGGTTGACCGTTTCACCAAGCAGGCTCATTTCCTACCCTGCAACAAGACAGCTACAGGTCAGACAACTGCCGAGTTGGTGATCCGCGAGGTGTTCCGACATCATGGTCTTCCTGAGAGCATTGTTTCCGATCGAGGTCCACAATTCATGTCCAAGTTTTGGCGAGAGCTTCTTCGGAGTCTACAGGTCAAAGCGGATCTTTCTTCAGGATATCACCCACAAACCGATGGGCAGTCCGAACGCACAATTCAGACCTTAGAACAGTATCTTCGTTGCTTCATCAGTTACCAGCAGGACAACTGGTTGGACCTCCTTCCAATGGCGGAGTTTGCCTACAACAACTCCATCCACGCATCTACAGGACAGACACCTTTCTTTGCTCTTACAGGCCACCATCCACGTTTTGACTTTGCTCCTCCCGCTTCTCCTTCTTCCGCTCCTGCAGTACAGGATCGTCTTCAGCATCTTCGGCAGGTACAGGATGATCTCCAGGTTCATCTTCAACAGGCACAGGAACGATACAAGCATCATGCTGATGCTCACCGTCAGCCGACCTGCATACAAGATTGGTGATCTCGTGTGGCTTCTTCGTCGACACATTCGCACCAACAGGCCTTCTTCTAAGTTGGATTTTCAACGATTGGGCCCTTATAGGATCGTGGCGGAGGTAAATCCTGTAGCTTTCCGACTCGAGTTACCATCCACGGTGAAACTTCATCCTGTGTTTCACACCTCTTTGTTGGAGCCGTATCATCCTTCTTCTCTTCCCGGTCGTGTTTCTTCTCCTCCCCTCCTGTGGTCATTGACACTGAACCTGAGTACGAAGTTGCAGCCATCCTTGACTCTCGTCTTCATCGTCACCAACTCCAATACTTGGTGGATTGGAAAGGGTACCTGCCTACTGATCGCACTTGGGAACCTGCATCCAACTTACTCCATGCTTCTTCCAAGGTTGCTGCCTTCCATCGGCATTATCCTGCTAAACCAGGTCCAAGACTCGTGGAACTCATCTTTAGGAGGAGGTGCTGTCACGACCCGAATACAGAATACAGGATTCGGATACATGACATGGGTTACGGACTTTCCTACAGGATTCCGGACACAGGATTCGGTTGCAGGATATTCCTACAGGATATTCCTAGATTGCACAGGATATGCTAGAGGATAAGGGACATTGTGGACTCATCTTAGCCTCTGCATGCATGCAATCACTTTTGCATGCATGCAACCACTTTTAGCACTCATGCCTAGATTAGCTCTTGGAGTTGTGAGCATAAAAGCTCCGACCTAATTGTTGTACAATCAGTTACTATCAACACCAGTCTTACTACGATCAATCTCGTCTTGTCTTGTTCTTGTCTTGTTTCCTGTCCTGTTCCTGCTCGCTCCTATTTCCTGTCCTGCTCCTGGATCCTGTCCTGCTTCTGTCTTGTTCCTGGATCTTGTCCTGCGCTTTCCTGTCTTGCTCCCGGATCCTATCCTGATCCTGTCTTGCTCCTAGATCGTCCTGTTCCTATTCCTGTTTCCTGTCCTGCTCTCGGTCTTGTTCCTGAGTCAAGCCTTCCTGTCCTTGGAATCCTGTTCTCTTCCTAGTTCCTGGATCGTGGCTTGATACCAGTGTCTAACAGGGCAAACTCCTTGAGCTCTCGATTATTAAAATGTGTATAGGAAACTTGAGTGATGGAATGGTATGAGTAGCACCAATGGAGCCTGCACCTACGTCCAACTTCGCGGCTCCTAGACGAAGTGGACATTGAAGTTTTCCGACTGAACTCTAGCTTCAACTTCATGCGTGTTGAACTTCCTAGCTTTAATAGGACATTCTGCCACCTTGTGTCCTACTTCACCACAATACAAGCATAGGTTCTCACTGCGGCGACATTGCTTCTCAGCAGCGGAAAGAGAGCCACGCTTGGATTTCTCAACCTCCATAGGAACTACTCCAGAAGGTGGTGTAGGAACATGTACCACAGCTGCAAGATTGGTTTGCAAGAACTGCTGACGGGATCTTTCCTGACGACGCTCGAACAAACAGTTGTCGTAACGAACAGCTTGTTGCATGATCTCCGCTAATGTTTGGGCATCCGGTAATGTAAGAAGAAGGTCCTTCACGTCATCCCTTAACCCAAAATGAAAGTGTTCGATCAATGCAGTCTCGTCCCATGGAATGTTCGTGCAAAGTTGCTGAAATTCGGATACATAGACGGAAGCTGGTCGGGATCCTTGAGTGAGCTTTCGTAACTTCGTGCATGCGGAACGGTACTTGTCAGGATCCCCAAAGTAGGCTTCAAAGGCAGCCACGAAACCTTCAAAGTCTTCCATCAATGTGTTGTCATGCTCAAGCAAGGGGGCAACCCAAGCCCGTGGAGATCCACTTAGTAAGGATGCCAAAAGGCCAACCTTTTGTGCATCAGTCGAGTAGCGGCGTGGTTGCATGCGGATCAAGAGCCGGATCTGATTCAGGAAAACCTTGGAAATCGGTGCGATTACCATTGAACTTTTCTGGCATGCTGACCTTTGGCTCCAAAGAAAAGTTCGATGAAGAGGGAACCATCGATGCTTGAGAGAGAGCCTGTGCAGCAGCCTTGGAGGATGCATCCGCAGCTGCATGCGCCGCGTTGGTGGAACCTTGCAGGTTGGTGACCACTTGGCGCAAAGTGGCTAGCTCATGAAGCAACATTTGGTGCTCGCGTTGAAAGTGCTCAAAATCAGCCATGATCTATGAAAGAAAAAGAGGAAAACGAAGGAAAAGAATCAAGGAAAAAAAAATAGCTGGAAAACGGAGAGCTATGAAAGCAGTTACTATTAAACTGTCAAGCCATGATCCAGGAACCATGAAGAGAGCAGGATTTCAAGAACAAGAAGGCTTGACTCAGGAGTATGACTGAGAGCAAGACAGGAACTTAGGAACTCAGGAGCAAGACCAGGCGCAGGACAGGATCCATGAGCAAGACAGGAACATGATAAGATCCGGGAACAAAACAAGAAGGCACAGGACAGGATCCAGGAACAAGACAGGAACAGGACAGGATCCAGGAACAAGACAGGAACAGGACAGGATCCAGGAACAAGACAGGAACAGGACAGGATCCAGGAGCGAGACAAGGAGAGAACAAGAAGCAAGACAAGAACAAGACAAGACAAGATTGATCGTAGTAAGACTGGTGTTGATAATAAACTGATTATACAATAATTAAGTCGGAGCTTTTATGCTCACAATTCCAAGAGCTAATCTAGGCATGAGTGCTAAAAGTGGTTGCATGCATGCAGAGGCTAAGATGAATCCACATGTCCCTTATCCTCTAGCATATCCTGTGGTATATCCTGTAGGAATATCCTGCAACCGTATCCTGTATCCGGAATCCCTGTAGGAAATCCTGCAACCCGTATCTTGTATTCGGAATCCTGTATCCTGTATCGGTTCGTGACACCATCAATAATAAGCTCTTGTTTCTTGAGTTCGGCACTCAATGGAATAGGGTTTGGTTGTCCTTTTGGGAGAAGTGGCTTTTTATCTTCTTCACTTTTGAAGAGCATTAAGCCCTCTTTCGGTAACCACTCATGCTCTGATAACTGTAACTTATACTGCATAATAGGTACCATCTCTTATGGAGAAAAAGAATTGTAGTGGCACAAGGTGACCAGTTAAAGAATCGCTCCCCTCTTTGATATACTCCTTGAGAAACTTGTTGAAGTCTGGCACCTCAATCACAAATAAAGCACAACTTTTTTTGGAAATGCAATTTTCAAAGATTCATCATATGCGATAAAGTAAGTGCACTTGTCCTTTTTGTACCTTGTTGAAGAACGCATCAATATCTTCATGAGTGTGAATAACCATAAGGAACTGAGCATGATTGTCTCAAATATACCTTTTGGCAAAACAAGCATTAAACAAGTATGCTAGTACATATCTAAAAATTAAAAGTAAGTATGAGCTTGAGAAAAACCTTAACTAAAATAATTTAATATATTTTTTCTTGCCTGCATAATTATCCATCTGTATAAAGCAAATGACGAGGAAGCTTATTTGATGTTGAGGACACATGTACACTATTTGAGCTAAATCCCTCCAATGAACCATAACTGTTTTTTTGTGCATGCTACTGACAATGCCTCTTCATATTCCCAGTAGCCTCAAGTGCAAACGTGTTTATGAGAGCATTATGTAAAGGTTGAAAGTGTTGTTTGTTCACTTTAAGATCACCCATAGGACTAGTTTGTGAATGGGCTTCAAGGTTTTTGAAACACATGGCCAACGACCCAATAGTGCAATTGGAGTCGCTAGACCAATGTGGAAGTGAAAAGTATCCATATGATTCATAACCGTGTCCATGTGTTAGCACACTTGTCAATGAAATCGGAAGTTTCATGACATTTCTAAGGCACTTTGGGGTTGCAACGAGCTTTGGAATGCTGGTCTTTAAATGATTCATCTTGTCGTGGATTAAGCATAGGGTGACACAAAAAGCATGCGGTGTGCATAGTACTGAGACCGGCAAGTTTGTTGTGTAATCATGTGGGCCTCCATCTTTTTTGAATGACAGTGATCTCCACCAAGGTTTTTGCACAAGCCTCTGTAGCCTTCAATGATATACAAGTGTTACACTTGGAAAAACTAAAGTGTTTTGTAATCTCACATCCTTAAAATGAGTATTTCATATGTTATTGAAGGTACCAGTGCAGATTATTTGGAGCCTCATCAAACTGAGGCATTTGTTCACATGTTCATACATCTTCAATTGAGTGTAAATTGAAGGCAAAACCTTGAGATTTTCCTTGACCCTTGCATTTGTGAAGCATCTTGTCTGCATTTGCTTCTACAAAAGCCTTGAGTATCTCTATGGCTGCTATAATGTGAGAACGAGTTTTGACTAGGCGAGTGTTCTCATGTACTAAGGTGCGCACTCCATCTAGCCACTCATCCCTCCGATGGTAGAACGTGGTCTTTAGGATTCCATATATAGTGTACCAAGCTTTGAAGTAAATGGCCACCTTATTAAATACCATGGATGTACTCTGATAACATGTGTCTAGAGCCATTCCATCAATACACCTAGTTAGTGCAGCATATACAAATCATGCCTTTGCTTTTGGGTGAGCATACGAAAGGCATGTCTACATTGGGTAATTTCATTTTGGTTTGCCATCAGACAACACTTCTTCTTGCAGTAGTCAATCGTGGAAATGCTAACAACGCTTGCCAAAGATGTGAGATCCATCTTGACCCTCTTGCCGGAACTTGCAAGGGCAAATTTGCAGCCCATAAATTACCATTTCCTTATTATAGGACCAATGCAAGTAACCTCTTTAAATATGAGTTATCCTTCCAGGTTGTTATTATTGAAATCCAACATTGAATATGTTGAACCATCTCGCTGTCTTAATTCAGATGTTTGCCACCTCATGAGAGATCCATGATGTAATGTGCCATTAGGTGAAACCTCTGTCACAATTACACCCACGAAGTAGGCCCCTAATTTCTCTTTTAATATGACTTCTATTGGATTTACAGTTGTGATGATGCCCCTCCCAACCTTGATCTCATGAAGAAAGAGAATCACCTCATCCATCACAACAAGCATGCCATCGTCTGAGAACTCATACTAATATTTGTTTGTGACTCTGCATTCTCTGTGTTAGCCTTGACTTCATCCACATTCCATAATACAAGAGAATTCTCTTCAAATTCCATTCCAGGAACCTCAACATGCTTGCAAATGGTGTTCACCCATACGTACACACAAGATCCTAAACAATATTGTGATATGACGCATTATCATCTTGAACTTCCACAGTTCCAGTGCCAACTATCTTATTATTTTGAAAAATATATACTTTATCTCCAATATTAAATATATTGTCCAGCGCATAAATAATTGTGTCATTTATGATATTTGTTTATGTAATATGCAAAAAATCTGAATCGAGAGTGCTTAATATATTGTGTGTAAAATATATAATTATGTATAAGTATAGATTCTCATGCTTGAAAACTATACAAGTGGTGGTGGGATTAATCCCACCACCCCTTCCTCGCCTAATAGAATGGTGGGAGGGATTAATCTTACCCACAACTCTCTCTAACAAGGAAGAGTCGGTGGGATTAATCCCACACGACTCTCTTCGACGAGGAAGAATTGGGATTAGTTTCGCCCACAACTCTCTCCAACGGGGAAGAGATCGGTGGGATTAATTCCTCCCACAACTCTCTCTCTGACGGGGAAGAGGTGACAGGATTAATCCTGTCCACAACTCTCATTGTCTTGCACACTTAGTTGATACCTACGTTTTCAAGTATTTATTTCCTGATTTTTGCTTATGTAACTGATACCTTCGCCTTCATCTTCGCCAAGAAGACATTGTTGGACTGGATTTATATGAATGATGCTGATTCCAAATGTATTAATACGGTTGTTCACTTGGTTATTAAGAATGTGCCAAACAATTTCAAACTTTCAAATGACTGGCCAGGCATCTGTTTTCACTCCAACAGGCCTGAACGTCCATCTGATACACTGATAATTGAGAGGGACATATTCAACAATGTACATTATCCAAACATTACAAGTCAGGCTGCACAGAGCATCGTCAACTTGATTAATGGTCCTCATAGTGATGCATGGGTTTTTTACTACTGCACTAGAGAATCCATCTTGAAGGAGTGTTACCTTCGGGATACATATGTATTTGCTGTTAAAAAGAATAAGACCATGGTTGAGGACTTGAATAGATAGAGAGGTTCTCAACTGATTACCCTAACAAACCATACATGAGTATTTGGGAAAGTTCCCTCCTGAGAAGTGCGATAACTCTAAGGAGGAATCTGGTTCAATGTCGGAGTCTGAGAATGATCTTGAACCAAATAGTACACTAGAAGTTATCTCAAAGAGTACAGAACATTCACTTACTCCATTAACCATGGAAACGTCAACAGAAGAAATGGAAGATGTTGAACGATCTTCCAAGCTTCTTCGCTTCACTTAGAAGGTAACAATGAAGAAGAATTGATAATGTGTTAATAGAGTGACGAATAGTTATAAATGAGTGTAACATAAGGCATTTTATATATTTTATTTATATTTGTACAGAAATAAATTCTTAAGGATTAAAGAAGCTTTTAATTCAAACAAGGGTCACACATTAACAAGGTAAATAATATACCTTGTTAATTACAAGGCTAGTTAACTATCATTTTACATATGTAATGAAACAGTTGAGAACATGGATATTCAGCAGTGGCATGAGGTAAAAGAGGGGTATGGCAAAAATTTCTTGTGCCACATGTCAGAATGATAGAATTCATGCAAGAAATGGATAATAAATGCAGCTCAAAACATCCTTATTATGAGGACCACTTCAGTTTCTGCATCACCATTTTTATTGCCTTCAGTTCCTAAATCACTTTCTTCAACACCTATAATATCTGAATTTTATAAGGATGATGTACAAGTAAATGATAAAAGGATTGACAACAATAGTGTGAAAAAATAAATGTAAAATGGACCAAACAAGTGAGTTGCAAAGCATTCAAGAGGCAACATTGCCCCTTGTTACCCATGGTTATAATGGTGTTTTGCTTCATTGACAAATGCCTGAGGACAAAGAAAAGAAATCAAAGAAAAATTTTATTCGTTGTTATGGTAAATTTTGATATAATATCATTTTTTGTCCAGGGTTGGACTGTCTCTTTCAAAAACTTAAGGAGATTAGTGCACTTATGGGATTTGGTTAGGCATGCAGTTTCACAACTTGACACCGCTGTTGAATTTGCTTAACAAACATTGTAATGTTGTAGAAGAGGTGATTTATAAAGATTAAATTTTTGACTAGCGAATATATTATAAACCTCTCGAATTCTACGATATAAGAAAGGAAAGCAAGCCATACTTCTTCAAGAATGAAAAATTAATTGGGCTTCATTGGGAGATCAATCAGTTAAGGATAATAAAAAATGCACATATCTTAGTGGTAGACGACTCTCCTTAAAAGGCTATGCTCAACCAAAATATTGTTTATATCCATCTAATCACTTTCAACCCATATTCTGATATTAATACCATGGATGAACTAGTGAACTACTTGGATACGTACATCATAAAGAAGAATCTTGAAAACTTTTGTGAATAATATTCACTATATAAAACATACTATAACGTTTTTATTTCTTGTGATTTTGAATTTTATAAATTAAAGGAGAGTAACCGGGCACTCTACAATATTATTGTTAAGGAACGTTATTTTTTAAATAAGTCTTTATGCACTCTTGTTCTTATCACAACATATGTATTAACAAATATGGCAACTCTTAATTGCATTCGTGAGAGTGTTAGGTGGTGGCAACAACATAAAAATATTGATCAAAATAATTTGATTAATCCGAAGAGTGATGACTTAGACAAAATGAGGAGATTTCTTTATATGGTTAAAAAGAAAGTATTATAAATAGATTAACAGATTGATAAGGAAATGATTTCATTTGTAATTATGTTTGATAGTATTTTTTAATTATTATAAAATATTTTTACAATGAAAAATAATACAAATTTCTAAGATATTGTAAGAATATTCTTTACTAAGTAAAGGTTAATGAAGGATTAATTAATATTTAAGACTTAAATATATATTTATTAAATAATTAATTAATAATTAAAACTTAAGTATTAATTAGTAATTTATTTTATATCCCATTTTAGTTACAACTTCATACATATATAAATATAAAACTTCTAGGGGTATATATATAAATATGATAAATTTCAAGTTTATAAATGTAATTTTCCCTATTTTAAATTGCCAACACACGGGATTACATTATCTATATGTAAATGTATGATGTATATTTAATGTTAATACATCTAATATATATGATGATATATTAAATGTATGATATATATATATATATAAATGCAAGTCACAATTGGAAACAATTTTAAAGTGTTTTAAATCTAGTTTAATATTTAATTCTAGCTGTAAATCCAAACCTTGTCCCAATTGCAACTTGCGTTTATATATAATGATATATTAAATGTATGATGTATATATGTAAATGCAAGTCACAATTGGAGACAATCTTAGAGTGTTTTTGTTACTTTATGAAGCCAAATAACATATATTTGTTTACATATAAACTTATATATTATAAAAAATCAATATATCAATATATACGTATATTATATATATATATATACATATTATTTATAAATGTAACTCTTGAATGGAAATAATCTTGGATTAATGTTGCTACTAATACAACTACTATATACTATTATGTTCTTGAGTGTGTGTATGTGTGCAACTTATGTTTGTGTTTGTTTCTTTATACTATATGGAAACTTTTATTTATATATTAAAAGGATGAAAAGCAATCTTTTAACAACACTAGCATAAAGTTTATCAAGTTTCTATATATTATCTTAAATAAAAGAATAATGCAATATTGTTTTAAAATTTATTTAAGTATGATGTATCAAAACTTATTTGACAATATTGTAAAATAAGGCACTTAGGAGGTAAGGAATGTTATAAAGTCTGTAAAGATCATAAGTTATTTTTTACCTTTCACAAGACTTAAACCCGAGACCTTTGCGCTAACACACATGTGTTAGCCAACTTATTCATATGTGAGAATGTTAAAAGTTTATTCATGGGGCTAAATACAAGTGTACATCAAAACATCCCAAGGGATTTTATATAAACCTACTCTTATTCCCTCCCACTAAAACCCAAGCATCGTTGAGTGTCTGAAGAAGAAAGTGATCGATTCAGACCTTTACGGGTGTAGTTTCTCGCCTGGATACTATCTCGAGCTTCAATCTCCAAACCACAGCTCACAAGCACACACCAAAGCAAAAAGCAAACACAAATAAACGAGGCCAAATCAATTTGTAGCAAATGCCCAAAGTAGCTCCATAACAACCACTATAGCATACCACATACAACCAAGATCAGAAATCAAATGCCCAAGGATATGCCCAAACGCATCAGAGTGACCACTTATTACAAACACACCAAACCTCTTCGTAAACAAGGACCATCGTTGCAAGCCAACTTATTCATATGATCCTGAATGTTGAATTACCCCATCAATAGCAAGGCGTATATTCATACGCATGTTCCAGACCAATTATGGACCACACAATCCTTAGGACCTCAGATATATAAACAAGGTTCCAGTTCCAGGTTTTTTAGAATCATTCAACATCAGTCTTCGGTCTTGTGTTTTATTTTGTATTCATTTCTCTCTTGAATACAATCTCCTCCTTTCAGCTCAAAGGTTCTACCCTTGTTCTAAAGGTTTTGCCCTTTGCACAAGGTCGTCACAGTTTGAATGATTCTGAGGTAGTGACAAGCTTTTGCTCCCGCTTGTCATCGATCCATTTTCTTTCTTTCTTTCTTTCTTTTCTTTTCTTTTTTTTCTTCGACTCATCATGTTCGAGCATGCTCTTCATGAACAAGTTACTGCCCTCTAGCAGCAAATCGAACAACTACACCTAGAGAACGATCAGCTTCGACAGTGTGCAAATTCTCTAGAGCCGAAGATCAGCATACCCAAAAAGTTCGATGGTACCTAATCGAAGTTTCGAGGTTTCTCAATCAAGTTCGTCTGTGGATCATGATGCAGCAAGGAGCTACAACACATAACCTATTAAGGTCGGATTGATTGGGTCACTGTTTTCCAATTCTGCTCTTTCATGGTTCTCAGCCTTGCTGGAGAACAATGATCCGATCCTTAGGAATTTTGAAGAGTTTGTGGAATGGTTCACGGCGATGTTTAGTGATGTGGATCATGAGAGTGCTACCATCACCAAATTCCACCACCTTCACCAAGGGGGTACGTCGGTAGCAGAGTATGCGTCGAAGTTCCAACTCCTTGCTTGTGATGTCACATGGGGAGATCATGCTCTTAAGGAAGTTTTCCGGTTGGGGCTGCAAGACGAGATCAAAGACATGTTGCTGAATTTTGCTGTTCTAGAAACCCTCACCAACATGATAGAGTTGGCAATCCGTTGTGACAACCGATTGATCGAGCGGAAACAAGAACGTCAGCATCCTTCTTTCTTCCTGGTGCCGTCTTTTTCCATTTCTCCCGTCCATGTTTCTTCATTTGCTGATCCATCATCTTCCTTAGTAGAACCATCCCCGATGGAATTAGGGCGATCCCGTCGAGGCAAGCTTTTGCCAACCGAACGCCAGAAGCGAATTCAGTACAAGCTTTGTTTGTATTATGGGAACCCATACCACAAGCTGGAAAATTGTCATCGACGTCCAAAGCAAGCTCGTGAAGTGGCCCTTGCTGTGCTACCAGAAAACGAGAAGATCTAGCCTGAATAGGAGCCGTCCAGCTGGATTGCCGTGGAACAACTCATGTTCCTCAAGGCTCTTCACTCAAAACATCTTCCCTTCCTCATCTTGGATCCATTTCATCCACGAAGGTGTGCAAGCCATTCCATGTTCCGGTGCAGCTGAAGATGCCAGAAGTAGAGTTCTCTAGTAAAGCTTTAGTGAATAGCGGAGCGAACGCAAATTTCATTGACAAGAATTTTATTGTTAAGCACGGGATTCGTCTACATCCTTTGAAGACTCCTGGTTTTGTATAAGTCGTTGATGGACGAGATATCGAATCTAGAGCCGTAATAAATGACACAGAGTTTATTGAGGTCGTTGCTTGTGGTGCTGTGTGCAACATCTCCTTCAGTGTTGTTTCTATTCCTGACTCTATGATTATCCTTAGTTTGCCGTGGATCCTAGTTGGAGAGAACGTTTCATGAACAGTTTCCCAATTGTTTCAACTCCGGCCACACTCTTTGATTTCGATCCTATTCCAATTCCTCCTCTGCTTCAAGTCTCGCATATCACCTTGAAGCAATTCAAGAAAGATAGCCGACATGACCTAGCGTCCGTGTTCGCGATCACAATCTATCCCTGCTCTGTTAAGGATGTTTTTATTTCTGTTTCTCTTGCCTTACCAAAGTATTATGCTGATTTCACAGACGTCTTCGACAAAAAGAAAGCTTCTGCCTTGCCACTACACCGTGAGTACGACTGTCTTATCGATCTCGTTGAAGGTAAGCAGCCATCCTCTGTCCCATCTATGGTCTCTCACGACAGGAGTTGGAGACATTGAGGAGAATCTTGTCACCGGATTTATCCGTCATTCACGATCACCGGCTGGTGCTCCAGTATTCTTTGTTTCCAAGAAGGATGGAAGTCTCTGGCTCGTGGTGGACTACCAAGATCTGAATAAGGTCACCATTCAAACAAGTATCCTCTCCCTCTCGTCTCGACATGCTCGAACGTCTTTTGGTGCCCGGTACTTCAAAAAGATGATTTAAGAGGAGCGTACAATCTCATCCGAATTCGAGAAGGGACGAGTAAAAACAGCTTTCGTACACGCTACGGACATTTGAGTACGTAGTAATGCCGTTGGCCTGACAAATGCACCTGTTGTTTTCCAGCACATGGCTAACGATATTTTCGGGACTTCTTGGATTTGTTTGTCATCATGTACCTAGACGACATCCTGATATTTTCCAAGACTCGAGAAGAACACGAACGGCATGTACGGTTAGTCTTGGAGAGGCTCCGGAAGCACCACTTGTTTGCCAAGTTGGAGAAGTGCTCTTTCAGTCAGCAGTCTGTCGAGTTCCTGGGGTACATCATTTCAGCTGAAGGTGTTCACATGGATCCTGCAAAAGTCCGGACTGTATTGGAGTGGGAGAGACCATCAAATGTTCGTGATTTCGATGTTTCCTCGGGTTTGCGAACTTCTATCGACGTTTCGTTCGGGATTTCTCCAAGATTGCATTGCCATTGACGAAGTTGACTGGCAAGGATGTTCCATTTGTCTGGTCCTCTGAGGCTGAGGAGGCGTTCGAGTTCCTAAAGAAGGCGTTCACCTCGGCACCTGTTCTTATCCATCCTGACCCTGCGAAGCCATATTTCGTGGAAGCTGATGCCTCTGACTTCGCCATTGGTGGAGTGTTGTCCCAGGAAGGTCCAGATCATCTTCTCCATCCCATTGCTTTCCATTCCCGCAAGTTCACTGCACCTGAGATCAACTACGATGTCTACAACAAGGAGCTACTGGCGATGTCGATGCCTTTGAGGAGTGGCGCAGATTCCTTGAAGGTTCCCCGCATGTGGTTAAGGTGTATTGTGATCACAAGAACCTCCAGTACTGGGCAACACACGAGTTCTCAATCGACGTCAGGCGCGATGGGCACAGTCTTTGTCCCAGTTCGATACGTAATTATTCATCGTCCCGGTCTAAATGGCAAAGCAGATGCCTTATCTCGTCGCAGTTACCTAGCTCCAGTACCAGGTGAAATCCGATTTGATCAACAAGAACAAGTCATCCTGAGCTCGACCAGTTGTTGGTGAATGCGCTTTCCCTTCTTGCTCAGTTGACACTTCATTTTTGGATCTAATCCGAGAAATCTCCTCAAGACGAGTTTGCTCGTGATGTCCTTGCACATGTTCGACGAGTTCAGCCATTGTCTTCAGGTCACAACTACGAGATTATGCTGCTTTCCATCTTCATAATGGGTTGCTGTACCACCACATCCAAATCTATTGTCCGGACGGAGAACTGAGGTTGCGAGCTGTTCCAACATTGCCATGACAACACAGTTGCGGGACATTTTGGCATTTAGAAGACGATAGAGTTGGTACAGCGTGTGTTTTGGTGGCCTCGGCTTTGCATGTATGTTGAGAAATTTGTGCGATCTTGTGACATGTGCCAGCATACAAAGCTTCTTCGTCATCAATCGATTGGACTACTACAGCCTCTTCCTATTGCTCAGCAGCCATGGTCCTCCATCACAATAGATTTCCTCACTGATTTATCACCTTCTAGAGGGTTTGATGCTGTCCTAGTCATTATTGATCGGTTATCTAAGATGGTGCACTTTGTTCCTTGCAACAAGACATGTTCGGGTCCTGATGCTACAGATTTGGTGTACCGGGAGGTGTTCCATCTTCATGGTCTTCCTGATGAACTTGTCACTGATCGAAGTCCCAGTTCACTTTGGCATTCTATCGAAGATTCCTAAATTAGCTATGTATCACCGGGAAGCTGTTTACTGCACATCATCCTGAAATAGATGGTCAAATGGAGCGCACGATTCAGACTTTGGAATAATATCTTCAGTGTTTCATTTCTCATCTACAAGATGATTGGTCGATCTCCTTCCTACTGTCGAGTTTGCGTACAACAACATGGCACACTCATCCATAGGTGTGTCGCCATTTTCGCGTTCTCTTGTGTTCATCCTCGCTGGTCCTACAGCTTGCCCGTGGTTTCTGGCCTTACCACTGTTGCCAATGATCATGTTGAGCATCTCCAACAGGTCCACAAAGAAGCGCAGCATCATCTTCAACGCGCTCAAGATTTGCAACAACAAGCTGCTGATTGTTCCCATTCCTCTCCTCCAGCATTCACAATTGGTGACCAAGTGTGGCTCCTCTATCAACGCTTGGGCCCATTTCACATCATCGAGAGACTCTCTGATGTGACGTTTCGTCTTGAGCTTCCACCAACCATCCGAATCCATCATGTGTTCCATGTTTCTTTATTGGAGCCTTATCATGCTCCTTCTGAACCCGGTCGACTTCTTCCACCACCTGCTCTAGTTACAGTTGCCGAGCTCCATCATCCCACCACCTCCTCCGGTTACAGTTGACAAACTCCATCAATATCCTACAAAACCTGGACTAGTGATGCGTGGTGCTCGTCATCGAAGGGGGGATAGTGTATTCCGTGTTCCATGTTTCTTTATTGGAGCCTTATCATGCTCCTTCTGAACCCGGTTGACTTCTTCCACCACCTCTCTGGTTATATTTGCTGAGCTCCATCATCCCACCACCTCCTTCGGTTACAGTTGATGAACTCCATCATCAATATCCTGCAAAACCTGGACTAGTGATGCGTGGTGCTCGTCATCGAAGGGGAGGATAGTGTATCCCGTGTTCCATGTTTCTTTATTGGAGCCTTATCATACTCCTTCTGAACCCGGTTGACTTCTTCCACCACTCCTCTGGTTACAGTTGCCGAGCTCCATCATCCCACCCCTCCCGTGTTCCATGTTTCTTTATTGGAGCCTTATCATATACTCCTTCTGAACCCGGTCGACTTCTTCCACCACCTCCTCCGGTTACAGTTGCCGAGCTCCATCATCCCACCGAGCTCCATCATCCCACCACCTCCTCCGGTTACAATTGCCGAGCCATCATCCCACCGAGCTCCATCATCCCACCACCTCCTCCGGTTACAATTGCTGAGCTCCATCATCAATATTCTGCAAAACCTAAACCAAGTGATGCTCATCATCGAAGGAGGGATAGTGTAAGGATCATGAAATTTTTTTTTGCCTTTCACAAGACTTGAACCTAAGACCTTTTTGCTAAGGTACATATGTGTTAACCAATTTGTCCATATGATCTTGAATGCTGAATTATACCATCAACAGCAAGGCGTATATTCATACGCATGTTCTAGACCAGTTGTGGACCACACATTCCAGACCAGTTGTGGACCACACAATCCTCAGGACCTTAGATATATAAACAGGGTTCAGTTCCAGGTTTCTTAGAATCATTTAACACCAGTCTTCGGCCTTGTGTTTCATTTTGTATTCATTTCTCTCTTGAATACAATCTCCTTCTTTCAGCTCAAAGGTTCCACCCTTGTTCTAAAGGATTCCTCCTTTGCACAAGGTCATGACAAAGTCCAAGTAAATTTGCAAATGTAGGAAATGTTTGGAAACTTGCTTAGATGAATCTAGATATTACAAATGCCAATCAAGAAACCTTGGTATGTTTCACATGGATCTAGAATGTCACAATGTGTAAGGTTCAAGAAGCTTGCTCAACACAAAGTTAAAGGTCGTAGATTGTCAAATAAGAACAATGAGTTTTCTCATTCTTTAAATATTACAAAAAAGTTTCCCCGTTTTCTAAAGTATCCTAGAAAATAAGAATAATGAGTGTACTCATTCTTTATGTATCCTAGAGAATGAAGACAATGAGTTTACTCAAATTACTTAAGGTTTTCTATAAACATCTCGATGACGATTAGATACAAAGTTTCATGGTTGAAGGACATAAGTGAATATAATGACCATGCATTGATACATGGCCATGCATTGAAGTATGAAAGAATTTATTGTAATGGTAAAACATTGTTTATTATTGTGTAGGGAAATATGTAAATAAGTTATAAAAAATCAAAAAAATACTAATAAAACTAGGGTTATACTCTTGTTTTTTTTAGTAACAACCCAAGTTTTATGGGCCGGTTAAAATTTCAGCATAATGAGATGTTGATTTAATAATTAAAAGATATTGAACTTTGCTATAACGAAAGATCATTATACCAGTTTTGAAGAGGATTTTAGTTTGACTTGAGAGCTAATTAATAATAAAATTTCTTTTAAATAAAAAAGAAAAAGTTCCCTAAATAATTTTCAAATTTAAATATGTTCAGAACTGACCCTATTTTATTTTTAAATTTCACAATTAACCCTTAAAAATTAAATCAAATTAAATTTCAAATGGATATAGAGTTGTTTAAATCAGATTAATGAATATCCCATGAATCAAATAAAAGTAAATGAATAATAAGTTTATGTTTAACAAATAATAAATGGATAAATCTGATGAATTACCAATGAATATCCCATACATTTAAATGAATATAAATATAAATAGCATATACTATAAGATCCGTGTGTACGAATGCATGTGCACATACTATTATTATCGTAGTGGGTTTTGATAGCCGTCAAATTGGTTTCAATCTAGACCACTGGCTCCTGTATATAAGTTTGGTCGTCAGGGACTCCGCAGGCCAGATGTGGTGCTTCTCAGGAAGCCTTAGTGGTCACCAAGATGCTGTGGATAGCATCCAACTCCGGGGATCCGAACCGGCAAGTCGGTCTTACCTCGGAAGTAATGGAAGGTGTTGAATGGCCTCTACCCGGACGCCACGAGGGTCCATGTACAGGGTGGGAGAGTTCTACTATGGTGGTTTGGCAGAGAGTGTGGCTGAGCCTAGGAGTGGGACAATCGGGGAATCCCCACTTGTAAGGTGAATAGAAAGAGTATAGATATATTTATAATGCCTGCCTGAGTACAAACTATCTCCGACAGGTACAAGACGCAGACCTGACTCCCAAAAAGACCTCGACCCACTACCAGCCTTCCTGCTTATATAGTGGGTCACCTAGCGCTAGATCCTAGGTACAGGTGGTGCCTTCTTATTGGTATGCCACCCTGTGACAGAGTCCTGTCTGACTCATTTATGCGCCTCCCTTACGCGTGTTGTCCTGCGTACCCTGGGTAGTTGGTTTGGACGATCGGATCTATGCCTGGTTACACTGTTGCCTGACATCTGTCGCCATCAATTCGTACCTGTGGTACCTTCCTTACCCGGCGCTTCATCCCGTTGCTCATCCGCGCCGGCTGGCCATTTGACGGTGTCAGACCACCATCAACCAGATGCCCGGGCTTATTCATTGGCACGTCCTCGGGCCATGTGCTCTCTCTCCCCCTAGGCTATGCCCGAGTGTTTATGGTAGGTAGCGGCTTTGTTTTCTACAGCGGCTAGCTTATGCTTCAAGGCTGTGATCGTTGCCTCCTATAGCTTGGTAACCTTCTGTAGCTCCCTTTGGAACCCCGCCTCCTGCTGTTCCTGCACGTGTTTTACCTGAACCTCAGCCCCCGGACTCGCTTGTGCGAGTGCTGTAACTCCTGTTCCCTTGTTGTGAGTAGTTGGGCTTGTTGTCGGGCGTGCTCCCTCAGCCCTGAGGCGGTGATTCGTGGTGGGTCCGGTTTCTTGATTGAGCCGTGCTCCTATCTTGCACTTGACGGTACTGTGTCGCTCACCTCTGGCTCCTCGAGTAGGGGTCCTAGCTGGCTGGCTGTAGGTGTGGTACTAGCCCTTGCAAGTTGAGCCCTTGTTCGTAACTCCTCTAACCGCCATCAGTTCTGCTTGTGCTTCTATGAGCTCCTCGCTCCCCCTCTATCCAGGATCTAAGTTCGTGTATCTGCTAATCCTTCTTTGCTATGGCCTGGTTGCGGGTTTGCCGGTTGTCCACAAGTAGCATTACGAGGGTTTTGCACTCACTGTATAACCTCCGGAATTTCGTTGTCCTCTCGCTCCAGAGCTCCCAGGCGTCCTTTTTTTTTTAATGTTATCATACACAATTGGCCCCCTTGACACAGTAGTTCCTTAGCTTTTTGGGTATCCTCCCTTGCTTCCTGCCGTCGTTCCGTGAGCTCTGCCACTATGTCATCATGTTCCTTCGCCACAACTGGGAGGTTGAGGTTGTTATATACCGCCATTGCTTCCTTTAGTTGGTTAAAGGCCTCCGTGAGCCTGGTATAGGCTGTGGAGGCCCATTGTCCGTCAGTCTGGAAATGTTGGTAGTTACCTTTTGATTCCAGTGGTAGCGAGGATCCTACAGCCAAGGGAATCGTGGGTATGGGTTCCGCCGTCCCATGCTCTAGTGATTCTTGGTCAGGGAAGGGGTTGCCCTCCACCTGTTCCGTTGTCGACTCTGGGGTCCTGGTTGCTCCCTACGGTTGTATTGACCTTTCCTCCTCTGTTCTTTGTCCCTTGTTTGAACTGGTGGTGGTGCTCTAACTGTCATCCGGCCAAACCAGCATGTGGTCATAATTGCGATGTGGCCGGCCGTGGAAAGCCTTTGCTCACTCCTGGTCTGAACTCCGTGAATTCTGTTGGTTAGAGCTGGAACCAAGTATTGCTTAAGGCAATCAGCCCAATTTACTGTGATTCCTTCCCAGGCCCTGTAGAGACCGTTTGCTAACCGCCTGGGGATTTGTCTCCTTGTTCTTCCCGTAAGCATGAAGGTTACTAGCGCTATGAACTCAGCTGCTTCCTCCTTTGCTTGTATGCCTCGTAGCCCACGGGTCCCTGTGGTGGCGGGCTATTGAGTCTTCGTGTCCAAACATTCCCCTAAGGCGAGGCCATCCCCTGGTAGTCGGAAGAGTATCGCTAGCTCGTTGAACATAATGCGGAAGACTACGCTCCCATCTGTGTAGAACTGTATCCCCCTCTGCCCGATTTGACTAGCTACTAATTCCGTTGACTGGATGAATTGCCTGGCTTTCTCGGCAAATCCTGGGTCCTCCACTTCTCCCCACAGAAGGTTGAAGAATTCATCCAACCGCAGCTGTCTCCTGACTCGCCGAACGTCAGGTTGCCCGATTAATTCTTTGAACCTAGAGTGCCTGGGCGACACCAGTTCTGCTGTTCATTCCTGACCCTCAATGAGCACCCGAATCTCTTCGATTACCACCGGCCGATTCCTCTCCGTCCACCTTGTGGTCATGGCAATGGAAGTGTGGCACTGTACGCCTCCTGTCCGAGTATAGGTGTCGTGGTAGTCCTTGTGACATCCTCCAAGGTGACTGGCGCGGCTATCCCTGCACCCAGATATGCAATGATGGCGCCACCCGACCATCATTGTCTTTGTAGTACATGCCTTATGCATGAGGTCCAACCTTGTGAACCATGTGATCCTGTGAGCTGGCCACACGTGCGTTTGGAGATCCTGCTTCCGACCGCTTCGTCTTCCCTGTTGTGTTACCTCGTGGTCTGATTGCTCTGTCTCGGGATTCCTCGGCCGGTGGTCCGTCTGGGTGGCCAGAGCCGCTACTGTCAGCTACCCATTGTGGTACTTGTCCGTTATCATCGTCTGTTGTGGTTTTGATGGTGCCTGGTGGGCCCCTCCTGGTTCTAACTGCAGAGCCTTACCTGTTGATCCCTTCCTGCCGCTTCTTTCCCATATTGGCCCCCCACGTCCCCCACCTAGGACTTCGCATCCTACCTTTGCCAGGGAGGGTCTATGCCAGAGCTTCTCCCCCCCCCACTTCCAGGGCTGATCTCTAATCATCTGTGGTAGTGGGTACTTGCCGTTGAGGCTAGGGCCAATATAGGGATGTTGGTCCATACTGATACCGGGCTTGGGGCGGCTCTACTTGATTGGTGCAATCATTCAAGTGGGCTGTGTCCAACTGGGCCCTCCGGAATCGTCCTGGTGGTCGGTGAACCAGTTTGTGCGCCCCATTGTGTCTGGATAGTTCCGGGCTTCGGTCACTCCCCTGTGATCCTTGGTTCGTTCATGCTGAGCTACCTCTGATGATATACCTCCTGCCTGGCGCGGCCCAATCTCGGGGGTTGGCTTTGTGCCCTTGTTCCATCCTCCACGCCTGCTTGGCTCCTGGTATTCCAACGCCCTGAATTTCTGTGTGGGGGCCTGGGTTTGGCCTGTGGATATGGACCTTATTGCTCGTCTGGTTTGGAATCTTTGTTGTTGGTGCTCCCAATCATGCTGCACCTTCGCACCCTTGAGCAAGGGTCAATCGAGGAGTAGGTCGAATCCCCCTCTGGTGTGCATGTCTAGGACCACAACATTTATTCAAAATTTGACCGTTTGAACCTCGACTTTTACTGCCCTCAAGATGCCCTTAGGTGCCACCTCGGCCTGATTTTCTATGCATACCTAAAAGGGAGTAGGCTCTAGAGTTGGCATACATAACTCCCTATGGAGCTCTGCTGACATGACGTTGACTGCCGACCCTCCATCTATAATCACCTCGCTAATTGTGTGACCTACCATGCAAACTGGAATGGTTGGCAAGTCGTTTACGTAGTCCACTGTGGTTGCAGTGCCTCTTGGTGGGGGGTCTTGCTGCTAGTTGTGCCCGATTCCCCATTGCGAGGCTGGAGTTAGTGGTGCTTCTTGCCCTGTCAACATCTAGGCCTCTCCTCTTCTAAAGGCGCGGCATTGCCATCTCCTTACCTTTCTCGACGATTCTTGGCCTTGATTGGGCTCCGTGGGTCCCGAGATTGTCGGTCCTTCGGTTTGCTTCCTTACCCACTGCTTTACCACTGGGGGTTTTGTTGCTTGTTTTCTTTTTGCGCGCCTCCACGTTCCCCTGGTTCTGCGCCCTTGCGGTTCCCTTGTTTCGTCCACTAACGGAGACTGCGGCACTAGGTTTGTCATGATGTCATGTCCTAGCAGTACGATCGTTACTTGGTTTACTTGCGGTGTGAGGGTTGGCGTTGGGTTGGCGGGGATCTACCCGTTACTCATCCTGGCGATGCTGGCTGCTTGCACCTCTAGCATTGGTTTGATTAATGCTACCCATGAACATCGGTAAAGCGGGTGTGGGCCTCCGCAAAGTGCGCACATCATCTTCTTGCGTTCCGGCCGTCTCTCTCTATCACCATACCTGGGTCGGTACGATTGCTGCTCACGGGAACGGGACTTACAGCTCCAGTCTCTCGAACGGGACCTCCTACGGGGTTGATTATCCCCTTCGTCCTGTGGCCGTAACTCCTCTGGCTATCTGCACCCCCTTTAGCCTCTTTTGTTCTATCGTCAATGCGGCTGCCTGTGGTAGTTTATTGCTCAGGAGTTCGGCCAGCCGATAGCAATCGTTTGTGTTGTGGGACCCGCGGATGTTACATACCCGACAGTACTTGTCCCCGCGTGCGGTGTATCCCATTTGAGCCAATGTTGTGGTTAAGTCCTCCTTTCGTGTGACCCCTCGTTGGGTCTCCCCCTGCTGCAGCTGCATGTGCCCCTGGCTCCCGGCTGTCTCTTCTTTCTGGCCAGCTTTGGGACATCAGAGAAGTTGTCCTTGTCCGAGGTGGTGTCGTTTGCCCCCTCGGAGTCCGATTTGTCCTGCGTCTTAATCTCTTGGCGTCTTTCAGCTTCCCGCTTCTCAGCCTTCTTGGCATACCGGAGTAGTTTGTCGAACGTCCGGTCGTCATCTAAGCCGATCCACTTATGGATCTCCGATCGCAGTCCCTTTTGGTACCACATTTTCTTGATCATGTCAACTGGGGCATCCCTTAGCCAGGCGATGTAACCCAGCATGCGGACTGTGTATTCGTCAACCGACTCTTCTGCTTTCTATTTCAAGCTCGTTAGCTTGTGGATCACCTCTTCTTTACTCTTTTCCTTCCGGAAGGTATCCAGAAACGCCCTCCGTGTGGTTTCCCAGCGAGCTCCTTTGTTTGCCTCGTGGAATCGCATCCACTAGGCGTGTGCCTTCTTGTCCAGAGTGCATGCGAATGCACTCAGCTTCTTGTAATTGTCGATTATGCTCCAGAGTTTGCACACCTATTCGAACTTGTGTACGTGTTGATTTGCGTCTTCCTGCTTCGCTCCACGGAATGCGGGCAAGGGCACTGTTACGGTGCTCTCTTGCATCCGATTGAACGCACGGGGCTAGTAAGGTAATCGGGTCGATTCCCATAGCGTTCCATTGCGCTTGAGAAGTGCTCCGATCCAGATCCTCCGCTTTGGACGTGGTGTAGTCGACATCCCGGTATTCTACGGGTACCTTTCTCCTTCGTCGTGGCCCTGCCCTCATGTTGAGGGTGGTTGACGAGGACGGGCTCCTCCCAGCTATCCCTAAGGGGCCCCCTCCGCGGGACCAACCTGACGGCTGGTGGCGCGGCTTACCTCAGCTGAACGGTATTCCCTCATCTAGTGAGTGGCTTTGTAGGACCATGTGCGGCATCCCCTCGCGGCGTCTAGACGGTCGTGATTGATGGGGTGAATCCTCCTTGCCCCGAGACGGTATCCCCTCGTCTGGTGATGATTGCAGCTCTACTGTGTGCCCTGGCGGATTTCCCTCGTGGGGCCGGTACAGTGCTAGTCACTCGGGCGAATCTCCCTTGCCCTGGACGGAATCCCCTTGTCCCTTGTCCAAAGTGGCCACTATGCAACCCCCCTTACTGGTGCCTCCTCCCAGTTCGTCATCTCATTGACGTCTAATCGCCTTCGCATAGGTGGTCGTCCATGTGTACCCCGGCCTTTCGAGGCCTTGGGTTCTCATCTTGGTAACCACCCTGGCCTACTGCATCGTCCGATTGGCTGAACTCCTTGTGCAGAGGTTGCCTTATTGGCAGTCGATGCCCCTCCCTACAAGGGCCTTCCGAATGAGGCTCTTTCTCCCCTCTTTTTAGGCAGCCATGGGCCCCCACCTTACCCTAGTGGGTGACGACGGCCCTAAGTTTCCTACCTTATGTCCGTCATGGCGCTAGCCACACTGGACCTTTGGCTCACATCCCCCGTCGCTATTCGTGTTGCTTTCGCCCCCTCGAGATTCCTGCCTCCGCCGCAGGCCTACCCTTTCCTGGGGTTGTCCTGTGCGGGGTTTCCTCCTTCAAGGATACTCGTCAAACACCGATTCTGCTCTTTGGTGTGAGAGCTCATCGTGGCTGTCACTTTTGCCTACGTCGAGAGGTGGAGGGCTTCCATCGTCCTACCATCCATCCCACTCTGCATCGTAGGTCATTGTCGGGCGAAGTCACCCGTCCGGGTGCTACTCATTCCCGCATGCTGCTGTACATGGACTGACGTTCGCGCTGGTGTGCTGAGTTTACCGCTGCTCAGAGATTCAGCCATGCGGTATTTATGTTGTTCCCTTGGGTAGGTGAGACAGGGGATGATTGCAGCAACCGAGGTGCCTCGCTGCCTTCCATCAACCTCCCTCAGCCAGCCCGTCGCATCCTCCTGGTCAGCTGTTGCTCGTCGATCTTTATTTGTTCGAACGAGTTAATCCCGGCTCTCCTTCGGGCCGCAACTCTACTTTCTATAGTGAACTCCCCCTGTGTACTATTTATCCCTCCGTGGTTGCCACAAATGGTCGTCGGGGACTCCACATGCCAAATGTGGTGCTTCTCAGGAAGTCTCAGTGGTCGCCAGGACACTGTGGATAGCGTTCAACTCTAGGGGTTTGAATCGGCAAGCCGGTCTTACCTTGGAAGTAATGGAAGGTGTTGAATGGCCTCTACCCGGACGCCGCGAGGGTCCGTGTACAGGGTGGGGGAGTTCTACTATGGTGATTTGGCAGAGAGCGTGGCTGAGCCTAGGAGTGGGACAAGCAGGGAATCCCCACTTGTAAGGTGAATAGGAGTATGGATATATTTATAATGTCTGCCTGAGTACAAACTATCTCCGACAAGGGAGCAAGATATAAGACGCAAACCTGACTCCCAAAAAGACCCCAACCCACTACTAGCCTTCCTACTTATATAGTGGGTCACCTAGCGCTACACCCTAGGTACAGGTGGCACCTTCTTACTGGTCTGCCGCCCTGTGATAGAGTCTTGTCTGACTCATTTATGTGCCTCCTTTACACGTGCTGTCTTGCGTACCCTAGATAGTTGATTCGGACGATCGGATCTACTCCTGGTTACGCCATCGTCTGACATTTGTCACCATCAGTTCGTACTTGCGGTACCTTCCTTATCCGGCGCTTCATCATGTCGCTCGTCCGTGCCGGCTGGCCATTTGACGGTGTCAGACCACCGTCAACCAAAGTTAGGGTTTTTGGACTAATGGGAGATACATATTTCTATATTCCGAGCTCTCACATTGGTGGAGGTGAGGGGCACCTCTAATTGTCCCTAAGGAGCGCTCGGATTTGTGTCTTTTTATAAATCTTCTTTGTCTTCTTAAGATATAGCTTCTCCATTGTCTAGTTCTATTCTTTCCTTGTAGATTTTGTCATTTCTTCTCTTTTCGTCCATGGATGCACAACAGGTAAATCCTTCGTCTGTGAAGCAACTATTTATGCAATTGTTGGATGCCATGCGGATGCAACTGACAATCATTTTTCATTGATGGCGGCATTCATAGCCCATGTGACTCTTCCTCCTATTCTTGTTGCAAATTCTCGCGTATAGCCGAATTTCTTTTGCAAAAATCCTAGGGATGATGTGTACCATTGGTTTGACCACTTCATCGTGGTCGCTATATATCATTCATGGGATGGTGCTCAGTGTTTGCACGAGTTTCCTACTTGTCTTCATGGGATGGTGTTGCAATGGTACAATGGTCTGGACATTGCAACTTGTGGGGATTGAAGTATTCTTTCAAAGATCTTCAAACATGCTTTTGGGCATGCGGATGACCGTGACAATGCTTTTCAGTAGTTGCATTGTATTTGTTAGGAGCCATCTGAGTTGGTGATGCAGTTTGGTGTTCACTTTCGGAGCCTTTTGCTACGTGTAGAGCCTAACATGTTAGAATGCATCAAGTTAAGTATGTTGTGGCCAGCACTTCATCAAGACCTTGTGGGGCTTGTGCATGCACTAACTCTAGTGACTCTTGATGATGCTTGCAAAATTGAATGCTCCCATCCGGCTTCGTCACAATATGAGGTTCACACACCCAAGGACTTCGAGATTTTTAAATAACACCCTTCTCTAACATCTCCTTAACATTCGCTCGTAAGATCTTGAGCTCCTTTGGTGACCGACGCCGAATAGGTACCTTGATTGGCTTAGCATCCTTAGTTAGAATAGGGTGGCGTGTCACAATCTTGGCCCCAAATGACAAGTCGAAGTTAAAAAGATCAGCATACTCCTTCTTGAGTTAATCAACAATTGCAGCACGACGATCATCTGATGGATTCAGAGAGGGAAAGGCAGAGCATGAAGGGAAGATGGTTGGAAGTAAGGGTGAAACAAAAGTGATGGAAGCAAAGGTGAAAGTAAATGGACGAAGTGGAATACATGTAAGAGGAATGGAAGAAAGATGAGGGAGAGTCAAATAAGGGAGAGACTTTTTAAAGTCACACTTGGCATGGTTGAGAGTCAACCAATCCATATCAAGAATAAGGAGAAAAGCTTGACTCGGCACCACTTGTAAAGATTGACGCTCAAGCTCATGATCATCCATACAAACAACTATGTTAACTTCATCTCGCAAACAAGCTCAAGTGTGTTCGTTGCCGTACAAAATGAAGATTGGTTCTACCACTCGACGTAAATGAAGGTTGCAACATGTAGCAATAGACTGAAAAATAGAGGACAAACTTAAACCTATATCCACCAATACTGAAAGGAAAACAGGACATGGCGTGTGATTAAATCGAACTTAAAAAGTGAAGACTGGATGAACTGATGCCGAGTGAACCCCTTGATGATACTCCCGAAAGAAAGCGGAGGGATCACTAACTTATTCGCACGAGGACTCCCCTCTACTCGTGCAATTTGTCATTTCCCGGAAGATCCGTCGCATCAAGACCTTCTACAGCGATGCCAATCGAAACATTTATTGATGCCAAGGCCTCCATCCTGAAAATGGAGGATGCCAATCGGGAAACAGTTGATAGCGCTGATATGTGTGTCCAACCTCATCACAAGCCCAACAATAAACTGCACATTCACATCCTCGTCCACGGGCCCAACCTTGTGTTGATACATGAGCAGCAACTGCATCAACCTCCATTGGAGCAGGACCATCCCCACATGAAATGGAACGAGAGAATGTGACGTTGCAAGTGGGAGAGGTGATGACTCATATCGTTGTGTTAGCCTCACATCGACTATCGCCCACTAAATGATGTAACCATTTCAGATATGTACCCACTTCTTCATACTACAGACCTTTTAAATTGACTGGGGTAGAGCTGTTGGTTCACCAAGTTAGATCTCGCCTCTGGATATTGGCAAGTTCCAATGATTGACATGGACATTCCCAAGACTATTTTTCGGACACTATTTGGCCTATATGAGTTCTTGGTGATGCCTTTTGGTTTAAGTAATGCTCCAGCGACTTTTCAGCGTATGATAGATGAGGTTCTCTACGATATGCCAAAGGTGACTACCGACTTCATTGATGATGTTTTAATCAACTCGGATGGAACATGGGAGGAGCATGTTGGTGATGTACGTAAGGTTTTGGATCGGCTGCGGGAAGTTGGTTTGAAGCTAAAGCCATCTAAGTGTGTGTTTGGATCCAAGGACACCACTTATTTGGGTTATCGTATTTCACGTGAAGGTTTGCAAGTCGATCTTGACAAACTTGTTGCAGTTTTGAAGTTCCCTACGCCAAAGTGTATGAATGATGTATAATATCTGGGTCATTTTGTGAATCATTTTTCATATCATACTGCACCATTGCGGGTGTTGCTGAAGTCGTTAATGACTTCTTTCGTTTGGGCTAAGGATTGCAAGCAGGCATTTGCAGATCTTAATGAGCTGTTGATGACTCCTCTAGTTTTGACATACTCAGATTACACTCATTCTTTCATCTTGCGCGTAGATGCTTCTGACATCAGTCTCATAGGCATATTGTTGTAGAAGAGTACAAGTGTCCCTGGCCAACGACATCCCATTGCGTACATTAGCCATACGTTGCAACCAACAGAGGTGAACTACTCCACGATTGAAAAGGAGTGTCTAGCAGCAGTTTGGGGTTTTGAGAAGCTCCATGCCTACTTGCATGGTTCTCGAACGTTGTTGGAAGGCGATCATGCAGCAGTCACTTTGTTGTTAAAGCGAAAGAATTTAATTGGTCGTACTGCTTGGTGGGCTTTGAAGCTTCAAATTTACGACTTTGAAGTTGTTCATCGCCTCGGGAGTTCCATGAATGATGCTGATGCTCTTTCTTGAGCTCCTCTTCCACCTTCTCTCTTTTCTTTTGCCCCTGAGGAGCCAGTTATTCCAGCATCAGTGAACTTTTTAGACAAAGATTTTGTACCATCAGCATTTGTTATGCTTGACGTTTAGTGTCTGCAGAATGCAAAGTTAGATTTGTCATCTTTGGATGAGGTTCGGAAAGTTCAAAAGGTTGAGCTGTGGATTCAAAAGCTTCGTGATGGATTTGAGAATCCTGCATCACTTGCTGATGACTTACCTTTTAAGCATTTACATTCATAATATCGCCTTCAAGATGACCTTTTTTTATTTTGTGGGGACTAATCCAAATGATCATTTACGGTTGGTAGTGCCTTTGGTCTTCATTCCATGCTTCCCCATGCTTACCATGACTCTCTTGTTCTTGGCGGGCACATGGAACATCGTTGTGTGATGGAGAAGCTGCATAGATCTTTCTACTGGCTAGAGTTGTGAGGAGATGTGATTCAGTATGTACGTAGTTGTGTGTGGTGCCAAACTCGCAATACTCCCCCGTGTACTTCGGAAGGACGGTTGGAGTCAATTGCAGTTTCTTGTCCATTTGAGTTGGTGGCTTTTGATCTGATGGGACCTTTTCCGCGGTTGACTACTGGCAACGAGTACGTTATTATTGCTTCTGAGTACCTAACTCGTTAGGTGGAAGTTAGTGCTCTTGCTAGTCCGACTACTTCTGTTGTTGGTCAGTTTCTCTTTAATCGGTCATGTTTCAGCATTCTTGTCTGGAGTAAATTCTCTGGAACAATGGTCCTGCATTTATGACTAAGGCATTTCATATCTTGATGTCTCGACTAGGGATATGCCACACTTTCACAAGTGCTTATCATCCTTAGACGGATGGTTTGGTGGAACGGTTCTTCAGAACCTTCAAGGGGATGATCGCGAAGTATTGAACTTCAACATTTGAATTGGGATGGTTATTTGTCGTCTCTCCGATATGTTTATGTCATTGGAATATAATGTTCTTTTGGTACTTCCCCATATAAGCTCTTATATGGTCATGACCTGGTGTTGTCGACGAAATTGGGTCTGCCTTCTTGGTTACCACAAGCTGTTGATGCTAAGTCATGGGATCGGTATCTGATGAGCATTCTTCCATTAGTTTTGTTGCGGAGTCAGCATAACACTTGGCCACGTACAAGTAGGACAACAACAATGTTACAACTCACATCATTGTCCTCCTAAGAGTCTCCTTCCTTAATGGAAAGAACCGTATTGAGTGTTACGACAAGTAGAGCCGCAAGTTTATAAAGTTTAGCACGACATTTAACCCAATCCCCGGGAGATTGTACATGTGCAACGGTTGAAGCATTTTATGCAACGGGAACAAGTTGTGCTGCCTACAAATCCACTAGTGCCTCCTCCTAATTTCCTCTAGATCTGGCCCCATTTACTAGAGAACCCTAACCAACTTACATCCTTCCAAGAGGAGGAGTGATGTAAGATCCATGTGTACCGCTGCATATGCACATACTATTATTAGTGTAGTGGGTTTTAATAGCTGTTAGATTAGTTTCAATATGGACCACTCGTTCCTATATATAAATTAGGGTTTTTGGACTAATGGGAAATACACATTTATATATTGCTAACTCTCACAATACTATTAAACTAATGTTTTTAAAACACAACAAATTAATTGTGGGTTTTTGTAAAATTGTGAAAATAATAAGCTATTAGGATGGGGCCTATCACCTATTTATGTGTGTTAAACTCGGTTGAAGTATATAATCTCTCTCACACACACACGCATGCACACACATGAACACCGGCAGCAGCAGCCTGCACGTCCTAGTGGATATGCTATGCAAACGGCTTGGGCATCTGGAATTTGCACACGCAATTTCTAATATTTGTCGATTGATTATATCTAAATTTAGGAGACCCTCAAATCTAGCTAATGACTGTCGCCATTTTGGAGGCTTGGGGCCCATGAGGCCTAGGCTCGAATATTCTAGAATATTCTAGAATTTTTAGAATATTCTTCTTCTGGCGGCAGTATTAGCCTCAGTCGGCAAAAAAAAATTCTAGTAAAACTGTTGTATTTCTACCTTATTCTTTTTTATATTAGCTTAATTTATTACTCAATACACATTAGCTAAAGTTTCTTCTTTCATCTTAAGTAAAGCTGCAGTTCTCGAACCACCAGCTAGGCTTGGACGTGGAGGTGTCTGAGTAGGTATTCCTCTGGTCTAATATTCTCTGCTAGCTTGTTTGTTGCCAGCCTAGAGAGTTTGAAACTCTTCTTGGTTCCTATAATATTCCTTCCGAGCTCAACGGCAGCTAACAACGATGATCCGATTCCGGAACCAATATCCCAAACTAGGTCGCTAGGTCTACTGAGACGCTCGATCAAAGCTGCATGAGTCGAACACTCTTCGATTGAATCATCATCCTGCACAAACTTCCATTAGGATAAACAGAGTAAAGTACTTCCTTACCAAGCCTCTTGAAAACGGTCGGCAATATCGACGAGGATTGTGTTCGTCAACGCCAGAGGGTTTGGCCTCTTCGACTTCTTCTCAGAGCTTTGCAACACCAAGAGAACCAACAAGTTATCCTGCCACATAGACCAAGTTAAACTTGAACTTGAATTGCTAGCTTACCTTAATTTTGTCACGGTATCCCCAGCCTGTGCACGGTAGACGCTATAAGTCCCTACAACCTCCAAGTTGATTACCGCAGCCGCCTGAATCACCGCCGAAATAGAAGGAGAACTCGTGAAGACGACCATGAAACCACTCGCTGCCAAGTGCATTCCACTGAACTGCAAGGCCTCCTCAAACTTCACCGGATCTAGCTGCACAATGTCCTTGTTGATGCTAGCACCTTCATATATACAAGCTCATTGGGCAAGTCGAGGATGATGAGGTTGAAGCCGTATTCACCTACCACTTCCTGGAACACCGTTTGTGACTCAGCCATATGTTGTCTGTCAACTTGTTGTCGGAGCTTGGTGTACACCTCTGTCTGAGAAGTACCCGGCTCAAGAAAGACATGCTCATCTCCTCCATATCGCACATAGCCAGGTCATAGGATCCACGGGATGTAGCTAGTGTTGGGATGAAGGTCATCAAGTTGTCCTTGATGTCCAAACCAGCTACAAGTGGCTGCACCTCATTGATTGTAAAGTCGATTGCCAGTGGAGGTGCTATAGAAGAGCTTGGTCTCGCTCCCGATCCCTTTGCAGGTGTAGTTGTCTTCCGCACCGTCTTCTTCATCTTGCTCTTCTTGATAGCCTCTACTTTGTCCAGCTCCCAAACAATCGCTGTAGATCATTGCCATGCACGTTGAACAGTGAGCTCTCCCAAGCTGGTGGCTGTTGCGACGGACAGTCGAGCTAGAATGGAACATGCTCCCGTTCGAACGGTGTTAGAGCTCCTCTACTCTTCGACCACATGTGAGGCTCGCTTGTATGATCTGTCCATAGCTTCATCGTCTGAGACGGTGCCATTTTCTTTGCCAGTATGAACCTGTAACACAAAGTTAGTCAGTAGCAATGCTGGACTGAAAGCTTACCTCTATATCATCCACACGCAGACTCCTCACGCTCCAGAAACTCATTCGGCTCCATCAAATAAGTGAACCGTATGTAGTCATGGAAGGGCTGAAAGACCAGGCACTTGCTCCGAGTTTGCATCTCGTCAAACCAGCTCATGAAGTCGACATCCGTTCCAACTTCTTCACCATCCTCTCGCAACCCCTTAAGGATCTGAATGGCTTCCTCGTGCACAGCCTTCCAATATAAGTCCAAGGTGAATCACTTAATCCACTCTTTGTCCTGCATGCCTGGTAGCCCAAGTGTCTGTTGTTCTGCCTTGGATTCAAGACGAGTGAGCTTGTTCAAGTATCGGAGTCGCAACATGTTTGGAATCTTCGCCTTTGACATTGCGTACAGCTTCTCAATGCCCATCCAGCGACACTGCTTATGAGAGATGTTCGTCACCTTCTAACCACTCCTCCCCCAACTTTGGGTCTATGATAGAGAGGAACTTGTGCATACGCTTGTCATGCTTCTTGTACACTAGCTGCTTCAGGTTCAGCTCAAGTTGTGGATTGCCTTTAGCACTGGTGACTGCTCTATCGAGATCATCGTCGATCTCATTCTGCACATAGAATAAGTTAAAAACTTCTTTCCTATAATTCAAATCGGAGGTTACCTTGAAAAGGATCTTTGTGCAGATCAGGTTTGGAAGAGGATGCCAAGCCGTCTTTCCTGTTGCACTCTCCTTCCACTTCGCACCTCAAGACGATCAACCTCCGTGAGTGACTCAAGGATTTTCTGAGTTCCTTTCAGTACTAGTGCATACCGCCTTTACAGCGAGGAGAATATGTGGTAGCATTGTTTCCACAGATGTTGCTGAAGATCTGTTCAATGAAACTGTAAGTCTAGACCTTAACGAAAAAAAAAGAAAATACTCACATGTTTATCGATTGGAACATCGAAACCAGTTGAAGATTGTCGAGGAAATGATAACGCAATAGCAATAGATGGTTGTCCTCTGCATCCTCCGGTAGAGCTTCTGCAAAGAAGCCTATGGTTCCCGTCCTAGCAGCTGAACTTCGGTTTGAGAGTCTCGAAGCCCACTGTTTGTACTCCGGCTGAGTAAGAGCTTGCTCGAAAGAGACTACTGAACCGTGTCCTTCGACAGCTCCGATAGCTCCTCAGCAGTGAGTGGATCTCCGATGGACTGAATGAACAAGGCCGTGTTGCGTAGATAACCAGCCTTCTTCAATGATGACACCAACCTGTCCAAGTCCCTGGGTTCACTCGTCGAACCACCTCGTTCGAATGCATTCTACAGATGGGCACATCAGGAGGATCACCAAGCCCTTGATAGTAATTTTCGAGCAGGTTCGCTAAGCTCTCCAAATGCAGGCTAGCCGGTATGCTGTATAATCCTTCGGCTCCTTATCGCTCTTCACCTTCTTGCCTTTTGGATCAGCTTTCCCGCGGCCTCTCTTTTTGCTGACTGCCTCCTCCAAGTCGTCCTCGCTAGCTTCAACTACCTCTGTCATCTACACTTGCTCGTTCAGGACTGTAACTTCAACGGATGAAGGAGGCAACTGACGAGCTCTCCGGGAAATCTGTGATGGTTGATGGAGGCTGCTCCTTCAACTGGTACTACTTCAGACTGAGTCACTGGAGGATCCTCCTTTGCTACATTAGATGGTTCTCCTCTCTTGCCTCGCTTGTGCTTCGATATCCTCTTCTCTTCCCGTGGCTCTTCATCAGGCGCAGTCTCTAACAGACGTTTTGAAGCTCTCACCATTTTGTAAACTTTGGAAAGCAAACACACAAGTCAATTGATTAGGAGACAAAATAAAAAATAAAAATCAAAGATGACTAACCTTGTGGCTGCCGACTCAAGCTAGATGGTGCTGACCCTCTCAGTCGGCACAGAAAGTAGAAGAGCATATCCTGCCGACTAAGACAGGTTGGTGCCGACCCTCTCAGACGGCACTAAGAGATAATGGTGCCGACTGAGCTAGGATGGTGCCGTCCCTCTCAGATGGCACAAATGAAGACCCATTAACTTTGAAAAAAACATTGTGATACGAACTTGAGCCGCAAAGCAAAAAATAAACAAATTGAAAATACCTTGTGGCTTGCCGACTGAACCAGGATGGTGCTGTCACTCTCAGTTGGCACAAATGGGAAGACCCTTTATCTCTGGGATTCCGACACAAATGGGAAGACCATTAACTCTGGAAAAAAAAAACATTGTGATACGATACTTGAGCCGCAAAGCAAAAAATAAACAAATTGAAAATACCTTGTGGTTGCTGACTGAACCAGGATGGTGCCGTCACTCTCAATCGGCACAAATGGGAAGACCATTAACTCTGAAAAATAAATTATTTGAGCCGTAAATCATAAAATAAAAAATTGCACATACCTTGTGGCCACCGACTGAGCAGGATGGTGCCAACAATCTAAATTGGCATAGAAATCTCAATTGATTTACTTTGGCGCTGCACAAATCAACTCGAAATGGATGGCGCCGCTCCTCTCAAGCCCCTTGGAGGAGATTTCAGAACTCAGATCTAAGATTGAAAAACCCTAGCCGCAGTGGAAACAATAAACCTTATCTACCAAAAAACCCTAGCCGCAATGAAAATAGTGAACCCTACAGAATAAATGTGACATTAATATTTAGGGTTAATATTAAAATATGTGAATAATTGGTAAAGGTGAAGATATTTAAAATCATAAAAGGTAATAATTAAATTAAATCGGTGATACTAGAGAGGATAGCATTAAGAACACTGTGAGTTGGGCAGCGTAGAATTAATTATATACAAAAGTGTATTCACGTTTATTATCAACGATTATAATTTTTTTTGGCGAACAAGAATGTGTTTAATCTTTTGCTTTGCTTTCCTAAACCACCGAGCTTTCTCCTTGCGTTGTCATGGCCAGAGTTACCTATGAAGGCATTAACAAAGATTTCCCAGTCGATGAAGATGAAATGCTTTTGTGTTTGAACATGATCTTCACTTTGCTTTCAACATTCCTTGTTACTCAGTATATGTCGTTCAATTAATGTCAGTTTCTGCGAGTTCTGGAGAAGATGTGGAGTTGTTACCAGAAGGCAATGCATCAAACCAGTTTGTCTTTTACACATTGTGCCCGGCTAAGGGACCGTTGTTCAGGTTGCGGACAGAGGAGCGTGAGGAATCCATGTTGATGTGTCTTCTAAGAGCAGACAAATGTAGGATAGGGAAGGATCTCATTGGTTCGTCTGAAGTTAAACGAGTCTCTGAACTACCGCAGATATACAATGGAAATGTCATTTACGAACTTCCTCCAAAGAAAGAAAGCACAGAGAAGTACTTGGGATGAATCGCAAGGATGGCTGCTACCATTGGACACACTCGAGCACAACACACTGGCATGTTTTGGCGCGAGTCGAAGTCATGTGTCGAACATCTCAAATGCATCAATCCTACCTGCCCCTACTTGGCTTTTGAGAAGAAAGCAAATGAATGTCACTTCAAGGGTGCTCTGGAGAAGGCAAAGACAACTGAGACAAGCAAAGTAATAGGCATGAAATGTAAGCATTGCAGAGAGGAGCCATTGCTAGTGCACACTTGTCCGGCTTATGTGTACTACATTCTACCAGACGACATTTCTTTTACAAGGTTGTTCATTCACAGAGGTGTTCATCAGCATCCAGTCAGCCCCTCAATGTCAGCTTCAAACGTTCAGCGTGCCAGATCTAGTGTCAGCAACGTGGTAAAGAGAAGTCCGCGAACCAATCAACGAGTGATTGAGTTTCAAGCTGCGCGTGAGCTCATCTTTGAAGAACTTTTCAAGGAAGAAGGAGAAGTCTCATACACTAGTTTACTCTCAAAACTTGAACTTCTAACAAACCATTGAAGGTATTTTTCTTTAGATCTCTACCCACTGTCGTGACCTTTCCTTTAGGACTCGGGACTGGATTACACAATCAAGACAGAAGGAGACACACTTTATAAAGGGTTACGAGGGTCTTCTGGAGCTAAAGACAAAGTTGTCAATACCTTTCATTCACGTCATACATGTTCCAGGGATGGAACTGCATGGTGCTGAGGAGCAGCCTCTGATCTTCAAAATGACAGTTGAGGGACCGGGTTCAGGAGTTGACTACATCAGAAGGTGTCAAAGTGGAGGAGACCTTCATAATCAATGGGTTGTTCTGGACCACACACACCGTATACCAGACTGGGCGACAATTGGAATACACCTTTATGACCCATTGTAAGTTGTAGAACTCTTCATAACACTTTCTAATCTTTGTTATCTAATGCTCTCTTACAGTGTCAGATCCATGGTGACTATAGCTTATGCAGATATGTGCCGCGAAGATAATGTTGCAGTGCTGAAGTTCTTGAACACAATGCTAGAGGTTTGTAAGAAATAGGGTTTGGAGAATGTCAACTTTGCTGGTTTCATGTCGGATGAGACTGGAGCGATATGGATAGCCTTGCGCCAGGTATTCAACAACAGAGAAAAGATGAAAGTGAGGGAAAGAAGCTGTTTGTTTCACTTTATGCAATCCGTGCATCAGGTGACAAAGAAATGGATCGCAGAAGAACATCGCAAAGAACACATGAAGCTTGCTCGTGCCTGGCCTGCAACACTGAATGAACAATCTAAGAAAGAACAACTAGCAATTCTCAAGTCTTTTTGGGAAGGACGAGCGTCAAACATTCAAGCTTTGAAGACATGGCTGTCTTGGTGGATCATGCATGAGGACCACATCTCTATGGCAGAACTGGGAGACATGACAAAAGGACTCGCAGCGTTCCAACTACAAACAATGCTGAAGTGATTCATGCAAGAGCAAGAAGAGCAAAATTGGCCAAAAGAGTACCACTGCTGGAGGCGACAATGTTAGACCTCACCGATGCAGTTATGTAGAGTGCGAAGGTGAAAGCGGCAATAGAAGGGAGGTATACAGGGTCAGGTCCTTCGAAGGAAACTCTGTTGAAACGAGTGCAACGCAAACTCTCTGAGGGGAAAAGTGTATCTCCATCAACAATTATCAATTTGGTGGAAGGCGAGGAACACTTGACTAGCCTAGAGTTCACGAGTACCACTAACGTTCGAGTGAAATGTCAGAGTTTTTTACCTGGTGCCACAAAGGCGGCTTGCCAGGTGCCAACCCTGGAATCCCCTCTCTTGGAAACCCCACGGAACCTGGTAAAGTAACCCGTATTAGGAACCCAAGCCTTAGGAAGTCAAACCCCTAGCTGACTAAGTCCACAACGAGACTCACCTTGTGAATCAGGATACACGGACTAGCCGAGCTTTAGGTGTCGTTCCTAGCTTGGCGTGGTTGAGGCGGCCGGAGCAAGGCCTCAACCACTAGTTTGCGGAACGTGAACTCGGGCAATGTCTTTGAGCTTGCGGGCAGGTTTTCGGACCAAGGAATCTGACTAACTCCTTGGAAGTGACGTGCCCCTATCTCAAAGGCAAGATCCTGCCAACGATAAGGATAGTCTAACCCTAGGGTGGGTTGTACCCCTGTCGTGTGGAAGTTTGGGCGGCACAACGGAGGGTTGCACCTTGACGACACAAGCTTAGCTTGCACCGGTAGGAGGTTAACGAGCTCTCTTTTGAACCCAGGAAGCCTCACTACATATACTCTACCTTATTTATGTGACGGACCCCCCCCCCCCGTTTACCTAAATGAGTAAGTGGGCTGGCACGGAAATGCCAGCCCTTAGAGAAAATGGTTGTCCTAACCTAACCCTAAACCTAACCCCTAGGGGGGGGTATTAGGGCGTGGGGTTAGGGCAACCCTAGGGTTAGGTCAACCCTAGGGTGTCCCTTATTTTGACAAGCTATATTTGCAAAGAACCTAACTGGAACGTCAAACCGGGGGAGAGTTTCTAGAAGGTAAGTTCTAGCTTCGCCTAGAGTTTCCTGCAAATACCTAATGACACCCGGCCGGACCATCACTAGATACCCAAGTGCACTAACGGGCCTGTTTCCTACTACATCTAGGGTTCGTCACACAACTCGGTAGTAACAACAGTCAAACCCCAAAGTAAAGGGTCGAGTCATAGTAAAAACTATGACACACTCCCCGCCTTTGAAATGTCAACGTCCTCGTTGACGTCTAACTCCAAGACTAGACTAGGTTAGGAAAAATTAACTGAAAACTAACATAATCACTCTATGCGGAGTCAGCAAAAAGTTCACAAGTTTTATTACCCCCCTTGCATTACGCGAAGCCAAATACTTCAGAACCGTCGTTCACTGAGCGAGAACTCAGCTGCCGGAGGCACCACCTGCGACAAGAAGTCATTTGGAGACCTTTTGCACGTCTGCAAAGTCTGTCACCCGACACAGACAACAGTTAGTTAATTTCTTTAAGTTAACTAGAATTTATATTGGAGGCCTCTAGTTAAGGTTGTCTGTCGGCCCCTAGGTTAAGAAGAAACTTTATTTCTTAATCAGTTTGAGACCTCGCCTCAAACTCATTCACCAACTCCATCGCGTTCTGCAGATTCTCCAATGGTTCCCATGTCGACTCGCATGCCGGGTACCCTTTCCACTTAACAAGATATTCACGTTTACGTTTTCGCCATCCATGAATGTTTGCCCCTTTAATATCGCCTCAACTTCAAATTCTTTCTCCTCAACTAACTCTGGAGGCGGACGTAAATTATGATATCTATGTGGATGTTTCTCATCCTTGTGGAATGGCTCGAGCAAGTTGACATGAAACACATTGTGTATTGTTCCCAACTCTGGAGGAAGATCTAACCATAAGCCACTTTCCCTACTTGCTTCACCACCTTGTATGGACCTATGTAGTGCGATAGAAACTTCTCGAAAGAGTCGTTGGAACCTTCAGGTTTTTGGTACTCAACAATACCATATCCCCAACCTGATACTCTACATCCCGCCGATGCTTTCGTACTGCTGACGATACCTTTCCTGTGCTGCAGCCATCGCTTGACGAGCAGCTTCCCATGTTCGATACAATTGTCCCGTGAACTCTGCTACAGATGGAACTCGATTGCTATCGTCTTTCGGTAACACCATACTCTGAGGAATACCACCCTTATTCCCAGTTAACACTTCCATCGGGCTACATCCGATCGTGTGTGAGTTATTGTAACATATCTCAGCCATATCTAAGTGTTCAGCCCAATCAAGTTGATCACCTTGAACATAGCATCTGAGATAGTCCTCGACTTGTCGGTTCACCTCTCCGTTTGACCATCAGTTTGCGGATGGTAGCCGTACTGAACTTGAGCATCGTACCAAATGCTTAAACAATGTTCCCCAAAACTTCCGTAAACGAGGATCCCGATCTGAGATCATGGTTTCCGGTAGTCCGCGCACTCTTATGACTTCGTGGAAGAACAACTTCGCTGCTTGAATTGCATTCACTGTCTCTACAGTTGGAATGAAATGAGCAACCTTTGAAAACCGATCGACTACCACCATGAGCGCGTTAAAACCACAAGATTTTGGCAATCCCATGATAAAGTCCAAAGTAACACTTTGAAATGGCCGCTCTGGAATCGGTATACACTGCAACTTCCCAGCTCGTTTTTGCGATCGGCTCTTTACTTGTTGACATGTGGGGCATGTCTTGACATACTTGGCAACATCATCTATCATACCCGGCCAATAGAATCCCTGTTTCAACAAAGCCAACGTCTTATGCCTTCCACCATGTCCTGCCAAAGGAACGTCGTGATGCTCTCTTAACAGCCTCTCCCTCCATGTCCCTTCTGGAACATAGAGTCTCTTTTCTTTATAATAAAGAACTCCATCTCGTACCGCAAAATGGCCTGTTTGAGTGCATCCATTCGACTTTCTATTCCTGCTGGAATATTACCATCTCTTCGTAACTGATGAACTTGTTTCCTCTTTGCCACCAGGCTCAAAGCCTCCTTAGCAAACTTGTCCTGAGGATACGCCGTCACAAATTCATCCACCAAAGTTGACACGGGTGCTGACATAATGAAGATGACCCTTTCTACTGAGTGCATCAGCTACCACATTGTCCTTTCCCGCTTTATGTTTGATTTCAGGCTGAAATCGTGCCAACTTCTGCTGCCATCTAGCATACTTCGGCGATAGCTTCGGCTGCGTTTCAAAATACCTTAGAGTTACACTATCTGTCCAAACCACAGTGCCATGACTTGGAAGATAATGACGCCAATACTCCAAGGAAGCAACAATAGCATACATCTCCTTTTCGTGAGTAGGCCATCGAGTTTGCGCGGCATCTAGAAGAAGGACACTGGATGTCCTTTTGTTGCAATACACCACCAATTGCAAAGTCGGAAGCGTCACATTCTACTTCAAAGGGATCTTCAAAGATGGGCAACTGCAAAACTGGCTCAGAAGAGATAGCCTCTTTGAGTTTGACGAACGCACGTTGGCACTCTGGAGTCCAATGCCATGGAATGTTTTTCGTAAGATCTGTCAATGGGGCCGCTATTTCCGAGTAACCCTTTATGAATCTTCGGTAATACCCTGTCAGACCAAGAAATGATCTAACTTCATGCACATCTTTTAAAGTCATCCACTCAGTAATAGCTTGAATTTTCTTTGGGTCCATGGCAACCTCCCCACCTGAGATCAAGTGTCCCAAGAAATCTATCTTGGTTTGACCAAATGCGCACTTGCTTTCTTTAGCATACAATGGTTCTCTCTCAACCTCTGAAACACTTTTCTAAGTGTTCCACATGTTCCTCATTGTCGAACTGAAAATCAGAATGTCATCAATATACACCACTACGAACTCGTCAGATAGTCTCTAAACACATCATCCATCATTGTGCAAAAAGTTGCTGGAGCATTGCACAACCCGAATGGTAAGACTAGAAACTCAAATGATCCATAACGCGTTCGAAAAGCGGTCTTCTCAATGTCATTCTCTGCTACCCGAATCTGATGGTACCCGATCTCAAGTCTATTCTTGAAAAATACTTTGCTTTTGATAGCCTATCAAATAAGTCGTCCACTCGTGGAAGAGGATACTTATTTTTGATAGTTATCGCGTTCAGCGCTCGATAGTCCACACACATTCGCATCGTACCATCCTTTTTCATTACAAACAAGATAAGGTGCACCATACGGCGATCGACTAGGTCGAATGTGTCCTCGACCAATCAATTCTGTCAGTTGTCTCTTTAGTTCTACTAATTCTTGAGGATTCAACCGATATGGGGCTCTTGCCGGTGGAGACGAACCTGGCAAAATCTCTATCCTGGATCCACAACTCGACGTGGAGGTAACTCGAGCGGCAAGTCTTCTGGCAACACATATTTAAACATGTTCAAGACTTCCTGTTAACATACAAAACTTTCCTGTGTGCAGAAATCACTGTTCACAGCACAGGAAAAGCTTTGCAAGTTAAAGTGTAGGGATTTCGTCCAATAGAGAGCTCTATATGTACTTATCTCGTCTCTAAGGTCAAGGATAGGATTTTGCTTTGGCCATTGCCATGTATAAGCATTACAATACACCATAAATATGCACTTGCATTACTATATGAATACAAAGAGATAGCAAGTGTGGAGACTTACTTCTCTCCCTAAGATACTCTCTCTCTCATGCATTGCTCTCCATAGCCTTCATAGCCTTCATAGTCTCTCTCTCCTCCTTCCCTTCCTTCCCCTTTGCTTGCCCTAACTGAATCTTGTCCTCCTCCAACCGTCATAACTGTCTGCTTCCTACAACCGTAGGATCCTTCCTACCCTGTAGGATTTTTCCTACTGCTGTAGGATTTTCCTGTACACAGGATATTTCCTACTACTACTTTCCTACAAGTTACTTCTCCACCGTAGGAAAGTCCTATGTATGCAGTTCCTACATGCTATATTTTTTGCCTCTAACACTATTCTCCATCTAAAGATTTGCAGTGTCCTCACTGCAACTATCCTACTCCTTCCTTATGATGTTGATTTTCATGGTACTCTAGATTCTCCTCTTTGTGCTTTTGAAAGTTGTTCCTCTCTTCCTTTAGTTCTTGGTTGGAAGTTGATACCTTGAGTTGTAGCACTTGATTTTCTTCATGATGTTCCTTAGGTTCACTATTTTCTTTCTCTTCTGTTCCTGAATAGTTTTTCCTTCATGTTCCTGAATAGTTTGTCCTTCCTGTTCCTGAATAGTTTTTCCTTCTTGTTCCTTAGGCTCATCCTTATAAACGGAATAGGAAAAACATCCTTCTTTGTGGCATCATTTAACTTCTTATAGTTTACACATACTCTCAACTTTCCATTCTTTTTAGGAACAATCACAAGTGGTGATAACCATTGTGCACCCTGTATAGGATAAATAAAACCTACACTTAACAGCTTATCTATCTCCTCCTTCACAAGCTGTGCATAATTAGGATTCATCCTATATGCTCTCTGTTTCACAGGCTCACTTCCTGGTAATAATTGTATAGTGTGTGTACACAATTCAGGAGGTATGCCTTTAAGATCTTTATAGGACCAGGCAAAAACATCTGATATTTTTGAAGCAAGTTCAATCCTTTTTCCCGGAATTCTTTATCTAATTCCTGAGCAATGAATAGGTTTTTAGGTTCATTTTCTGTACCTATATTCACTTGTTGCAAAGGATCTGTAGTATACACATATGTATACTCTGCAGGCTGTTCCTGTAAATCAATCTCATATGGGATTACCTTATAGAACTTTTCCTGCAATCCGGGCTTATCTTCTTCCTTCTATTGAACAGTTTTCTTTCCTTTCAGCACATGTTTAAGTTATATCGTTAGGACTTTTAAGTCAGGATATGCTTTCAGGATTTCTACTTCTTCCTGATCGTCTAACCATTAAACCAGTCATATCCTTCTAAAATAAGAGGTCTATTTTCCTTTTTAACATACCTTTTGTATGATTGTATATCACCGGTTTTCCTTCTCCTTCTCCCAACGTCATCTTTCCTGTTCCCAATCCTGTATAACTTTAGCAGTTTTCAGCCAAGGCCTACTAATAACATAGTATATACAGTATCTTTTCCTTCCATTTGGAGGACAATAAGGGACACCTTATATTTAAGACCCTTTATAGATATAGTCACTCCTCTCACTATACCTGTAGGCTTGACACTTCTCTGGTCTGCCATTTTTAAATTAAAAGGAGCAGGCTCAATGGGTCCTAAACCCATTTTCTTACAAGCATGTTCCTCAATAAAATTAACTCCTGAGCCTCCATCTATAAGACTTCTTTTATCTTTTTTACCAATATATATAGTAATGCTGGGCACATACCCATCATAATCACCTTCTTTTCATAATGTTTTTCTACTCGGTGAATTTCATTTCCTGTATATATAGGTAAGGATTTTGGAACAATGTTCAACATTTCCAAGATTTGATTTTTAATATATGGGGCAATATGTATTAATTGTCCCAACGTAATTGAATTTCTTGGCTCAATGCACTTTGAGTCATTGATTCTGCCACGTCATCCTGAATCTGTTTCACAGGAATGCTCTGTTTTCTAGGGTTACTCTGTTTTGCAGGAATATTCTTTTTCTCTTGAATATTCTTCCCTAAAATAGAATCAGTTACTTTTAGATCTTTAGGTATATCCGTCGGTTGTGTATCATCATCCGAGATATACTCAGGGAGATCTCGTTCTTGGAGATGAGTGTCATCTCTCCCATTGTTTGCGTACTATCCCGCAATGGATACACAGAATTTCCTTCTTTGCTGGAAGGTATTCCTGTTTCTGACATATATTTCTTTTTGTATAGATTACTGCTCTCACGGCAGGATGGTTTTCCAGCTCATTCTCGTCCACATCAATGAACCGAGCTCCAAGCTCTCTCTTAGGAGCATTGTTTGAGTAGAAGGCTGATTCTTAGGACAATTTGGAGATATGTCCTTTCTCTCCACATGTATAACAAGTAAGATTAATAGAATTCCTTCCTTATACTTGTCTTTGTCTATAGTTATTTTGATTTTCATAACTTTCTTTTCTTGGATATCATTTTGGTCCTCTGTAGGACGTCTCCTTCCTTCCCATATTAGGCTTATATGGTGGAGCATATCTAGTTTGATTCCCCTCATACAGCCTATCATCTCCTCCTATAAGGAACATTCCTTCTGTTATCAAAAGGATTCCTGTTTCTTCCTTCTTCCCAACTCCCAGGCTGTTCCTCATAATAGAGTTTCCTATTGCAAGATGGGAATGTGGTAACAGGTGGTTGTCTCATAGGAAACGCCTGTTATACCAGCCTTCATTTCTTCCTTCTTTTCTCCTTTCTTTTTCCACACGTGCCACATTTTGATTAATAAAATACTTACAGTCTTTTGCCAAATGTCCTTCTTTATCACATATTTGACATTTTGGCAACTGTAGTCTACACTCATCCTTAGTATGTCCAGGATTTTTACACTTGGCACACCATACTTTGGCATCTAATTCTTATACACAGGATTACCTTTAAGGACTTAACTAGCTGTAATAACATTCTCTCATCAGCCTTATAATCCCGAACTTTGATAGGTTCATCCTCATCATCTGAACTATCCTCCTTTCTCCTTGAGGATTTTATCTTTCCTTCTGCTATATTTTCTATTTTCTCCTCTTCTTCTCATAATCTTTAAGATGCTTTAACAAGTCTTTCCTGTCTACTTCCTCAATTGTCATTGCATAATGCCTATATGGCTTCTGCAATCCTTGCTTATACCATTGAAGCAAAGCTTCTTCCTTAACATATAGTGAGCATTTCTTTTCATGCTTTTTAAAACGGTGTGTATATTCCTCTAGAATTTCAGTTTTTCCTTGTAGGATATTTCTGAGCTTCTCTAAGTGCTCTTCAGGCAACTCTTCCTTTTTAAAGTATTCTTTAAAAGCTTCTGTAACTTTCTCATAATCTTCTCTCACTTCCTTCTTCCAACTCATAATACCAATCAGATGCATTTCCTTTTAATGTGTGAGGAAATATAAGCAACTTATCTGCATTGCTTACTTTATACAACTTTACAACTTCCTCAAACTGCAATAAATGTCTTTTAGGATTTTCCTTCTTTCCTGCGGAAAATATTGGGAACATCAATGTGCCTCCCAACATTCCGGGGAAAAGTGTCATATTAGACATACTCGGTGGGTTTTCTCTACCACCTTCCTCCTCACCAAGAGGGGAATTTCCAGGAGATACTCCTCCTGGTCTAATAGGAAATCCTGTTCTCCGAGGAACTCCTCTTCTCCTGCAGTTTGATAGTCACCGTATTGTATATCCTCCACACCTTTAGCAGCACTTTCTCCTATCTGATCAATGAGTTTTATAAGAGCTTCTTGCCTATTAGCAAGCTCTATTTGCTCAGCTCGGGCAGCCTCTCTCTCGGCCTGCCTATTATCTCTCTCTCTTGCTAGAGACGAGTTAGGATTATGTTGCCTCCAAGGCTCCATCCATCATCATATATATACACACTTCTTTTTCACTTAAGCTCTACTTCTCTCAGAGCTGTATCACTCTCACTTAGGAATTCAACAAATTCCTCACAACAATGGCGAAATCCCTCCGTGGTCGCCATGTGTTAACATACAAAACTTTCTGTGTGCAGAAATCACTGTTCACAGCACAGGAAAAGCTTTGCAAGTTAAAGTGTAGGGATTTCGTCCAATAGAGAGCTCTATATATGTACTTATCTCGTCTCTAAGGTCAAGGATAGGATTTTGCTTTGGCCATTGCCATGTATAAGCATTCACAATACACCATAAATATGCACTTGCATTACTATATGAATACAAAGAGATAGCAAGTGTGGAGACTTACTTCTCTCCCTAAGATACTCTCTCTCTCATGCATTGCTCTCCATAGCCTTCATAGCCTTCATAGTCTCTCTCTCCTCCTTCCCTTCCTTCCCCTGCTTGCCCTAACTAAATCCTGTCCTCCTCCAACCGTCATAACTGTCTGCTTCCTACAACCGTAGGATCCTTCCTACCCTGTAGGATTTTTCCTACTACTGTAGGATTTTTCCTGTACACAGGATATTTCCTATTACTACTTTCCTACAAGTTACTTCTCCACCGTAGGAAAGTCCTATGTATGCAGTTCCTACATGCTATATTTTTGGCCTCTAACACTTCCAAAATAGGTTCAGGAACAGATTCTTGACCATCTCCTATTTTGACTTCACCAGTATCCAAAACCATTGTAAGAAACACACGTTCCCGATGTCTAACTGCCTTACGCAACTGAGTTAAGGTAAGGAACATAGGATTCCAATTCTTATCAGTTAGCGTTTCCATTTTGAGCGTGGTCTTTTTAATGTCCTCTTTATCTGTTGCAAGTGTGATTCGATTATCTCCAAAACCCCTCATTTCGATTACATGTTTATGGAACCATTCCATATCCAAAACAAAGTCAAACCCCGTCATATTTAAGACAAATAAGTCTAGCTTAGCCTTCCAATCTTTGATTTGGACAGGAACTGCCCTTGCTATATTATTAGTATTTTGAGAACATTTGCCAAAATTGATCTTTATTTCACACATCTTTATTACATCCAAATTCAATCGACGAGCTAGACTAGTCGATATGAAGTTGTATGTTGCTTCAGTATCGATTATCATTCGGACTCGGTCCCCTCGTATCCTTCCTGTCAAATATAGCAAAGGGTCAGTTTTGCCTTGAATAGCGAATAAGGTTGGTTGTGTCTGGCACAACATTACCTCTTCTGACTCATCTTCCGGATCTTCAAGCGTTTCTGGTTCAGCAACTTCCTCTTCTACCATCGCCTTGAAATGTCCTGATTGTTGTGAGGGTGTCGGACACTCTTTAGCAAAATGACCAGGCTTGTTACAATTATAACATTTCACAACCCCGCCTGCGGAACGCGGGGGAGCAGACTTTGGAGCTGATCCTTTGGCCTGCTGAGGAGGCGGTAACGCCAATGGTTTCCGAAATCCGGTGGGTCTTGATGTGTCCGAAAACTTGACAAAGGGACTTGCACTTCGAATTGATGGTGATTGATCTGGTCGCCTATCAAACCTTCTAAACCCAGACTTTGGAGGAAACTTCCTTGGTTTAGGTTTTGCTTCCTCCCCTTTGTACAAGTCTTCTAACGACATGCCATAAGCAACCTTTTGAGCTGCCTCTTGACATTCTCGATAGCTTGTTGGCTTGTACCTTAAGATTTCTCTTTGCGTCTTCTCATTCAAGCTAGCCATGAAGCAACTTCGAGCTTCATCATCACTCATATTTGGCACCAATCGCCGTACACTTTCGAATCGATAGACGTGGTCCATTGGACTTCCCCGAACTCCCTGTTGATAAAGTGCCAGGTCAGCACGCAATCGCAAACCGAGATTATCCGGCATATACTGCTTTTTGATCTCCTTTTTTATGTGCTTCCAACTATTTCGGTATCCACGTTCACTTTCAACAATTCGCCACCAAGTCTTAGCTTCTTCTTTAAGAAACTGCTTGGCACATGCAACCTTTTCTGTCTTTCTCACGGAAGCAGCCTCGAAATAGCTTTCCATATCATACAACCAGTCATCCAAAACCTTGTACTCCTTTGAACCCATGAAATTCGAAGGCTTTACCGGTTTGAATTTACTGGGACCTCTACCACCTTCTTCCGTCGAAGAATATGATTCAGAGGAACCTGACTCTAAGTTATGCTTCTTCTTCTTTTTTCGTGTGTCTGGTTGCGGAACATCTGGCACTGCAGTATTCGTCGGAATCCGAACGGCAACATTATCGATTCGGTTGTTCAACCCCAAAACACCCCTCGAAGTTCGTTTAGGGCATCCATCATTATTTCTCGCCATCCAGGTCGTTGTCTAACTCTAGGGGTCGACCTGGATCAGCCTCATCCATCTCCTCATTTTGAGCCTCTGCGACAGCCCTCTCTGCCTCAGGCTCTGGTTGTTTTTTCTTGCTCATCGTATTGAACCCTAGTGTCAACACTCAGAGAATATGCTTGGAATATTCCCAATGTGAAACTGGAAACACCCTGCACAGGTTGTACACCCACACACATCAGCTTAAGCTAGCATAAGACTTTTGGACATACTTAGAATCTCACGCCGACTCACTGAGCAAGTGTTCTCCGAAGTTTGACAATTCACAGGATCAAACTCTCTGCGCAGAATACAGACATGTCAACCGAAAGCAATAGAGTATATCAAGAATTTAGAGTTATCTAAACATTGAAACACTCTACGACTTAAGGCAGTCCTACTGACCGCAGAGAACTTGCTCCGGTACCAATTGTCAGAGTTTTTACCTGGTGCCACAAAGGCGGCTTGCCAGGTGCCAACCCTGGAATCCCCTCTCTTGGAAACCCCACGAAACCTGGTAAAGTAACCCGTATTAGGAACCCAAGCCTTAGGAAGTCAAACCCCTAGCTGACTAAGTCCACAAACAAGACTCACCTTGTGAATCAGGATACACAGACTAGTCGAGCTTTAGGTGTCGTTCCTAGCTTGGCGTGGTTGAGGCGGCCAGAGCAAGGCCTCAACCACTAGTTTTGCAGAACGTGAACTCAGGCAATGTCTTTGAGCTTGCGGGCAGGTTTTTGGACTAAGGAATCTGACTAACTCCTTGGAAGTGACGTGTCCCTATCTCAAAGGCAAGATCCTGCCAACGATAAGGATAGTCTAACCCTAGGATGGGTTGTACCCCTGTCGTGTGGAAGTTTGGGCGGCACAACGGAGAGTTGCACCTTGATGACACAAGCTTAGCTTGCACCGGTAGGAGGTTAACGAGCTCTCTTTTGAACCCAAGAAGCCTCACTACATATACTCTACCTTATTTATGTGACGGACCCCCCCCCCCCCCCCCCCCCCCTATTTACCTAAATGAGTAAGTGGGTTGGCACGGAAATGCCAGCCCTTAGAGAAACTGGTTGTCCTAACCTAACCCTAAACCTAACCCCTAGGGGGGGGTATTAGGGCGTGGGTTAGGGCAACTCTAGGGTTAGGTCAACCCTAGGAGTGTCCCTAACCCTTATTTTGACAAGCTATACTTTTGCAAAGAACCCTAACCTGGAACGTCAAATCGGGGAGAGTTCTAGAAGGTAAGTTCTAGCTTCGCCTAGAGTTTCTTGCAAATACCTAATGACACCCGGCCGGACCATCACTAGATACCCAAGTGCACTAAACGGGCCTGTTTCCTACTACATCTAGGGTTCGTCACACAACTCGGTAAGTAACAACAGTCAAACCCCAAAGTAAAGGGTCGAGTCATAGTAAAAACTATGACACAAACTGTTAGGAGAATAGTCACAGGAATAGAACAGTTTGATTGACGTTCACACAGACATGATGTAAAGTACACAGAGCAGGTGGTCCAAAATAATAGGAGAAAAAGGTTAAGGTTCGAAGAGGTTTTGGAGAGAGAGATTGCACAAACAGAGTGGGCCATCAGACGAATCGGAGCATCCAGTAAGGTTAAGTGTTTGGGATGAATTAGGAAGGAACTGCTCTGTGTGGAAAACCAATCGGTTATCCAAGCAGAGTGCCAGCACCAGGATTCTACGGAAAATGAATGTATAGTGATGCCTTGGGAATGAGGAGTATGTACAACAGATGATGTGGTTCTGCCCAAAAGATTCAGGGTGTTTCACGCGGCCAAACGGCAAAATTCTTTAGTCACGAATTCCAACACCACCAACAGTTTGGCCTGTGCTCAAGGAAACGAAGCTGACAAGTGAGAAGGTCAGAGAACTACAGGATGCAAGCTTTGTTCTGGAAGGTTTACAGCGGACGACAGGAAGAGTAGATGAGGGTCAGAAGGACAAAACACCATCGCCACCACGTGGAGCTGGATCTACAACAATTCCACCTTTCGAAGGACGTATGGTCCGGACTCCAACAAAAATGTCTAAGGAACAAGAGAAGCATTCCCACAAGGCCAAGACATTTTTAGGTCATGTGAGAAATGTTGAAGTGACAGTTAGAGGATGGAAGGAGGCTTTCGTTGTGTCGGTAGGAAATGACTCTATAAATATGACTATTAATACTTATTCTACATGCAGTTGTTCTACCTTTCAGAAGAGCAAAAGTTGGAGCCCATGTGTACACATGTACTTCGTCTACAGCCGTGTGCTTGGCTTGAACCCGGACGTGACATATTTTTTACAAAGGCGATCGCTCAGTGAGATGGAGGTTCACCGTTTGTTGGTGAATTACAGCAAAGTTCATGACCCACCGGTGCTACAAGGATAAATGGTTTACATAAAAATGCTTTATTAAGCCAGTCGGCATATTAAAAAAACTTATATATTCTAGAATATCCTTAAGAATATTCTAGAATATGCTAGAATAAACCAGGAATATCTGCGAATATACTAGAATAATATGGAACCTCCTGAGCCGGAGCCTCCTTTTCGCCGAGACCCTTTCTAAATGAATATATAAGAAATGCATATCATATTTACAAAATAATTTAACTTCACATAAACAAAGTGTATAAAAGTTTTTACTTTTATAATACTTGATTGCTCTTTTAGTAAAAGCTTTTTAATTTTCTTTTCAAAACTCAACGTGCATAAATCTATAAAATAATCTGTCTTTGGAGTCATTAAGCAATCAAGACTTCACATTTATATGGTTGCATTCTTTTTAAATCAATTTTCTTCTTATACTTCAGACGGAATGCTCAATAATGCCTCAGTTAGCAATGTGTATGAGTGTGTGTGCGTGCTGTGGCGTCTTAATATGTTTACAATTCTCACACTCAGTTGCAATACACACTTACGTTACGCATTATATTATTGAGTATAATATAATGCATACATGCATGGTGTGTGTGCGCGTGTGTGTTTGTGTGAAAGCATACGGCCTAAGTAAGGACATCCAGGACGAAGTTATATATACGTATTCTCCTTCAACTTAATGTGTAACCCTTTCAACATGCATTTAATTTTTTAAATGTTATAGAAAACAAAATATTCGAAAAAACATAAAAATATATATATACTTTAATAATTATTCTGCATGCAAAAATTATTCTCTTATTAAAAGATTTAGTGTTATTTTAGTAGCTTATTAACATGCATAATTAAAAAAATACTTGTTTTAGTCTCTTCTTAATTTATTCAATAATCAAGCATTATTTGTATATCAGTAAGACAGTAAGATTTACTTGACTTCAACAATATTTGCAGCTATCAATATGTGTGTGTGTGTGTGTGTGCGCGTGCGTGCGGGTGTTAACTGTTATTTCTCACAGAAGACTAGATTGCATGCTGACAATTTGTCAATAATACCACCTTTTAATTTAATGTTCGATAGAATATATTTTGATTTAAATATAAATAAAGTGAAAATATATTTATTTTAAATCTTGCTCAACTCTCTCCCACCTTAATCGAAATAAATATATTTAAAATATGAATATTTTAAATATATTCAGCATTTAAACAAATTCAACCCTGGCGGCGATCTCTTTAATTATTTATAAAATAATAACTTTAGAAAAATCTATAAGTCGCATTATTTGTAGATGTTTTCTTATACATTATCATATTCTTATATAATTGTTTTTAATAGTAACTTATTCACTTTGAATGACTTAATTTAACTTCAATAATATTTAATAAATTATGTAGTCTTGCACATCCGTGTTTTTAAAAGTCACAGTCATACAAACTTTGTTTGGTTGTTGCCTTTCTTTCCATTGACAATGCCTTTAAATGCGATCTACTGCCTTTATTTTTAAGTACAACACACGCGCACGTGCACACACACACCTTTAAAAAGCAATGTTTGATCCATTTAATTAATTCGTGGACAACCTGGAAGCTCCTCTTTTTTCAAGCTTTCCAGGCCATACTCTATATACTATACACATTATCCTCTTCCACCATTAAATTAATCCCGTATAAAACTGTTCAAGTCAATTGAGTTTTTCTTCATCAACTTCACCTTAAGTCATATACTATACACTGTAAAAGAAAAACATATCCCACTTCAGCCATCCCTATTCTTCCACCAGTAGTTTGTTCAAGGAATCTGTAGAAGACGAGACACTGGACGAGGACGATCCAGATGTAGACTCGTCATCCTTTTCCTCGTTACCACCAGTACATTGTTTAGAAACTCCTGTCGGGATAGCCTGTCGGGATCCATAACTATCTCCCTCCAAACCTCACTCAGAGTCCCTTTGTAGAGATCCAAAACCGAGGATGCATCCGGGTTGAGGAGAGCCAAGTGGTAGACCGTCTCAAATGCGTGTTCATCGAGCTGCGTAAGCTCCCCAGTGCCATCTTTCACTCCAATGAGTTCCGGGGATCCCCCATTTGCTAGTGGAGTATATCCTAGCGGAATCCACAAGCTCACAGTACTTATCCAGAGAAGCTGCGAACATCTTGTGCGAGCTCAGCTGTGCAGAGATCGGAACAAACCTGTTCGTTATGATAGCTCGCCGAATACCACGGACAACGGCTAAGAGTGCATCGCACGTCACCCCGACAAGAACGATTCGATACGGCAGTCTCTCACCTTGTTCTTCATCTGCATTCGGGTTCGCCCCTCGTAAAACCCGTGGCAATGAAGCATCAGGAACCTCGTGCACTGCCGTGGTAAAGAAGCATCTGGGTAGTTATAAACCTGAGATGAACCCGCCTGAGGCAGCTTTCGAGGCACCGATTATCCGTGTCCGGTTGAAACCTTGGTAAACCATCCAGTGAATCCAGAAATGCCTGTTCAATGTTGAATTCTTCGGCTTCCACTGGCTCCCAGTACCGCTCGACAACGGACTCCGTTCTCGTCGTGTCTATAACCTGGACCTAAACGGTACCTTCTCCGGTGCACGTCCCTAGCCATTGCAATAGTCTGCAGCACAAACGGTTCCCACGCATGGTACCGTCGAAAACTACATCCCTGCCCTCGTTGAGAGCCGAGACGAGGAGTGAAGAGGCAGCCCGGGTAGAAGAGTCGTGCACAATCTGGGAAGCCAGGCTGATGTCTCCCGAGCCAGAAGAGAGAGACCTATACAAAACATCCGTCTCCTTGAAGGCATCACCTCGCCACAACGGCATCCCAGCCATGTTGTACTGCACGGAACACCCACACCGTGCTACATTACAAGGCCCGGTACACTGTGTGTTGCTACCACGGAGTATCTCCTTCACAACAGTGCTCTTACCGGCTCCCATGCCGCCTCCTACCAACATGAGCACAGGGTTCCTCCTCCTTGGTTCGTCAAATTCCTCTCGGACGGCCCTGTCAGTCATCTCCCCTGCCTCAAACTGCTTTGCCCTCTTCATGGCCTTGAGTGTCTCCAAGAGTGTGGCAAACGCACGCTTGGCCTTGAGTGTCTGCATTGCCTTCTGGAACCTGTGCTTCCGTGTGGCAGCCATGACGATGCTCCGGAGATTCCGTTGCCCTGTTCTGACCTGGTCAAGCAGATGCCCCGCATGCGGCCAGTGGAACGAGAAGTAGGACACCATGCAAGCATCAAGCTCCTTGATGAGCTCCTCAAGAACACGCGTTAGACTCTCTGGGTTGCCGTTCTTGGCAAGCCTGCCGGACAGGAATGCAGCTAAGCTATCCAGGCTCTTGTCACTGGGGCTCTGGTCCCCATTGAGATACTCCATAGCGACTTCTGCAAGCTGCTTTGAAAGCTTCGACCTCTTCAAGCCAATCTGTCTCACAACATACTCCCCGTAGAGCTCTATGCTCTTCGCAAGCCCCCCACTGGTGAGACCAATGTGGGCTACAAGCTTCTGAATGCTGTCATCTTTTTCTTCAACCATCTCCTTCTCATTGGGATGGAACTGTAATATGAAAGCGATAGCACCTGTGACTGTGAATGTCCCCAGATGCTCCCCGCGCAGCAATCCTGGAGGATGGTGACAGAAAGAAATTTCCTCTCTTGGAGCCATCCAAAAGGGGGAAATTCACCCAATCCCTCGAATTTCCGTCTGCAACCCTAGATGATTCAAGAAAGATTTCTTGCTGCAATATACGGATCATCCACAATCACACGACCGCATATCGGAATTCTTACCGGTCCTCCGTGCTCTAAAAGGCGCGTTTTCCTCCATAGCTATTAGGTCAAACGGGGGCCTAATTAACGGCGTTTCCGTACGCGTGGCTCCCGTACTTACTGTGTGTATTTGACATTTTGATATATAGCTGTTTTGTTTTTGTTTGGGCCATTTGGTCTCCTTCTGGAACACGAGACGTGCATGAGCATCTTTTCTAAATTAAAATCTTTGTTTGACTGCTTGTTGCGCCGCACGAATGGTCGTGCTTGACTGCGTATATGTATATATGCACACACATATCGTGCGCTATATGTACAGAGTGGCTAAAATCATGGTTTAACATGTTTAGGTGTTGGTTTCTGTGGTGCCACCTGGGAAAGTAGGTGGCAATGTCATGAATGGGAATGAATGGCCACAATGAGGTAAAATAATGTGCTCAGTATTTCAAATGCCTTTGAGACTATGATGAAACAAGTCAAGTTACTCATGGCCCATGAGGACATTGAAGTGTCGAACACACACATACATATATAAAACCAAAACTATCCAATTAGGCTTTTTATAATAAACCTTTTTGTTGAAACTTATTATATCTTTATATCGTTTGGTGTGGATTGTGTCCATTTCTATTTATATCTTTATCTCTTAATCGGTCACATCATAAGGTGCGGATGATGTACATAACAATATATCAACATAAAATAGAGATTAAATAAAAAAAACATTAATTTATATTTTTAAAAATTAAATTAGCCATAATGGGCGTAAGGGTTCTTTTTATTCATGTTTTATTCATTTCAATTAATAATAATAATATAAATAAAGAATTTTATTATTTGTTACATCCAGTTACAAAAGAGGATCAATAAAGTTTGAAAAATAACCTTCTTTTGTAAATTTAATATTAAGTTATCATAATCTCTTTTATTTTATAAATATCTTAAATAAAAACTAACTAAATAATTACGAATAATATATACTTTTCATTAACATTTTTAAACAAAAAGTTTTTAACAAAGGATTACTAAACCCTAGCATTTTCAAATTTCCCGCAAAATGCTTCTCTATCTCTGCATATAACTTGCATCTTGTGAAAGAATGCGACTAGATGGGTCCAAGGTAAAGTTGCAATACAATAGAGCTATTAAAGAAGAGGCAGTTTCGGGGTTGTTGACAGCACTGAAACAATGTTATACAACGAGGGACCTAGAGGAAGGGAAGAGGCTCCATTGTTATGCAGTTGAAACTGGCTGTCACACTGATAAGTACGTAGCAACAGCACTGATGAAGATGTACAGCAGGTGCGATAGCATGCCGGACGCGCAAGCCGTTTTCCAAAGCATGATCCATCGGGACGTTGTCTCCTGGACTACTCTCATCATGGGCTACGTGGAGAATGGGGAAAGCTTGGCAGCTGCAAACGCATTTACAGAGATGGACTGTGAACCCGACTCGATCACATTTGTTGCTGCACTCAAGGCGTGCGCTAGCGAGAATCAGATGGACAGACAGGTTCGTTTAGAGAGGGAATGTCTTTACATAGACAGGCAAGAGAGCGTGGTTTCGATACGGACTTGCTTGTGGCAAGCACCTTGATCGATATGTACTGTAAATGTGGAGATATTCTTCACGCTCGAGCGGTCTTTGACAGCATGATTCATTGGGATGCTGTTTCGTGGAACAGTCTTCTTCTGGGATACGTGGAGAATGGGGAAAGCTCTATTGCAATGGATTTGTTTATCAACATGGGGTGTGAACCAGACCCAGTTACATACGTTGCTGCACTAAAGGCCTGTGCTTGTTTGTGTGGTAAGGAAGAGTTAGACAGACAGTTTCTTCTTGAGAAAGGAATATCCATACATAAACAAGCTGAAGAGCATGGATTTGATACAGATATACTTGTGGAGAACACGTTGTTGGGAATGTATATTAACTAGGTAGCATGAGACACGCACGCGATGTATTTGAGAAAAGGAATCATCGGGACGTTGCTTGGTGGAATAATCTCATTCTGGGATACGTAGAAACTGGAAACAGTTTAGAAGGCATAGAGTTATTCACTAAGATGGATTGTGAACCGAACACAGTTACACTTGTTGCTGCACTCAAAGCGTGTACCCAACTTATCACTGAGGAACGTTTTCCGGTGGAGAATGGGGTGGCAGTTCATAGAAAAGCCATAGAGCGTGGACTCGAGGAAGATCTTGACGTGTCAACCACGCTTGTAGAGATGTATGGCAAGTGCAGGAGCGTGTTCCACGCCCAAGAGATATTCGACAGAATGACGCACCGAGACGTTGTCTCATGGACCAGTCTCATTCTGGGATACGTGGAGAATGGGAGAAGCTCAGATGCTCTGGATATGTACATGGAAATGGAATGTACACCGGACTCTACTACGCATCTCGCTGTCCTGAAGGCGTGTGGGAACATAGCAGCGTTAGGAGCTGGACGTGGAGTTCATAGTGAAATTTGCAGGCTGGAGCTGGAGAAGAGCCATGTAATAGCAACTGCAGTAGTGGATTTCTATGGCAAGTGTGGGAGCATGGTAACTGCTGAACAAGTGTTTAACAACATGTGTTTAAGGGATACTGTGGCCTGGAGTGCACTGTTAGCCGGATACAGTTCTCGAGGGATACCACACAGGTGTTTAGTTTAGCACAAGAAATGCAGGAGAATGGCATACGTATGAATGGGATTACACATCTTCATGTTCTTAAAGCGTGTAGCCACGCTGGGATGGTAAACGAAGGTATCACATGTTTCGAGCGTATGTGTGCGCGTGGGATAAAACCAAGTATGGAACATTACACTTGTATGGTGGATATACTTGGCAGGGCTAATCGAGTACAAGAAGCATTGTCTATTGTTAACAGAATGCCCTTTCAAGTCGACACTGTTATGTGGAAAGCTTTGCTCCCTCCTGCTTTACGCGGAAGTTGGCCCTTAGTTTAACCATATACCTTATCCTCTCTCTCTCTCTCTCTCTCTCTCTCTCTCTCTCACACACACACACACACACACACACCTCCTTTAATGGAAAAACGGATTGTTTCATAATATTTATATAATTTATATCGAAACAACATCATAAAATTGATTGATATAATTTAAATAATAGAAAAATGAAGCGAGTAGAAAATAAGAAGAATAATAAAATAAAACACTAAAGAATGTGAACTCCAAAGAATAATTAAAAACTTTGTTATATAAAGCTTATTAAAATAAAATATTGTATAATTAATTGAACACTCGTCATGCAAAAATATTAAATTTAGTCCTAAATCAGAGTTAGGGTTTATCTACATTCTGTGGCTAAAACCCTGGCGATGGCAGATGAGCAAGCGGCTTCGAAGGTACACATACGCTGTGCAGATAAGCGTGCTTGTGCGTGTGTTTAATTATCTATTGCCCCAGGTATGAGTTCCTGACTATGAATTCTTACAGGTTCAATTGCTAGAGGTTGCTTGTGCGGAGCTCGGAAGCCTTCCTTCTTCAAGGGTAGGATTCTTATTTATGTGAAATTATGTTAATTTCTGTGTTCTTTTAGGCTGTTTTTGTCAAGCGTGGTGAAATTTTCTTTGCCGCTGATCCAAACCGCTTTAGAATCGCACAAAAGTGAGTTTATATTATATATATTATATATATATATATATATATATATATATTGTGTGTGTGTGTGTGTGTGTATTGAAACATACACACACGTTACACATAGGTATACAGATAGTTAATAGTCAAGTTTGTAATTTGCAGAGGAGCTTGACAAGGTGAGGACTACTGTGGAAAACTCTAGTAGCAAATAGAAGATCAGGTATTTACGAAAAACACAGACCGATGTCTACTGTATAGCACATGTGTGTGTGTGTGTTGTGTGTGTGTGAGAGAGAGAGAGAGAGAGAGAGAGAGAAAATTAAATAGCTGATGTTTGCAGTTTTTTTTACAGAGTCGTCATTAGCATTCCACTAAGTCATTTATATATTTGTTGATTTTCTTAGACAAAGTAGACATGGCTTCACAAACTATGTTAAGTAGTTCTTTAGGCGTGTATCATACAACAAGTTTCACACTTATAACACGGAATGCACCAACTTGGAGCACTCCATTATCTTCATCACCAAAGCTCCGGCTATGCCCTGAACGGTCAGTCCTCTCTCTCTCTCTCTCTCTCTCTCTCTCCTCTCTCTCTCTCCACAGAAGACACACGTCCTTATGTATATAGGCAGAGAAGTCCTGCAAAGAGGAAAATGCATACTGTCTCCGTGTTTCCGGAAGAGGAAAGTGGAGATGCTATACCGAACTCGGTAACATACCGCCGTAGCTCTGTACACACACACTATGAGTGTCAAACTACACTGGAGAACCTGGGTTTGGAACGGTACTCTTCTGACTTGTCGAGGTCCATGGCAACATCTATGGGGATCTCTTGTGCGGCTGTTGTGACTGCCACACCGGTCGGTGTGTCTTACGATGTGAGCAGAGATAGAGATACTGGTGACTTGAGGCTCAATGGAATCGTGAAAACTGCTGTTTGTCTACCCTGTGACAGGTATTCATCTCTCTCTCTCACACACACAAAGTTATTGGAAATTAAACACGCACAAGGCATGTTATAGGCATCACCTTGTATATATATGGTTTTGCATAGTGATGACGATATTGCTCTTACAGATGCCTTGCATCTCACGGAGCAAGGGTTTTCTCCACATTTGACGTGTTATTATCCCGTAAACCAGTTGAAGAACCACCTGAGCTGTCCATCGGGGTAGCCTTAGACGAGGAACCAGAACCAGGTAAATATCTATGTGTATGTATGACGTGTGAATGCATTATGTGTATGTATGTTTAGGGGAACCTGTACTCGACATTGACCTAGACGATAAGCTTTACTTTCCTGACGACGCGAAGTCTATGGATCTGTCTACGTATATACGGGATACGATTCATTTGGAAATTCCATACTTCTCCATATGTAGCTCCTCGTGTAAGGGCCTCTGTACTCGCTGTGGTTTGAGCTTGAATATCTCAGAGTGCACATGTAAAGTATCCGAGGACGATCCTACTGTTATATATACCAAACAAAAGCTGATGCCTAAGTATCAGTCATGTTTCCAATGAAAGGAATATTCATATATGTTTCCGTTTAAAAGTATATTCAAGGATCTCGGAGATCCCGTGAAGATTCCTTAACTCACGGATTCGACCGTGATATGTGAACTAATATGTATAACCTTTTGAGTCAATCCGGTTATATATATAACATATATTTGTTGACACGTGTGACGAGGATAAGAATGCTATATCCATTAGTCAGAACTACTGTGTGACAATGATAGTTCGTGGTTAAGAAAAGTAATAGCAATAGCAATATATCATTATACATGGTCTGAAGGTAATGCGATCTTATGCCTAATTAAATAGTGATTCTAATGAATGTAGAATGATGGAAATTTTTCCCTTAATTCCCTTAATTCCCTTTTCTTATTTCTATATTTTATAGAAATGTATGTATTTTATATGGACCACCATGTTAAAAATAATAATATAAAACGGGTAGGTTGTTTCACGTGAATAACAACAATAGTGACGATTCTTTGAAAAGAAATTTGTAGTCCATTCAAACACAAAGCTTATGTGTGCGTTCTCTAATGATTTATATATATATATTTTGTTCTGTATTATTGATGAATAAGTGTTATTCGCTTATTCAATTTCATATAATTGAAATTTTTTCACACTACGCGCCACGTGGCGCGTTTTTATTTGACTAGGGCGTATTCGGTTTTCACATTTAGGGTTAGCATTCTTCTTGCGCGTGTGTGTGTGTGAGTGTGTGCGGCTTCGGCGTCTTCCAGGTCTGTTTACATCGTGAAATAGCGCTTGTGTTCATCCGCAGATCGGCCCTGCGCAATGCCTACATGAGCTCGAGTTGTACCCCAATCTGCGAGATTTCAAGGTTTGGTCCTCTATTTCTTATTCATTCTATTCTTTCCGATGTGATTTTCATACTTATTGATCAGTGATTCGCATGTATGCGTTTTAGATGTGATTTTTATAGTTATTGAGAAAAAAACTCCAATTTTTAGGTAATATTTGTTGAAAATCCGTTTCTTAGGTGTTTTTTTTTCTCTTATGCGATTGCTATAGTTCTTGAAAAAAACATTCAATGGTTATTGACACACGTTTTATGCATTTTTAGGTTATATGTACTTTGAGGTCTTTAAACATTCACTCACATTTCTGAGCTGCTCCTTTCGTAATTTATAACACGTGTGTTTTGGTGGCTTTCTTATATCCATATTTTTCACTATTGTTATTAACATTGTTAATAATTTGTATATGATTTGGTAGTGTGAGTATTTATCAATTTTATATATAGACCCCAGATTTACTGTTAATGCTTACAGTTCCGTTGTTTATGAACTTATATATAGTTCACATAAAACACTATGAGTTCTTTGGTGGCATTTGGGATTCTAAAATATGCATATTTTTGGGTTCTCGTGATTTATCACATTTGATATTTTAACTATTGGTGTAATGCTTATTGTTTATTCATATGTTTTATAGTGTCCTATGGCTATTTTATTAATATAGTCCTGTTATTCTGTATAGCTTTCATTTAATTTAGACAGGGCATGGACGAAAAAACAACATGGAATCACGATTAGCTGGTTCGTTCAAGAATGACCTCTGTACCCACACTTTCAGCGGAAGCAATCGCAAGGCTTAAGAAGAGCAAAGAAGAACTTCCTAACAAGGTATGATGTGAAAGTTGAGTATAACTCATATATATATAGAGAGACACACCTGTGTACATGTATACATATACGTATGTATTGACTTGTTATATGCAGGTTAAAGGTTTAGATTCACAACCATCTACAGACAAAGATCTACAAAAGACAGTATGGGCAAATTTTCCCAAGGATCTCATTGCGGGTGGTTTAATGGGTGGTGTTGCACATACCATCGTTGCACCGATCGAAAGAGCAAAGCTGGTATTTATCTCTTCTTTAATAGTTGTAACAGCATTATGAATATGCTACTATTATTTCTTTAATATACTGAACTAACTAGAGCTTAATCATACAGTTGCTGCAAACCCAGGAGAGCAACATGGTGATAATGCAGGGGAAACAGCACCGGTACAAAGGAATGTTGGATTGCATATTTCGGATTGCAAAGGATGAAGGCATTCTATCCCTTTGGCGTGGAAATGGTAGCAGTGTCATGCGGTATTACCCGTCCCTCGCTCTCAATTTCGCTTTCAAGGTGTGTACTAGATACATGTTGTCTGGCTTGCGTGTCTGTCTATACATATACATTTGTCATGCGTGTCCGCTGGGCTAATCCATGTATTTCAGGACTTGTATCGGACGCTGTTGATTACTGGGAAGAAGGACAAAAGTGATGCAATGGCAAGAGCACCATACAACTTCGTAGCAGGAGCAGCAGCCGGTTGCACGAGCCTGGTGTTTGTATACCCCCTAGATATTGCACACACTCGTTTAGCTGCCGATATAGGCCGTCGTGAAGCACGCCAGTTCAGAGGTACACATACACGTGTCTCTGGATACGTGGACATGCACATCATGTATATACATAACTACGCAAGCCTGTTGCTTTTATATTTTAATACGGTAGTTATGAGTGCATACTTGTCATTTAATATATCCTGCATATATGATATACCGGAGACGGGCTGGAAATAGTTTGAATATCTTTTAAGACATTCACTGGGATGCATTTATCCGTGTTTGATTCTGAAATGTACGTACATGCATACAGAGGAATGATATACACGCACACACAGTGTTTACAGACATATACAACACACGTGTATTTGATGTACGTCTCTATTCATATACACGCACAAACACGAACACCGCATACATATATATGCTGTTTAAATACATTGTGTGTTATATACTTGTATCATTAATGTATTTTATTACTTTATATACTTGTATCATTAATGTATTTTATTACTTTATATCATTAATGTATTTTATTACTTTATATACTTGTATCATTAATGTATTTTTACTTTATATACTTGTATCATTAATGTATTTTATTACTTTATATACTTGTATCATTAATGTATTTTATTACTTTATATCATTAATGTATTTTTTTTATATACTTGTATCATTAATGTATTTTATTACTTTATATCATTAATGTATTTTATTACTTTATATACTTGTATTATTAATGTATTTTATTACTTATGATTGTATGGCATATGCTCTCTCTCTTGCATGCGCATATATGTGTTCATGCATATTTCCGTGTAAGATACTTACTCTGTAGTGTATAGGATTGCTGCATTTTATGAAGACTATGTATTTGAAGGATGGTGTAAGAGGGCTATACCGTGGCTTGCCGGCTTCACTACAGGGAATGGTTGTACACAGGAGTGTGTACTTTGGAGGCTTTGATACGGCTAAGGATGTTCTCTCCGGGGGATCTTCCGAGCATCTTCCGTTTTGGAAAAGATGGTTGATGGCACAGGGTGCTACTACCTCGGCTGGATTGATATCTTATCCTTTGGACACCGTTCGTCATAGGTACGCTTTATATATATTATGTATATCTATACATTTACAATGTATAACTGCTAAATATGTAGTAATACCTTGTACTTATCACGATATATACATACTTAACACCTCTCTAATCCAATACTTATATAATAATAGCCTATTAAACTAACAGAATCGATTCTGTAATTATGGTGTATTGGTATGAACGTGTAATATTTAAAATCAATACTGTGACTGTTTATATGGCTGTGTGTATATTTACCGCGTATATGTAACTTTAGTAGGACTTTGATACTAATTTATCATGGCATATTAATAATACAATAATACTATTATGCTCACACACAGTCAGGTATATGCTCAGTAATGTGAGAGCACTAGTGTATATATATGTCCATTGTTATATTCACGTTTAGAATTTGTATATTACTTTATTTTGTGACAGATACGCCTAAATTAATTGTTTTTGATTCGCCACTGCAATTATGATACTCACGAGTTATATCTGAACTGTTTGATTATATACAGTTTTAACACACCTCTCCCTCTCCCTCTCCCTCCCTCCCTCCCTCTCTCTCTCTCTCTCACACACACACAAACACACGACAATCAGCATATGTTTCTATTTTGCTGTTACCATTATGTTCTATTAAACTAAAAACTATAAATTACAATTATTTATGTTGTAATCTATTAATTGCTGATACAGGATGATGATGCAAGCTGGGCTAGAGAAGCGTATGTATGTAAACACGTTGGATTGCTGGAAGAAGATATACAACATGGAGGGTGTGAGATCATTCTACCGTGGAGCGGTATCGAATATGTTGAGAGGAACAGGGGCTGCTCTAATCCTGGTATTATACGACGAGCTTAAATACCTTATGAACTTAACGGTGCCTGTTGAGTCCGCTTCTGTTAGCAAGCATTAACCGGGTTAGTCTTTTTTTTCTTTAGCGTCTTGTTTATATAGCGAGTTTTGCAAAGTTGCTTATGTATATTCTAAGTATATAAATATTTGAGAAACTCAATGTTTTCATAATACTTAACTGTATTATGAGTATCATGGTAGCTATTCAATACAAACCGGTTTGTTTATTGTAAGTATATGAATACATATAGTTGTTTTAGTTATGCTTGTGTATGAAAACACACACAACAAGAGCAGAGACAAGAAAATACTAAGAATATTATGCAGGATGTATATTGTTAAGTATAATCATGTTTAGATGAACTCATTTACTAAAATTAAAGTTGAAATTCCATGTTTTAGCGTACAGCTTTGACATGTCAAATAAAATATTATTAATATTTTTTAATATTTTACAATTATAAATTTCAACTACATAATTAAGACATAATTTTTTATTATTATATTAAATAAAATTTAAGGCTAAATCATTTAATATAGAATGTTATTAATTTTGATAACCTTAAACATAGAATGTTATTAGTATATTATAATTTTACTACTAAAATAAAATTTAGATCATCCTAATTTTGTGAAGAATATATATAAGTAAATTTAAATACATATATAAAGATTTATTTGTTTATATCTTTTATTTCTCATAAATAATGCTTTATATATTATATAACATAAATTTGAAATATAAAAGTAACCAAGCCGTGAAATTGTTTGTCAAACGTATATATATGTTGTGTGTGTGTGTGTGTGTGTGTAACAATATTTATAGATATATACATTGTTTATAAATATGAACATATGATTATGTATAATGAATATATATATGTGTGTGTACATGTATTTTTTGATATTTCATGATAATATCAATATAATTATTTAGAATTCTTTTTAAAACTTTGAAGTTCCAATTCCAAGACTTTATATCTTAATGCTTTTAAAGTGTAACAATGTTTTTTTAACTCTAAGGATTAAAATTTTCAAGTAAGATTTATTGTTTTTATTTTAAAAAAAAGTAATTGAGGTTTTGTAATAAATACTAAGCAATAAAGCTAGATGCCTATTGTTACTTTGTCTTATAAATATTACTTTAATATATTTTAATATAATCTTTAATAATTTATTTATATTTATAACATACATATGTATATTCTGAATGCATATTGTAAAGTATACAAATATATAATATGCATGTGTGGTGATGGTTGCCTCGCGTAGCGCGATCACCCTTCAGAGCTTTGCCTCGAACCTTGCCTTTTAGCTCCCGAACCTGCTTGAGCTGACCCTCTAGGTCCTGCGCCAATTCTCGCAAGTGTTGCAACTCATGTTCCCTTGCCGCGAGGAGTTGGGCCTGTAGCTGGGTGTGTACTTCTAGCTCCCTGATGGTTCGTGTCGAGTCCTGCGGTTCTTCGACTGGTTGGCGCTCCGCAAGTGGGGAGACAGTCACTAGAGCTCCGTACGACTCGGGCGTGGGTCTCTCTGAGGAAGATGCGAGGATGATTTCGAGCTGGGTGGTGGCTCGGTGTAGCTCTTCCTTGGCCACGGCTAGCTCTTGGTGAACCCGGCTGAGCTTTGCTTCGTGATGCTCAAGTGTGGATCCTAGCTCAAAAACCTGTCGCTCCTTCTCTGCCATGACCTACTCAAACTCCCATTTTAGTTGGTTGTGGAGCTTTTGGATGTGGTTATACTTGATTTGTAGCTGATCCAAATTGTCGGTTAACTATTGACACGTCTCCTCTGCTTGCTTCCTCTCGGCCTCCGCGATGTCCCAAAGTTGGATTCCCTTGATGAGCTGGTCCGAGTACTCCCGGGCCTTCTTTTGAGCGGTTCGGTAGTTATCCGTGAGCTCCTGTATTATTGCGTCGTGCTCCGCGGTAGCCCCTTGAGATCCAACCCATTGTACACCGCTATGGATTTCTGGACTTGGCCGAAGGCCTTGGACAGATCCATATGCACTGTAGAGGTCCATAGCCCCTTCGCATTGAAGTGTTTGTACGTCCCCTTCAACACGTTGCCTATGTCTTCCTCGCTATTCACTTCGTTGGCTTGTGAGGGGCCGGCGGGGCCCTCCCCTATGTTCTGTAGGCCTTGGGTTGGTGGGGCCTCTAATCCTAGAGTTGCCAGTGGGGACACTGTGGTGGAGGCCCTTTGATCCTTTCCCCACGGTCCTCTTCCCCTGGCTTGCTCCACAGGGGAGTCTTCTCTCGCACGTTTTCGCAAAGACTCCAGAGTGTCCAACTGTTTCCCTTCTTCGGTTTGGTTGGGGCCCGCATGTTCTCCTGCCCCTGATTCCCCGATAGTGCCTGAGTAGAACTGCTTCGGTAGGAGAATCGGAGTTCGATTGACTATCCAGGCGATCATCATGCTGAGGTGGCCCACCGTTGTGAGCCTTTGTCCGATTCCCTTTCGGATCCCGTTGATGCCGCTGGTCAGGGCTGGTATCATGTAGTGCCTGAGGTAGTCCGCCCAATCCACTGCAACTCCTTCCCAGGCGTTGCAGAGGGCGCTCGCCAATCGTGTGGCAACCTGCCTCTTTGTCCTTCCGGTGAACATAAACACCGTAAGCACCAGGAACTCGTCCACTTCGTCCCCTTCCTGTATGGAGAGTCGGGACATCGCGATTTCATTCCGGTTGGTGGGGAACCACTGGTGTTTGGGTTCCCCCAGGTCGTCCAGGAGTATGCCGTTTTTCGGTAGACAGAACATTGCGGCCAGCTCGTTGAGATCAATGCAGAAGCTCGCAGAGCCGCCTAACCTGAATCGCAGCTCCTCTCGCTTGGTTTTCCCTATCTCCAGCTGTACGGTCTGGATGAATTGGCTGGCTCATGCTGCGAATCTGGGCTTCTCTACTTCTCCCCAAGGGGCATCAAAAAGTCTGAGCAGTCGCATCTGCTTTCGCACCCTGCGCACGTTGGGCTACGAGTGCCACGCTCCTATCTTGGCCTTTGTACCGCACCCGAACGTGCTAGATGGTCACCGGCTTGTTCTACGTGGTCCACTCCATCGGGGAATTGGTCGATCTTCCTGTGAAAAGTGGCATGCCCTGGCTCACCCCTTGTTGTCTTTTTGAAGATGGTGCCTACATGGTGGCCTACCTCGCTGGATACGGCTGGCGCGTCCTTCCATGCGCCATAATCAGGGCCTTCATGGTGCCGCCTGCCATTATTGCCCCGTTTTATGTGCTCACGCATGTGGTCCACCCTCGTGAACCATGTGACCTTGTGAGCTGGCCACTTGTGTGGGACTAGAGTCCCGCTCCCCGTTGGGTGCCCCTCCCCTGGTCCTTAACACCGCTACTTCGGCCATGCCTTCCCCCGAAGGCTCATGGGGTTTACCTCTCTCTCTTGTTCCCTCCAAGCCAGTGTTCTTGTTGGGTGAACGTATAGCTTGAGATGGTTGCTGTTAACCTTCTATTGCAACGACTGCCCATTGGCCCCTAGGAGAATCATGCCATTGTCGAAGGTTTTTAGCACCTCATATGGTCCTTTCCACCCTGGTCAGAATTTGCCTTTCCGGAGTGCATGTGGTTTCTTGAACCATCATACCCACTGCCCTGGTTTATATTCTCAGAGTTTCTTTTTCCTGTCTTTAGTTTGTTTGGTCTGCTGTTGTCAATTTTCTCTCGTTAGCTGTGCTAGAAATCGTACTTCATCCAGTTGCTCTAACTGTTCCAGTCTTTTTCGCACAGCCGCTGGTTCGTCCGTGATCTTGTGGTCCAGGCTCGTCCGTAAGCTGGGTATGGTGAACTCCCATGGCATGATGGCCTCCAGACCATAAGCTAGCTAGAAGGGTGTTGCTCCTGTTGCGGTTTTGAACGTTGTCCGGTACGCCCATAACACTGATGGTAGCATTTCTTCCCAACGCCTGGGTTCCCTGTGGCAGAGCTTCTCAAGATGGTGACCAGCACCTTGTTTGTGGACTCAGCCTGTCCATTCCCCTGTGGATAGTAGGCTGTTGATGCGATGCTTGATGACAAATGCCTTGACCAATTCTCGGACTGTCTCGTTGATGAAGTGGCTCCCTTGGTCGGACACCAGCTCCAGCGGGCATCCGAACCGTGTCAGAATGTTTGTATAGATGAACCTTGCTGTCTGTCCTGCCGTTGCGTCCTTGAGTGCCTTCTCTACCCATTTTGTGGCGTAGTCCGTTGCCACTACTATGTACCTAGAGTGTGTTGTGTGGGCCTTTGGGTTGATAGGTCCTACAAAGTCCAGGCCCCACTTCTCAAATGCCGCCATTCCTGCCGAGGGGTGGTACTCCATGCCTTGGCCTGCCGTGGGTTTGCCTATTCTTGACAATCGGTACAGCTCCTTGCTACCTTGGTGGCGTCCCAAAGATTGTTGGCCACCAGAGTCCAGTCTGTAGGATCTTCCTGGTGTTTTTGTCTCCCCGAAGTGTCCTGCCCCTGGTCCTGCGTGAGTGCCTCGACAATCTCGGGGATTTCAGAGTCAGTGGGCATCTCTGGAGTATGTCATCCCTCCCTCGCTTGTAGAGCTGATCCTTGATCAGCTGGATCGGTAAACACCTTTGAGCCAGCTCTGTCTATGTGTCACCGATGTGCCGGAGAGGCTGTGTAACCCACTGATGAGGTAGTGCTGTATTGGTCGTTGCCACTCTGGGACGTCTGGGCCGTCCTTGGTTTGGTGGTTTGTGGCACTATGCCTTGGTCAACAATTGTCCGAAAAGGTCAGTGTCTGGTATGTCGAGCAGATCGGCGGTTTGCTGGTTTCACTGCTCGTTATTCGGGAGAGGAGGTCAGTGATACGTGTAGTTTACCTGCCTTATGGATTACAGTAAACTCGAACTCCTGCAAGAGGAGTATCCACCGCGTCGGCCTCCCGGTGAGCTGTGGTTTGTTCACAGGTACAGTAGGGCGTGGTGATCTACGATCAGTATGAAATGGTTACCCAGAAGGTAGTGGTGAAACTTGGATACCCCGTAAATGACTGCCATGCATTCTTTGTCGGTCGTCGAGTAGTTGCGTTCGGCGCATCATGAGTCGACTTCCGTATGCTATGGGTTGAAACATGCTCTCGTTGTCCTTCTGAGACAGACCGCACCCGCCGCTATGCTTGAGCCATCCGTCTATAAATGGAACTGGCAGTTCCAATCCGGTGGAATGAGGATGGGTGCTTCCACCAGTTGGCGCTTTATGTTTTCAAAGGCTGCCTGCCAGTGGGTGGTCCATTCGTACGAGCTCCCTTGGTGAGTAATTCAGTCATTGGTTGGGCCCTATCAACATACTTCCGGATAAACTTACAATAGAACCTGCTTTCCCCAGGAATCTTTGGAGTTCCGTGATGTTCTGTGGAGGAGGCATTTCGGCCAGTGCTCGTACTGAACCTGGGTCCACCGTGATGCCTTCCTTGAAATGATGTGCCCTAGCAACTTCCCCGCGGTCATGCCAAATACGCACTTTGAGGGGTTAAGAGATATCCCATATTCCTGGCGCACTGGAATACCCATTCCAGGTGCGTCACATGGTCTTCTGTTGGTCCGTAAGTTGTGAAGTCGTCCAGGAATGCCCAGCAAAATCTGCGAGGTTGTCCGAGAACACCGTTGGACCAACCTTTGAAACATGGCTGGAGCGTTGCAGAGTCCAAACGGCATAACTCTGAAGGCGTAAGCTCCCTAATCCGTGATGAAGGCAGTTTTGGCTTGGTCGTCCACTGCGATCGTCACCTGATTGTATCCACTGAAGCCGTCCATGAACGAGTACATCTCTGGCATGCCATATCTTCTAGAATGGCCTCTGTGAATGGAATAGGGAACGGGTCCTTCTCCGTGGCGGCATTCAGCCTTCGGTAATCTACGCAGATTTCAGTCGGCCGTCTTTCTTTGGCACGATCACAATTGGTGACAACCATTTGGATTCTCGATGGGGTAGACAAAGTCCGCTTCGAGCCACTTGTTGATCTCTTGTTTGGCTTTTCGGGTGTAGTTTGGGTTGATGCGGTAGCATTGTTGCCGGCTGGGTCGAGTGTCGGGTTTTAGTTTAATTCAGTGCTGGCACAATTCCGGCGGTACCCCCTTAGGTCGTGATAGGTCCAGGCGAATATCTCTTGTATCTTCGGAGACAGTCGGTAATCTGCTCTCCTTTGATGTGAGCGTTAATATTTACTAGTCGGGGTTTTCGTTGGTGCCTATGTTGACCTGCTTGACCGCTGCTTCGGGAGTTATGTTCCACCCATACATTGGTTTGCTACGGTACTCTTCCTGGGCGAGGGGGCTAGACTCCTCATTTCCTTCCACAGAACAGGCCACTTCGGATTTGAGCTTCCGGAGTGTCTACACGGTTTCTAACCAAGTCATTAGGTACGTAGCGACCGACTCGTACTTCCTGTCGAGGATCACCTCTCCTATGACGAATAGCTCTAGCAAACACGCTAGGATGGCCGCTTCCTCCTCATCATCCAACCCCCCCCAGTCCGGGAGATGGTATTCCTGGGGTTGGGACTCCGAGGGTGGCGCCGGGACTTGTCTTGCAGTGATGGATACAACCCCCTCCTTGACAAGAAATCGAATATGCTGCTTCTCCCAATCATGTTGTACCCTTGCCCCAAAGGCACGGCCGACCCAGGAGTAAGTCGAACCCTCCTTTTGCATGCATGTCGAGGACGACCACGTTTATCAGGAACTTGATGTCTAGATCCTAATGCTTACCTTCCTCATGATGCCCTTAGGGACCACCTTGGTTTGGTTCGCCATGCGTATGAGGAAGGGTGAGGGCTCCGGGGTGGCATTCCCAGTTGTTGATGGAGTTCTATGGACATGATGTTCACGCCTTGATCCCCCATCTATGATTACGTTGTGGACTGTACGGCTTGCCATCTGAACGGTATGGCCGGTGTCGAAGGAAAATCATTCGGGGACTCGTATGTTCGGGACTTGATGGCTTTAATGATAGCGCATCGTAGTAGTCCTTGCTAATGATTACACACATGAATAAAAATAGAAAAGAAAGGAAAACATGAGATGAAACTCATGACACGAAAGATACACTAACTAATTTTTATATTTCATCATAGGAGCACACACAAAATAATGTCATCACACCTATTTACAAAGTAAGAAGAAAAGAAGAAGAAACTAGAGACTCTTCTCTATATCTCTATATCTATATGTGTCCTCTCTCTTGAAACCCTTGAGCCTTGGTTCCTTATATACCCAAAATAATATAAAGAATGCATGTAGGGTAGGGTAGGGATGTAAGAGAGGGTGTAAGATGGGGGTTACATAAGAATAATGGTAGGGGGTTATGGAAGAAGGTGGGCTTGACCCATAAATGATGGGGGTTATGGAAGAAGGTGGGCTTGACCCATAAATGATGGGGGTTATGGAAGGGGTGACTTAACTTTGACTTGGGAAGGTGACTAGGAAGGTGCATGGAAGAAACAAAGAAAATGTGCATGGTCAAAGCAGGCACTAATCATATGGATTAACATAATAATGTTGACTAGTTTGACCATGCAAGAAAAGACAAAGAAGGTGAATAGTAAAGTGAAAATGTAGACGTATAATACGAGTAGAAGACTAGTATAATACGAGTAGAAGACTAGTCCACTACATGCATACCAGGGGCTACCAAGGTGATGGTCCAAATTTTCCCGTGACATAAATCCCACCCAAACAACACGCATTGCCACGCGATGCGGGTTGTTTGAAAACTCATAGCTACTGTCGAACATGAAAGCGCTTCAACCTGTAACCATTAACCCGTGTGCCATGCTGTTCTCCATCCAAGTTTGCCAAAAGATATGACCCATTCTTATAAACCTCCACAATGATGAAAGGTCCATCCCATCTTGGTAAGAACTTCTTTGAGAAGGTCTTATCCAATCGACTATCATATCGCATCACTAAATCACCCACCTTGAGTGGTCGTTCTCGAATCTTCTTATCGAATTTGGCCTTCCACTTCTGCTGCATTGCCTCCACAAGTTGCAAGGCTTGTCTTCGTGATTCATCCATGCTCTCCAACTGAACCAACCTTGCTTGCAATCCTCACCATCTCCAAGCCCATGCTTCAATGCTAGACGCAAGCTTGGTATTTCCAGCTCAATTGGGAGTATTGCTTCTATACCATAAACTAATTGAAATGGTGTGTACCTGGTAGCAACTTTGTGTGTTGTCCTGAAAGCCCAAAGTGCTGCTGGTAACCACTTGTTCCAATCCTTCTTATGATCCACCGCAAGCTTAGCTAATATATTGCACAACACTCCATTTGTTCGTTCCACCAGTCCATTAGCTTGAGGGTAATAACTTGTTGATTGTCGCCGTGTGATGGACAATTGAGAAAGAAGAAGCTCCACCACTTCATTACAGAAATGAGAACCCTGATCTGTTACTATCTCTAATGGGCACCCAAACCTGGTGACAATGTTCTGGATGATGAAATTTGTTGCGACCTCCTTGGTACAAGCTCGAACAGAGACTGCTTCCACCCACCTCGTTAGATAGTCAGTACCCACAATAATGTATCTCTTTTGTGAAGAAGCCACTGGCAAGGGACCAACAAAGTCTATTCCCCACTTCTCAAATGGACCTGTTGGTAAAATAGGATGCAAAGGTCCCTTGTACAGCACTCTTCTTCCAAAAGTCTGACAAACCTGGCAAGTCCGACACCACTCCTTAACATCCTTGAAGAGGGTCGGCCAATAATATCCTGCATTGACTATCTTCTTGGAAGTGTAGTCGTGTGAGAAGTGTCCACCGCAAAATCCTTCATGGCATTGCTCCATGATCTGTTTTCTCTCCTGACGACCCACCGCTCGTCGAAGCACACCATCTCGCCCTACCCTATAAAGTAACTCACCCATTACCATATAAGGTCGAGATTGTCGCATGATCGTCTTCTTCTGGGTTGTTGTACATCCTTCTGGAAACTTCCCATCCATCAAGAAATTGTAGACTTCTTGATAATCCTCCATGTCGGGTGAAAGAGCACAAACTTCCAAAAGATAATGGAACTTCTCAATGTCACCTTGGTCCAACATTTCTGCTAAACCTGCTCTTGTGCTCTTCTCATGTTGAAACTCAAAATCATACTCAGCCAAGGTCGTGATCCACCTAGAAAACTTCCCTGTGAGCCCAGGCTTATTGGCAATGTACTTAAGTGTTGCATTGTTGATGAGGAAAACAAAGTGGCCCCCACAAGTAATGCTTGAACTTCTCCACTGCATATATGATTGCTGCTTGCTTCTCCAACAATGGGTAGTTGAGCTCTGGCCCTTGTAATTGCCTTCCTGCATAATAAATGGGAAACAAGTATCCGCTTCTCCCTTCTGCATCAGGATCACAGTGATTGAAACTTCTCCAACACTGAGATTGACATAAAATAACTCTTCCCATTTAGGTGCCACCAAAATCGGATGTGAACTTAGTGCGATCTTAAGCCTCTCAAATGATGCTTGGCATGAAGAAGTCCATTGAAATGCAACTCCCTTACGAAGTAGCTGGTTCAATGGATATGCCATCTCTGCAAATCCCTCCACAAATCTACGATAGTACCCTGCCAACCCTACAAACTTTCGTACCTCCTTGACACAAGTCGGAGTTGGCAACATGAGTAGCTTGTCCACCTTGTCTTGACTTGGCTCAATGCCATCCTTTGAGATCACATGTCCTACTAAGGTGCCCTTAGTACTACCAATCTGACATTTTTCCGGGTTCAAACATCCTTTTGCATCATCCATCCTTTGGAATGCTAGTTGTACCTTCTCCAAGTGGCTCATCCTATCGCTATAGATGCAAAAGTCATCGAGGTAAACCCTAATGAATGAACCAAGATATGGTTCAAACACCTTGTTCATCAATCGTTGAAACGTTGCTGGAGCATTTGTGAGTCCAAACGGCATCACCCTATACGCAAAGGTTCCCCATGGTGTGGTGAAGGTAGTCTTCAGTTGGTCCTCTTCTCGAATCCTGACTTGGAAATACCCAGAGTACCCATCACAAAATGTGTACATCTCATGCCCTGTCACTTCATCCAGTATCTCATCCATGAAAGGAATGGGGTGATGATCTCGATGTGTGCCATCATTTAATCGTTTGAAGTTGACACAAACTCGCCACTTACCATTTTTCTTTGGGGCTACCACCACAGGAGAAACCCAATCTGACGTTTCCACCTTAAAAATGAAATCCGAACGCTGTAGCTTCATGAGCTCCTCATAAACTATGCTCTGTTTCAAAGGACCCATCCTATAAGCCTTTTGTGCAACTCCCTTCATACCTGGTTTAAGTGGGATCTCATGTTGCACAATATCTACTTGACGAAGCTCCTCATATGATGTCGCAAACAACTTGGGGAACTTCAATAGCATGCTCATGTATTGCTCCTTCTCCTCAGGAGTCAAACTTGAACTAAGCATCTTCTCCAAAAGAGCTCGTCGCTCCACTTCCTTTGCCTCAAACTTGTTGCCACTACTTGCTTCCTGCCCCTTTTCAACAACCCCTACTACCCCTCCTTGAGCCTCCTGCTCCTGGGTGAGTTGTTGATCATAGACCTCATGTCTATCGTGAGGCTCCACACGCGTAGCAACCTTAGGAATCGCCTTGAGGGCATACAATTCCTTCTCCTCTTGCTCACTCTCAGAATCTGAGGTTGTCACCTCACTATTACTGCTAGAATCATATTCCTCACTGGAAGATGACTCCTCATCTACAACCTTTGTTGTGTTCTCCTTGATGGCTATTGTCACTCGTCTTGACTTATGACCAATAGTCATCTCCCCCTTTTTCCAATAATTCTTAGCATCAACCTTATAAAGCCAAGGTCGACCCAAGATCATAGGATAACCATGTGCATCCCGTCGTAGTTGCATGACATGCACATCTATAGAGGTAGTTATCCCGTGCACTGTGATCGGCAAGTCAATAATCATTCCCACTGGCTTGACACGTCGATCATCGGCCACCCTAATCCTCCAATTCGATGGTTGGTTGCACTTGAGACCAAGTTTCTCCATCAACCAGCTACTCATGACATTGATCTCTGCACCACCATCTACTAAAACACGTTGCACACGTATTCCATCTACTACCACATCCACAATTGGTGCCACGGCATTCGTATTGGATTCTCTTGTTATCATTTGTACATTTCGCATCACCTCATCCTCACCACTAGGACGTACCTTCTTTGCACGAGTACTAATCCCTTGTCGAAGCTCTCTCCTCAAGCTTGGGCATTTTGACAATAATTGTGCAACTGTAATGTTGGCACGAGTATCTCCTAGATCCTCGACAATTGAATATTCCTTCTGCCCCTTGCCAATCCCCATATCCTGTATACCAACCTTACGTCGTGGCTTGGTACCTTCCTTCCTTTTTTCTTGCTTGCACGTGTCTCCACTTGTTCAGGTTGCTCCACTTGTTGCTCCCCTCTGGCTCTCTTAAGACCTAAGAGATCCAAGTCACCTTGCTCGGTTGTTAACTCCACCAAATGAACACTAGGTTGGTCCCTCTGTTGTGGTGCAGGAGTTGATTGAGGTTTCTGAGGACACTCATTTGCATAGTGTCCCACCTGTTTACATGTAAAACATGTCACCTGTGGTCGTGGTTGTTGACATTCAGTGGCATAGTGACCTTGTTGTTTACAAATGTAACAAGTGACATTAGCTCGATCCCTGGGTGGCCTTGGAGGTTTTGGTCCTGTTGGCTTTGCTTGAAGCAAATGCAACTTGAGTTCGTTGAGATCTGAAGTTAATTTGGCAATACTACTCTCCAACTCAGATGATTTGACTGGAACGGTTGCAGGAATCACAACTTGGGGTGTTTGTAGAATTGGTGCCAACCTTGGTTGTGGTGCTACGTTGAGATTGAGGCTTCATCAAAATCCATGAGAAGTGCCTCCTTTTTCATAGCAATCTTCACAGCTTCCTGCAAGTTACTAGGCTCTTTGTTCTTTACCTTCTGGCGTAATACCGGCTTCAATCCAGTAAGAAACTTGTTGAACACCAATGCATCTATCCCCACAGCTGGTTTGGACTCCTTGGATGCATCCTCCTGTCCTTCGGAGGCCTCCACTCCCAAACCACTTCGTAGCTTACATTGGAGTTCCAACACACGCTCACTGAATGCCTTGACACTCTCTTCTTCACTTTGCCTCAATTGATCCAATTGCTTCATAACCTCATCCAATGTCTCTGGCTTTCCATACTCTCCTAGAAAAGCCTCACTCAACCTCTCCCAACTAGCCTTAACATCACTAGTTTGACGTTCAAACCACTTCAATGCTCCATCCTCCAAAAAGGATGGTAGAAGTTCTGCCCAAGTGGTAGAACTTCTATCTCCATTCGAAATGCATGCTCGCTTAAATGAACGTAAATACCTATCTGCATCCTCATTTTGCAGACCATGATATACTGGAATAGACACCATCTTTACAAGTGTAAAAATGGCAAAGGTTTCACCTGATTACAAGTAGATGAAGAGACGTCACTTTGACGAGGCAATGCCCCCCTCTGTGCAAGCTCGTCAGCCTCTAGATTCTCTCTTCGAGGAACGTGCTTTATCTCAAAAGTGTCGAATCCCCTTTTGAGATCTTGAACACGCTCAGAAAGCACCAACAACTCAGGCTTTCTCACTTTCCACTGACCTTGCACTTGGTACTCACCACCAACTTAGAGTCACCAATCGCAACCACGTTTTTCGCTCCTTGTTTCCTTGCCTCCTTCAATCCTCGAATCAATGCAGAATACTCCGCTTGATTGCAAGAATTAGCACTAGAAGTTGGCTCAGAAATTTTGATTCGCTTCCCTACTGGATCAGTTAGCACGACCCCTACACTCGCAACTTGCTTCTTTGGCTTGTATGCTCCATCAAAGTTGACTTGCCACATTAACAAGCACAACCGAACCTCTCACAACGCGCGCAATACTCTTGCTTCACCAAACTCCACACTCCACAAGATTCCCAAAGACTTGGATGAATCCAACGAGATATTGTCACGACTGCGATGTGAGGATCAATGTATGGAAGATCCATACACAAACGATGTGCCTCATCGATATCACCACTATCACATGGTGCCAAATCTTGATCCATGCTCGATTCACCTCTCGCCTCCTCAAAAGCACATTCGCAATTGCAAGTTGTATTCCAAACTTGAATTCTTCAAATCCCCACGCTTGAATGACCACCAACTTGTTATTTAAAGCAAACCCATGTGGATGCTCAAAACAACACTTCAATATTTGATTTTGAAGAGACCTTGAAAGTTGAAAGAACCTTCTCCAGAAAGGACGCTCAGGCTCATTCATAAACAATGCACATTAGCATTCCACGCTCACCGCACCAAAAACATGTCGAAGGAAAATCATTCGGGGACTCGTATGTTCGGGACTTGATGGCTTTAGTGATAGCGCATCGTAGTAGTCCTTGCTAATGATTACACACATGAATAAAAGAATAGAAAGAAAGGGAAAACATGAGATGAAACTCATGACACGAAAGATACACTAACTAATTTTTATATTTCATCATAGGAGCACACACAAAATAATGTCATCACACCTATTTACAAAGTAAGAAAAGAAAAGAAGAAACTAGAGACTCTTCTCTATATCTCTATATCTATATGTGTCCTCTCTCTTGAAACCCTTGAGCCTTGGTTCCTTATATACCCAAAATAATATAAAGAATGCATGTAGGGTAGGGTAGGGATGTAAGAGAGGGTGTAAGATGGGGGTTACATAAGAATAATGGTAGGGGGTTATGGAAGAAGGTGGGCTTGACCCATAAATGATGGGGGTTATGGAAGAAGGTGGGCTTGACCCATAAATGATGGGGGTTATGGAAGAGGGTGACTTGACTTTGACTTGGGAAGGTGACTAGGAAGGTGCATGGAAGAAGACAAAGAAAATGTGCATGGTCAAAGCAGGCACTAATCATATGGATTAACATAATAATGTTGACTAGTTTGACCATGCAAGAAAAGACAAAGAAGGTGAATAGTAAAGTGAAATGTAGACGTATAATACGAGTAGAAGACTAGTATAATACGAGTAGAAGACTAGTCCACTACATGCATACCAGGGGCTACCAAGGTGATGGTCCAAATTTCCCGTGACACCGGTACATCGTCCACAAAGTTTACCGCTGTTGTTGCGACCCTTGGGGCCATGATTGTGGCCCATGCAGTTCTCTGGTGAGGACTTCATACAGCCATGGGGATAAATGTAGCAGTTCCCCTAAGGTTACCGACACGTGGGTTTCTCGCATCTTCCCAGCGAGGGCCTCGTGCATCCCCGTTGTGCCCCTGGCCTCTACGTTTGTGCCAGTCTTACCTGTTCTGCAGCTGCTTCCGCTTCAACACGTTTTTGCTCCCACTAGCCTGGTTTCTTAAGTTCGGCTGCCACTTCCTCTTCACTGGACTCCCCATTGTCTTCCTCCTCCAAGTTGACTGGTCATCTGGTCTGTTGTTGGCGATGTTGTGATTGCCCCGCATTGCAGCTCGGGGGTTGACATTTCTACATGGTATGTGGTGTGGAACCTAGTGTTGCGTGGCCAGGGCTGGTCCCTCGGCCATCCCTGTGGCTTTTGGTACATGTGCTTTCAGCATGGGTTTGAGCATTGCGATCCAGGGGCATCGATACAGTGGATGGTGTTCGCTGCACAGCGTGCATATCAACTCCCGGCGTTCTGACCGTCTATTTCTATAGTCGTACCTTGGTCGGTTTTGTTGTCGCTCCCAGGAACGCGACCTCTGGTTGCGGTCTCCTGACCACGATCTACGGCAGGGTTGGCCACTACTACGGCCCCATACCATTGGTCCCCAAGTGATCTGCCTCCTATCGCTCAATGCCCTAGGCGCTGGCCTGGGTGGTGTGCTACTTAGAAGCTTAGTTAGCTGGTAATAGTCATTTGTGTTGTGGGATCCATGGACATTACACTTTGCAATATCTATCCCTGTGTGTTGTGTATCCTAACTGAGCAAGGGTCACCGCCAAGTTTCCTGCTTTGAAACAACTCTGTAAGTTTCCCTTTGTTGGGATTTCTCTGCTCCCTGGTCCCCTCCTGTCTCTCCCTCCATGTCGGATTGGGGACGTCCAAGAGGTCGTCCTTGTCCGTGGTGGTGTCGTTGGACTCTTCTGCGTCCGGTTTGTCCTGCGCCTTCCTTTCTTGGCGTCTTTCAACTTCCCGCTTTTCGGCCTTCTTGGCGTACCAGAGTAACTTGTCAAACATCCAATCGTCATCCAAGCCGATCCACTTGCGAATCTCCAGCTGCAGTCCCTTTTGGTACACATTTCTTGGTCACGTCTCTTAGCCGGGCAATATACCCCAGCATGCGGACCGTGTACTCATCGACCAACTCTCCTGTTTTCTGTTTCAAGTCGTTAGCTTGTGGATCACCTCCTCTTCACTCTTTTCCTCCTGGTATCCAGAAATGCCTTCGTGCGGTTTCTCAGCAGGCTCCTTCGTTCGCCTTGTGGAATCGCATCCACCAGGCGTGTGACTTCTTGTCCAAAGTGCATGCGAAGGCAACTCAACTTCTTATGATTGTCGCTCACACTCCAAAGTTCACACACCTGTTCAAACTTGTGTACGTGTTGGTCTGCGTCTTCCCCCTTCGCTCCATGGAACGTGGTAAGGGCACTGTTACGGTGCTCTGCTGCATCCGATTGAGCACGCGGGCTAATAAGGTGACTGGGTCGGTTCCCATGGCGTCCCGTTGTGCCTAAGAAGTGTTCCGATCTGGACCATCCGCTTTGGACGTGGTGTAGTCCATGTCCTGGTATTTGTGGGCTTCCTCCTTCCTTGCGGCCTTGCCCTCCCATTGAGGGTGGGTGACGAGGACGGGTCCTCCCGACTGTCCCTCGGGGCCCCCACCGTGGGACCAATCTGACAGCTGGTGGCGAGGCTTACCTTGCTGGACGATTTTCCCTCCTCCAGCAAGTAGTTTTGTATGACTGTGCGCAAAACCTGCGACGTCTAGACGGTCATGATCAATGGGGCGATTCCTCCTCACCCCAAGATGGTATCCCCCCGTTTGGTGATGGTTGCGGCTCTGCCGTGTGCCCTGGCGGATTTCCCTGACGGGGCCAGTGCGATGGCGAATCTCTCCTGCCCTTGGACGAATTCCTCTCGTCCCTTCTCCAAGGTAGCCATTGTGCGGCCCCTCTTTATGGTGCCTCCTCCCAGTCCATTAGCTCATCGACATCCATGCCTTGCGCAGGCGATCGTCCCATGTGTACCCCGGCCTTCTAAAGCCTTGGTTCTTATCCTGGTAACCACCTGACCTACTGTGTCGTTCGATCGGCTGAACTCCTAATGCAGAGTTGCCTTGTTGGCAATCGATGTCCTCCCTACGGGGGCCTTCTGGATGAGCTCTTCCTCCCTCTTTCCGGGCCGACACGGGCCCCCCTGCATCACCCTGGTGGGTGACGATGGCCTGGGTTTCCTATCTTACCTCCATCGTGGCGCTGGTCACGCTGGGCTTCTGGCTCACGCCCCCGTCGCTATCCGTGTTGCTTTTCCCCCTCAAGATTCTTGCCTCCGTCGCAGGCCTGCACTTTCCTGGGTTGTCCTGGGCGAGGTTTCCTCCTTCAGGGTTACTCGTCAAACACTAGTTCTGCTCGTTGGTATGGGGGCTCTTCGTGGCCGTCACTTTCACCTACGTCGAGAGGTGGAGGGCTTTCGTCGTCTTGCCATCCATCCCGCTCTGCATCGTAGGTTACTGTCTGGCGAAGTCGCCCGTTCAGGTGCTGTTCATTCCTGCATGCTGCCATGCTTGGATTGTCGTCCGGGCATGCTACGGTTCCTTCATATCCTTCTTCGTCGTCAGCGGCGTGCGACCACCTCTACCACTGGTGTGCCGAGTTTATCGCTGCTCGAAGATTTGGCCATGCGGCATGACCGTCGTTCCCTCAGGTAGGTGAGGCAGGGGCCGATTGTAGCAACCGAGGTGCCTCGCCGCCTTCCATTAATCTCCCTCGGTCGGCCCATCGCATTCTCCTGGCCAGCTGTTGCTCGTCAATCTCTATTTGTTCGAATGAGTTAATCCCGGCTCTTCGTCGAGCCGCCACTCTACTTGCTACAGTGAACTCCATCTATGTGTACTATCTATCCCTCCGTGGTTGCCTCAAATGGTCGTCAGGGACTCCGCAGGCCAGATGTGGTGCTTCTCAGGAAGATGCAGTGGTCACCAGGACGCTGTTGAGAGTGTCCAACTCTAGGGGTTCGGCTGTCAAGCCGGGCCTTACCTCAAGAGTAATGGAAGGTATTGGATGGCCTTTACCCGGACGCCGCGAGGGCCCGTGTACAGGTAAGATGGAGTTCTACTGAGAGAGTGTTGCGGTGCCCAAGAGTCGGGCAAGCGGGGAACGCCCGCTTGTAAGGTGAATAGAAGGAAAATGGGTATATATATATATTGCCTGTCTGAGTACAAACTATCTCCGACAATGGAGCAAGATATAAGACGCAGACCTGACTCTAAAAAGACCATGACCCACTACCCGCCTTCCGGCTTATATAGTGGGTTACCTACCGCTAGACCCTAGCTACAGGTGGCGCTCTCCCACTGGTCTGCCGCCTGGTGACAGAGTCTTGCCTGTCACATTTATGCCCCTCCCCACGCGTGTTGTCCTTTGTACCCTGGGTAGTTGGTCCGAACGATCGGATCTCCATCTGGTTATGCCGCCGCCTAACATTGATCGCCATCAGTTTGTTCCTGAAGTACCTCCCTTATCTGGTGCTTCGTCCCGTTGCTCGTCCGCACTGGTGGACGTCCCCGCCAGCTGGCCGTGTGATAGTGTCGGACCACTGTCAACTAATGGCCAATTGCAAATGGATGTCCTGTAGAAGTGTTGAATTTGCTGGAGCCTGATGAACCTGTAGTGCTGCAAGCCAAAATCTATCAGGACCCAACAACACTTGCTTTTGACAGTCATATGCAGGATTGCCCGGGGTCGGTGTAAGGTAAGAGCGCCTAGACAATGCATCTGCTTTACCATTCCGAAAACCAGGCCTGTAGACGATGACAAAATCAAAACGTGATAGGAATTTCGCCCACCTAACCTATCGCCGACTGAGAACTCGAGCCATTTGAAAAAACTCCAGGTTCTTGTGATCTGTAAGAACTTGTACAGGAAGTGCCGCCACTCCGAACGAATCCACAATGGCCTTAAGTTCCTTGTGATGAATCTCGTAATTGATCTCCGCTAAAAGGAACTTACGAGAGTGAAAGGCTACAAGATGGAGTAACTTGTCTTCTCCAACTTGTGATAGGATAGAACTTATTGCAAAGTCCGAAGCATCTGCTTCAACGAAGAAGGGACGAGAAGGATCAAAATGTGCTAAAATTAGAGCTGTTGCGAAGGCGTCCTTGAGTGTTGTGAATGCATGTTCTGCCTTATCGGACCGAGAGAAATCCCTTGTGCGCTTGGTGAGTTCCGTGAGTGAAAGTACATGCTTGGAGAAGTCCTGTATGAATTGCCTATAAAAGTTTGCAAAGCCAAGGAAACATTGTATGTCTCATACAGACTTGGGCCTCTCCTACTTCATAATAGTCTTCACTTTGTGCATGTCCATGGAAACGCCAATAGGAGAGACAATGTAGCCCAAGAACTCCATAGTATTTCTGTCGAAAAAACACTTCTCCAACTTTGCATACATGCCATGCTCACGAAGCTTCTGTGGAACTAGTCGTACATGCTTGTCATGTGCCGCCTGGTCCTTGGAAAAAATCAAAATGTCATTGAGGTAGATCACTACAAACTGGTCCAAGAAGTCATGAAAGATGTCGTTCACCATGTGTTAAAACACGGCTGGGGCATTTATAAGTCCGAAAGGCATCACCATGTATTTGAAATGTCCATACCTTGTATGGAAGGCAGTCTTCCATTCATCGCCTAGACAAATGTGTACAAGATTGTAGGGCCTTCGTAAGTCGATCTTCATGAACACCTTTGCTCCTCATAGCCGATCGAGAAGTTCCGGGATCAATGGCAATGGGTACCGATTCCGGATGGTGACTTGATTCAAACCCCTATAGTTGACAACCAAACACAAACTCTCATCTTTCTTCTTGATAAAGAAGATAGGTGCTCTTGCAGGGAACTTTGAGTGAAGAATGAAGCCAGATGCTAAGTTGTCCTCGATGTACTGGTGAAGAACCTCCAATTCTATAGGTGACAGTGCATAAATCGGTCCGAACAGTGGAGTCTTCCCTTCTGAAAGATCGATAAGACAGTCATAGGACCTATGAATAAAAAGAACTACAGCCTTATGCTTATCAAAAATGTCCTGGAATGAGTGATACTTAGATGGCAAGGAAGAAGTAAGAGGAGAAAGGGATTGAAAAACAAGAGAGTCAAATACATAAGAGGTAGAAGAGGACATAGGAGTTACTTAAAAAGCAAAGAGATGAAAAGGAGCAGGATCAGTGACAAGTTCATGCATAGTAGTGGTAAGAACTCGAAGAGGAGAAGGAGGGAGCTGTGAATGAAAAAGATGAAGGGTCTTAGGAGATGGAACAAAAGCAAAGTAATGAAAAGAGGCAGGATTGGGAAAAACCTGTGCAAATGTTGATGAGTGTACAGAATTGGAAGAATCCTGTACAGAAGTTTGTGAATGCACAGGAGTGAGGAGAGCCTGCGAATGTGCTGACAAACTGATAGGAGGTGGATCCTATTGAGGAGGAACCTTTGACACTGATACATGATTGGAAGAACCCTGTATAGGAATCTATGAACTTACAAGAGTGGAGAGAACCTGCGGATGTGCTAACGAACTAACATGAGGTGAATCTTGTCGAGGAGGAATCTTCAACATTGATACAGGAACAGGCACGGTCAATTCTATAGCTTGTACTGCCTCAGACACTAAGGTCATATCCTGCATGCAGGAAGGTACAGGATTGATCTTGGCTATGGAAGAGAAAAACGTGAGCGTCCTAGACCTCCAGTCAATCTGAGGATTTGCAACCACGAACCATGGCATGCCCAAAACAATGGGAGTCATCCGAGTCTTTATCGAGTTGAAGAAAATCGAACAGTTGAATGCGCCATGAGTGCAAGAGAGAGGTGTGGTAGCATGGGTAACTACGCAAGAAGCAATCAGATGACCATCTACAACCTCAGGAACTGCATGCTTCAACTTCACCACCAGAATGCCATGCTAAGTTGTAAAAGTGTCATTCATGAAGCATGCATTTGCACTAGTGTCTAACAAGGCAAACTCCTTGAGCTCTCGATCATTGAGGCGAATGTGTATAGGAAACTTGAATGATGGGATGGTATGAGCAACACCACCTATGTCCAACTTTGCAACTCCTAGACGAAGTGGACATTGAACTTCAACTTTAACTTCATGCGTCTTGAACTTCCTAGCTTTAACAGGACATTCTGCCACCTTGTCTTGCTTCACCACAATACAAACATAAGTTCTCACCACGACAACGTTGCTTCTCAGCAGTTGGAAGTGGGCCACGCTTGTATTTGTTAACCTCTATAGGAACTACTCTAGAAGGTGTCATAGGAACATGTGCTACAGCTACAGGATTGGCTTGCAGGAACTGATGACGAAATTTTCCTAACGACGCTCGAACAAATAGTTGTCGTAGCAAATGACATGTTGCATGATCTCCGCTAAGGTTTGGGCATCTAGTAACGTAAGGAGAAGATCCTTCACGTCATCCCTCAACCCAAACAGAAGTGTTCGATCAATGTAGTCTCGTCCCATGGAATGTTCGTGGAAATTCGGATGCATAGACGGAAGCTGGTCAAAATCCTTATGTGAGCTTCCTTAACTTCGTGCATGCAGAATGGTACTTATTAAGATCTCCAAAGCAGGCTTCAAAGGCAACCATGAATCCTTCAAAGTTGTCCATCAATGGGTTGTCATGCTCTAGCAAAGGGGCAACCCAAGCCCATGGGATCTAACTAGTAAGGATGCCAAAAGGCCAACCTTTTGTGCATCAATCGAGTAGTGGCGTGGTTACATACGGATCAAAAGCCTGATCTGATGTAGAAAACCTTGAAAATTGGCACAATTGCCACTGAACTTCTCTGGTATGCTGATCTTTGGCTCTAAAAAAGAATTCGATGGAGAGGAAACCACGGATGCTTGAGAGAGAGCCTGCGCAGTAGCCTTGGAGGATGCATCAGCAGCAACATGTGCTACGTTGGTGAAACCTTGCAGATCTATGACAACTTGGCGCAAAGTGGCCAGCTCATGAAGCAACATTTGGTACTCGTGTTGAAATTGCTCAAAATCTGCCATGATCCATAAAAGAAAGAAAAAGGAGGAAAGCAAGGAAGAAGAACCAAGAAAAAAAAGTAATTGAAAATCAAAGAGCTATGAAAGCAATTACTATCAAACTGTCAAGCCATGATCCAAGAGCAAGGAGGCTTGACTCAAGAGAGGACGAGAACTAGGAACAAGACGAGAACATGAGGCAAAGGAGCAAGACAAAAACAAGGAATAGGATAAGAATGATTATAGAATGATTAATGTTGATAGTAACTGATTGTACAACAATTGAATCAGAGCTTTTATGCTCACAACTCTAAGAGCTAATCTAGGCATGAGCTAAAAATATACTCCAAGAGCTAATCTAATCATGAGCTAAAAATAATGTTCCTTATCCTATAGGTATATCTTGTAAGCATATCCTGTAGGTATATTCTGTAGGCATATCATGTAGGTCTTGTAGGCATATCCTATATCCTATATCTTATATCTTGTATCGGGTCGTGACAACAAACTACGCATGTCGGTGGATAAAAGTTATGACGAGAATTGAGATTGAATTAAAAGGAGTGATACAATAGTGAAGAAAAGTGTGTTCATCGCTTTGAGCTTAGGCTTTATACTCAAGCCCATGCAAGCATGCCACTAAATGTGTGGTTATGGATCCCATGCAAGTATGCCACTAAATGTGTGGTTGTGGATCTCGCTAGGTGAAGGTGATGCCAGGTGAAGGCGAAACTTCACCAGGCATAGGACATGTAAACTTGCCAGGTGTAGGTCATGTGAAAATTTGTCCAAATCCTAACATCATCCCCCTCTTCTATGTCGAGCATCAACGAGGCAAAGGACCAAGCTTGTGTGGTAATGTCAATGGAAAGCAGCAATAAGGTCAAAAGCATTCTCAAGGTGATTGGCAGGCTCCCAAGTTCGATCACTTGGAGAGAATCCTTTCCAACTTCAATCAACAAGGTACTAGAGTTGGCCATACATGTGACAAGAATCCAAAACATTAGCAACTTCAAGTTCAAGTTTGTCTGCAATGATGTCAGATGGTGGAGGTGGTGGAATACAATCGGGTATGTCACTCTCGTAGTAAGGTTCGAGAAGAGACACATGGAAAATGGGATGTAGCCAAACTTGAGCAAGGAGTTAAAGATGGTAGGAAATGTCTGAGAGGTAGTAGACAACCACGAAGGGTCCTAGACATTGGTAATCCAACTTATCATTGGGTCAGGAGGAAGGCCAATGTTGATAAAGGAGCCAAACATGCAAGTTGTAACTAAAATGGGCATGGCTATAGTCCCATTTCCTAATAATTAGCAATTTTAGCTATTTAATTAGCATTTTCTAATATTAAAGGAATATTCTTTAAAATATATGTTTGAAAATAGAATATTCTTTAGAATATTCTATTTTGTATTCTACCCTTTAATAAATTATAGCATTCATTGAACAAAAATTAATAACATTATAAAAGTAGAAGGTATTAAATTATATAATATACCTAATATAACAATTAAGGAAGAGCATAAGAGGTACATTATATAAATATTGATGTTGTTATTAAATATTAATATTTAAATATAACATTATTAATTAAAAATTTAGTAGTAATAATATATATATATATATCCTATAATAATATAGTCAATCTTCCATATCATTTTTTAAATTTATATAGTTAAGTATACAATTTGGTACTATTATTAAAGAGTTTATAATAATTATGAATATTAAATATATATTTTATAATTTTGTAATTGCTTTAAGCTTCAGAAAACATACATTCCCTTGCAGTTTTGTTAATCGTGACTTTATCAACGTTTCTTGACATCCACCCATATCGAATGGATTTAACATTTATAAAACATGCTGGGTCTTTTTGATTGGGAGACCATGTTTTCTCTAAGCATTCATTATATCTTTCGCTCTCCTTCTCGTGTCGCCTTTTTTGTGGTTTGAACCATGCAACCTTAACAATACTATTTTTTGTGATTACTTCAGGTGTGTCGATAATTTGACCCATCCAAATAGGCTGATTATATGACGCATCTGGAGTAATGAGAACCATCATTAGTTTTTGAAGATCCTGGCAACAATCAAAGTATGCTTTAGGTTTTTGGTTCCTTTGTCCAACAAAGTGTGGGGTTTGCACTTCCACATCACTACTGGCTTCTATGTCGTCTATGCTCAGTGATGTCATTTCAATCTCCTCTCGCCACCTTGTTTTTTAGGCCAGAAAGGGTGTTGCAATTCTGTACTTGTGACAGTAGGCCCTTCCAACTCTCGAACAATAGTCTCCCAATAGTCGACCACATGCTTATATAGTTCTGAGTAACCAGTTGTCTTATCAGAATTCTTTGGCATCGATTTTTGAACCCATGCCACATATTTTTTGATGCCATCAATAATAACCTCTTGTTCCTTGAGCTGGGCACTCAATGGAATAAGGTCTGATTGTCCTTCTGGGAGAAGTGGCTTTCCATCCTCTCCACTTTTGAAGAGCATTAAGCCCTCTTTCGGTAACCACTCCTGCTCTGATGGCCGTAACTTGTACTGCATAATAGGTATACCATCTCGTATGGAGAAAAAGAATTGTAGCGGCACAAGGTGACCAACTAAAGAATCACTCCCTTCTTTTATATACTTCTTGAGAAATTTTTTGAAGTCTGGCACCTCAGTCACAAGCAAAGCACAACTTTTTTTGGAGATGCAATTTTCAAAAAGATTCATCATATGCGGTAAAGTAAGTGCACTTGTCCTTTTTGTAGAGTTGGAGACCTTGCTGAAGAACGCATCAATATCTTCATGAGTGTGACCAACCATAAGGAAACTGAGCGTGATTGTTTCAAACACACCTTTGGCAACAAGCATTGACAAGTATGCTAGCACATATCTAGAAAATAAAAGTAAGTATGAGCTTGAGAAACCCTTAAGTAAAATGATTTACCTATTTTTGTTCTCGCCTGCACAATTATCCATCTATAAAAGCAAATGACGAGGAAGCTTATTTGATGTTGAGGACACATGTACACTATTTGAGCTAGATCCCTCCACTGAACCAGAACTCTCAACATGGCCATCTGTTTTCTGTGCAGGCTGTTGACAATGCCTCTCATATTCCAAGTAGCCTCAAGTGCAGACGTGTTCATGAGAGCATTATGTAAAGGTTGAAGGTGTTGTTTCTTCACTTTGAGATCACTGATAGGACTTGTCTATGAGTGGGCTTCAAGGTTTCTGAAACACATGGCTAACGACCCAATAGTGAAATTGGAGTCGCTAGACCAATGTGGAAGTGAAAAGTGTCCATATGACTCACAACCGTGTCCATGTGTTAGCACACCTATCAATGAAATCGGAAGTTTCATGACATTTCCAAGGCACTTTGGTGTGTGCAAAGAGCTTTGGAATGCTGGTCTTTGAATGATCCATCTTGTCATGGATCAAGCACAGGTACTCTGATGGGCGTGACACAGAAAGCATGCGGTGTGCATAGTACTGAGACCGGCAAGTTTGTTGTACAATCATGTGGGCCTCCATCTTCTTTTGAATGGCAGTGATCTCCACCAAGGTTTTTGCACAAGTCTCTGCAGCCTTCAATGATGTAACAAGTGTCACACTTGGAAAAGCTAGAGTGTTTTGCAATCTCCACATCCTTAAAATGAGTATTCCATATGTTGTTGAAGGTACCAGTGCAGATTGCTTGGAGCCCCATCAAACTGAGGCACTTGTTCACATGTTCACACAACTTCAATTGAGTGTAGATTGAAGGCAAAACCTTGAGATTTCCCTGACCCCTGCATTTGTGGTTCGGCATTTGTGAGGCATCCTGTCTGCATTTGCTTCCACAAAAGCCTTGAGTATCTCTATGGCTGCCATGATGTGAGAGCGGGTTTTGACCAAGCGAGTGTTCCCATGAACTGAGGTTCGCGCTCCATCTAGCCACTCATCCCTCCGACGGTAGAACGTGGTCTTTGGGATCCCGTATATACTGTACCAAGCTTTTAAGCAGATGGCCACCTTATTAAATACCATGGATGTACTCTGATAACTTGTGTCCGAGGCCATTCCATCAATACACCCAGTTAGTGCAGCATATACAAACTCATGCCTTTGCTTTTGGGTGAGCATACGAAAGACATGTCTACATTGGGTAATTTCATTCCGGTCTGCCATCTGACAACACTTCTTCTTGCAACAGTCAATCGTGGAAATGCTCGTAACACTTTCGGAAGATGTAGGATCCATCTTTACCCTCTTGCTGAAACTTGCAGGGGAAGATCTACAACCCATGAATCGCCTTTTTCTTACAATAGGACCAATGCAAGGAACCTCTTCAAATATGAGTTGTTCTTCCGGGTTGTTATTATTGAAATCCAACCCAGAATATGTTGAACCATCTTGCCGTCTTAATTCAGATGTTCGCCACCTCACGAGGGATCCAGGATACAATGTGCCATTAGGTGAAACCTCTGTCACAACTACACCCACGAAGTCGGACCCTAGTTTCTCTCTGACACTGCTTCCATTGGATTTATAGCTGTGATGATGCCTCTTCCGACTTCAATCTCACGAAGAAAGAGAATCACCTCATCCATCACAGCAGGCAAGCCATCATCTGGTAAACTCGTGCTACTATTTATTTGTGACTCTGCATATTCTGTGTCAGCCTTGACTTCATCCAAATTCCACAATACAGGAGAACCCTCCTCAAATTCCATTCCCAGAACCTCAACATGCTTGTAAATGGTGTTCACCCATACGTACACACAAGATCCTTAGGCAATATTTGTGACATGATGCATTATTATCTCGAACTTCCACAGTTCCAGTGCCAATTATCTCGTTATTCCGAAGAAGACATACTTTATCTCCAGTATTAAATATATTGTCCTGCACATAAATAATTGTATTATTTATGATATCTGTTTATGCAATATTTCTAAGAAATCTGAATTATGGTTACTTAATAATATGCATATGCAATAATACATAATTATGTTTAGAGATAACAATCCCGCCGCCTCTTCCTCCTCGGGGGGAGTCCGGCGGGATTAATCCTGCCGACTCTCTCCGAAGGGGTTGAGTTGGCGGCGGGATTAATCCCGCCGACCGTTCCTCGTCGGAGGGATTCGGGCGGCATTAATCGGCGGCGGCGGCTGTGCACACAGGTGAAATGTGTGTGTGTGTGTGTGTGTGTGTGTGTGTGTGTGTGTGTATGTATGTATATATGTATAGGAGTGTGCGTATAATTTTATTTATTGATCTATTTCTCGCACACACACGCACACTTCTGTGTATATATAGTGTGTGTGGGTGTGTGTTTATTTATCTGTATGATTTTATTTGTTTCGCTCACACACGCATACACACGATATACATATACACATATATATATATACCTATATACATATATACATACATATATTATGTGTACCAGTATCTATAAATTTTTTTTATTGATCTATCTCTCCCACACACACGCACACTGCTTTACATATATATATATATATATATATATATATAATCAATGCATATTAACAAATAGTATACAACACTAGTTTATATATATGCTTATATATTCATATGGGTTATATATCTATATACACACATATATATGTGTGTGTGTTTATCTGTATAATTTTATTTATTTATTAGTTTTATCTCTCGCACACACACACACACTCCTGTGTATATATATGTGTGTGTGTGTTTGTTTATCTGTATGTTTTATTTGTTTTGCTCACACACACATACACACAATATACATATACACATATATATACCTATATACATATATACATACATATTATGTGTACCAGTATCTATATAATTTTTTTTATTGATCTATCTCTCCCACACACACGCACACTGCTTTACATATATATATATATATATAATATATATATTATATATATATAATTAATGCATATTAACAAATAGTATACAACACTAGTTTATATATATGCTTATATATTCACAGACTCTCTCTCTTTCTCTATGGGTTATATATCTATATACACACATATATATGTGTGTGTTTATTTGTATAATTTTATTTATTTATTAGTTTTATCTTTCGCACACACACGCACACTCCTGTGTATATATATGTGTGTGTGTGTATTTGTTTATCTGTATGATTTTATTTGTTTCGCTCACACGCATACACACGATATACATATACAAACATATATATACCTATGTACACACATATATTATGTGTACCAGTACTGTATAATTATTTTATTTATCTATCTCTTGCACACACACGTACACTCCTATACATACATACATACATATATATATATATATATATATACACACACATATATATATGTGTGTGTTTTTCTCTGTATAATTTTTTTATTTATTAATTTTATCTCTTCACACAACACGCTAAGCCCCCTCGGCGGCGGGATTTAATCCCGCCGCTATAGGTTTATGGCCTTGGCGGCGGATTAATCCCGCCGCCGAGGCCCTTCACGTAGGCTATGGGCGGCGGGATTAATCCCACCGCTCTAGGACAAACCGAAGAGCGGCGGGATTAATCCCGCCGCCCATGGCCTGCGTGAGGGGCCTCAGCGGCGGGATTAATCCCGCCGCCCACCCATGCCTGCGCGGAATGCGGCTATTTCGTCGGCAATGGCCTGTGTGAAGGCCCTAATGGGCGAGATTAATCCCGGCGAATTCCGCGCAGGGCATTTACAGGGGATGGGCGGCGGGATTAATCCCGCCGCTCATGAGGCTAACCAAAGAGGCCTGCATGACATGTCCTACGCGTAAAGGCGGTGGGATTAATCCCGCCGCCCAGGGAATTCACGCAGGACATGAACGGCGGGATTAATCCCGCCCACGCTCATGCCCTTCGCGGAGGGCGGCGGGATTAATCCCACCGCTTAGGCACTTCCGCAGGATATAAGTGGCGGGATTAATCCCGCCCCCACCCATCCCTGTTCAAAATGCCCCGCCGAACCTTCATTGCCCGGTGGCGGGATTAATCCCGCCACCCTTCTTTTTTTCCTCCATTGGTATGTTGAATCAATCCCGACTAACTATGTCTGAGACGGAAAAGGTTTACAAAATACCAATGGAGGGAACTGAGAAGGGTGGTGGGATTATTTCACCATCCCTTACATAGTGGGCGGGATTAATCCCGCCGCCTTTTCGGAGCCCCTGAAGGGGTGTGAGAAATAAATCCTGCCCAATTCTCTCTGAGAACGAGAAAGGTTGCGTCCAGCGGGATTAATCCTGCCGCCTACGGCCGAAGTGAAGGGCCTGGGCGGCGGGATTAATCCTGCCGCGTACGCATGCCCTGCGCGGAATTGGGCGGGATTTATCCCGCCGCCATTGGCCTGCTTGAAGGGCCTAGGCGGCGGGATTAATCCCGCAAGATTTCGCACAGGGCATTGGCGTTCGGCGGGATTAATCCCGCCGATTAAGGCCCGAGTGAAGGGCCTGGGGGGGGATTAATCCCGTCGAACGCCAATGCCCTACGCGGTATCGGGCGGGATTTATCCCGCCGCCATTGGCCTGCCTGAAGTGCCTAGGCGGCGGGATTAATCCCGCCCGATTCCGCGCAGGGAATTGGCGTCCGGCAGGATTAATCCCGCCGCATAGGGACCGAGTGAAGGCCCTGGGCGGCGGGATTAATCCTGCCGAGTCTTCAATGCATGTTGGAGGAATGAATCCCGCCACCCTTCGCTTTTTTCTCCATTGGTGAGTCGGACCAATCCTAAACGTTTCTGTCTGAGACGTAAAAGGTTTACAACATACCAATGGAGAGAATTGGGAAGGGTGGGGAAATTCATTTAACCATCCCTTACATGGTGGGCGAGATTAATCCCGCCTCCTTTCTGGAGTCACTGAAGGGGTGTGAGAAATAAATCCTGCCCAGTTCTCTCTGAGACCGAGAAGAGTGGCAAGATTAATTCCGCACTCCCGTTCAAGGCCTCCAGAAAGGTGGCGAGATTAATCCCGCCCACTCTTTCAGGAGGCATTGAAGGGGTGGCGAGATTAATCCCGCCGCACCTTCCATGTGAATATATATGTGTATTAGTATATATAAGTTGCATATCTCATTTTATTTACTTTTATCATTTTATCATAATATTTCGAGTAAAAACTAGGAATCTATGTAAAACTGTCCAGAGCTCACATTTGTGGTGGTTCTAAAACGAAATGTTATCTTTCTTTTGCACTAGCACAAATGTGAGCTTCGGACAGTTAATTACGTCTACTTCTCTCTGTGTATTATTTTGTATATTCGGGTTTATCAAGTGTGTGTGCGTTTTTATATGATTTGTATTCATAGTGTATTATTTTGCAGAAGGACGATTTGATCAAACAAGGAGATCGAGTCATTAGTATGGAGTCGTCGTCAAATTCTGGTAAGAATTAAAATAAAATCTGTTATACTCGGATACTTGAACTAATCATTTTTGTATTCAGATGTGGAATTGAGGTGACATTAAAGACAAGAGCAGGAGAAGAGATGGGCAGGGGGATTCTGGAATCAACTTGGCCATATTTTAAGATAAATGGGAAGCGCATTGGAGCAACCATGGTTGCTGTCAAATTAACCTCTGTCACATCTCATGGACAAGCAAAACAATGGAAAGTAGATTCGCTAGTCAAGCACCCGAAAGCAGGCTGCGAACCCAGATTGGACGATTCTCGACACATATGCCTTGTTCCATCCAATGTCACGTTCTCGGATCCAGAGGTCGTCAGTTACAACATTAATTTCGGGTGGTTTTGTCGACTTGTGGATAATGACGTTCACGTGTTCACTAATGATGTTGACCTTGGAGTTCTTCTTCAACTCAACGAAAGCCCATCTATGGAGGGGATCCATCTGGATGTCTACTTCGAAAATCTTCAGACTCATCGAGTAGGTGTATTGTCAGGAGATATTGCTTCACAATACAGAAAATCAGCAAGTGGAGCAATCTTCCCTCTTCACATTGAAGAAGAACACAGCGACATCATAAGGAGATTGAGAGGGTGGCTCGGTCTCAGGTTCTCTACAGATCACGTTCAATTTGCTTAGGAAGCTTTGGGAGCTGGAAGAGTGTGCCGAGAACACTAGAACAGCTGCAGTCGGGGATCACACATGTTGATTCGGATCGCAAAAGAAAATCATCAATCGTTTTGTCAGCTGCACCTGTGGCATCTCATGCTGCAATAAGTCACAAGGAAATGATGTTGGATGAAAAGATTTATCCTTGTAGGGTTAAATATTGCAGCGTCAACCCAAACTTCAATTACAGGCCACTCAACCAGGAACGTGTAGCTGAGCTCATGGAGAAGATGAAGGACGACAATTCTTATACCGTTCCACATAATGCTGTTTTGTGTCCATACTATGAAAGAAGGAAGGGCGCTGACAAAGTCTGGATCACAACACCAGAACAACTCATGAAGATTCAGACGGAGAATAGAAAATCTATCAAGTACTACATCATTAGTGGCCAGCACACAATAACGGCAGCCCAACGACTTCTCGATGAACACAACAAAGGAACGATGGCAACAAAACTTTCCGAGCATACCCGTGAGAAGCTGACAAAAAGATCGGCGTTTTTAGCTAAGCCGAATCTCACAATCGAGCAGTACCATAAGTTATCGGCGGAATGGGACGCTGCCGACACCAACCACTACAACAGCAAAATATGGGAGAAGTTTAAACACACGCGAGCCGTGTGGGAATCTCAGCGACCACAAAGAGCTACTGCAGGGAATACACAATCTGCGAAACCGGGTAAGCAAATTGTGGGCGGGATTTATCTCGCCGGTATATTAATCTGTCTTTTTTCAGAGAGTTGAAGAAATTGCAGCAGTTGATTTTGCCCAGGTGGGCGGGAAGGAAACATCCTTTCTGATGATGTTGATTTCTTGCCCCGAAGATAGGATCTTTGCCAAATGGTTGGGGATTATGGAATCCTTTTCAAAAGGAACACTGAAGAAGAAGCAGACAAGTGAAGGGGAGCCCTCAGAAAAGTCTGCAAAGAAACCCAGTAAGACGCCGAAGGCTAAGTCTGTTCAATCTACAAAGGATGTAGACAACGATTTCAAGCTCACATGGTTGAAGCCTTTAAATGGAACAACGATGGAGGAGATGGAAGTCTTGGCTGATTTGGTGATCGATGGCAAACTACAAATTAATAACAGCAGCCCAACCTCTCCTTTTCATCTCAAGGCAATGGAGTTGAAGACGGTCAGGCATTTCAAGGAGTGGTTGGGAATACACTGCCACAAACTGGGTTGGACCTCGACTTCAACATATGAAGAGGTCAGCAAATATTTGCATGTGACGAACGATGATATGCTTGTCGAATGGGTGAACCAATCGGAAGATCTAGGCAAGAATCTATTGCACGCCAACGCCAAAAAGGAGAACATTGGGATGACGCCTTCTCTTATGGCAGTCCTTCAGCAGCGGAGAACCGAATTGAACCTTATAAAGGAGGATGCTACGAATCACGACAAGCCCTACAGATGTTTGTTGTTAGATTCGGAGACTTTATGGGGTAACATCACTGCTTGTAGGAAACCGTTTCAATTGTTCGTGATGGATCGGCGGGTGTCAAAAAATCTTTCGACAGATAGGGCACTAGAGGATCTGGTGGAGAAACTTAGCCGTGCAAGCATATACATAGAAGGTATTTATTATTGAATTCATGCTTGCGCTCTTCACTGATACCTACTTTTTCAGGTATTTATTTCTTGATTCTTGCTCATGTCACCGATACTTTTGCCTTCGCCTTCGCCAAGAAGAATAGACATCGTTGGACAGGATTTTATATGAACGATGCTAATCCCAAGTGCATTGATACCGTTGTTCACTTGGTTGTTAGGAATGCGCCAAACAATTTCAAGCTTCCAAATGACTGGCCAGGCATCTGTTTGCACTCCAACGGCCCTGAACCTCCATCCGATACACCGATAGGTATGAGTGACGTATTCGGCAATGTACGTTATCCAAACATTACAAGTCAAGCGGCACGGAGCATCGTCAACTTGATTAGGGGTCCTCACAGTGATGCGTGGGTTTTTGACTACTGCACTAGGGGGTCCGTCTTGAAGGAGTGTTACCTTCGGCATACATGTGTGTTTGCCGTTGAAAAGGATAAGACCATGGTTGAGGACCTGAACAAGTGGATAGATTGGGTCTCAACTGAGTACCCCAACGAATCCATAAAGGCGTATTTGAGAAAGTTCCCTCCAGATAAGTGCGATAGCTCTGAAGGTGAATCTGGTTCAATCTCGGAGTCTGAGAACGAACTTCAATCAGATATTAGACCGGAAGTTATCTCGAGGAGTACAGAACATTCGCACACTCCAGGACCCATGGAAACATCAATAGAAGATGCAGAAGATCTTGAACCATCTCACAAGCGGCTTAGACCTTCTTCGCCTCACTCAGAAGGTAATAGCGAAGAAGAATTGATAATGAATTGATAGAGTGATGAATAGTTGTAAATGAGTGTAACATAAGGCATTTTTGTATATTTCTTTTATATTTGTACAGAAAATAAATTCTCAAGGATTAATGAAGCTTTTAGTTCAAACATGGGTCACACATTAACAAGGTAAATAATATACCTTGATAATTTTAAGGTCAGCTAATTATCATTTTGCAGATGTAATGAAATAATTGAGAACATGGATTTTCAGCATTGCCATGAGGTAAGAGAGGGGTTTGGCGACAATTTCTTGTGCCACATGTCAGAATGACAGAGTTCATGCAGGAAATGGATAATAATGCAGCTCAAAACATCGTTACCATGGGGGCCACTTCATCATCATTTTTATTGGCTTCAATTCCGAAATCAATTTCTTCAGCGCATGCAATATCTGAATCTTGTAAGGATGATGTACAATTAAATGATGAAGGGATAGGCAACGAGATAGTGGCAACGGATAAATGTGAAAGGGAGCAAACAAGTGATTTGCAAAGTATTCAAGAGGCAACGCTATCTCATGTTACTCATGGCCATATTGTGTTGTTGGATGTCAATGGTGTTCTGCTTCATCGACAAAGGCCCAGGATAGAAAAAAGAAATCAAACAAGGAGATTTCATTCCTTGTCATGGTAAATTTCGATATGATATTATTTTTCGTCCAGGGTTGGATCGTCTCTTTCAAAAGCTTAAGGAGATGGGTGCGCTTGTGGGGATTTGGTCATGCATGCAGATTCATAACTTAACACCGCTGTTGAATTTACTTAAGAAACATTGTAGTGTTGCAGAAGAGGTGATTCGTAAAGATTGGATTTTTGACCAGCGAATGTTATAAACCTCTCGAATTTCACAATATAAGAAAGGAAAGCAAGCCGTACTTCTTCAAGAATGAAAGAATAATTGGGACTCATGGGGAGATCAGTCGCTTAAGGATAATGAAGAACGCACAGATGTTAGTAGTAGACGACTCTCCTCAGAAGGCTATGCTCAACCAAAACATTGCTTGTATTCATCCAATCACTTTCGATCCATATTCTGATACCGATATCATGGATGAGCTAGTGAACTACTTGGATACGTGCCTCAGAAAGAAGAATCTCGAAAATTTTTGTGAGCAGTATCCACCGTATCATACATTTCCTGAAGCTTTTCTTTCTCGTGATATTGAATTTTATAAAATGAAGGATAGCAACCGGGCGCTTTATAATATTATTCTTAAGGAACGTCAGTTTTTAGATGAGCCTTTATGCAGACCTTCTCTTATCACATCTTATGTATTAACAAGGATGGCAACTCCCAATTGCATTCGTGAGAGTGGTTAAGTGGTGGCAACAACATCAAGATATTGACCAAAATGATTTGATTAATCCGGAGAGTGATGATTTAGACAAAATAAAGATTTCTTTGTATGATAGAAAGAAAGTATTTATAAAAAAATTAACATGTTGATAAGAAAATGATTTCATTTGTAATTATGTTTGATAGTATTTCTTCATTATTGTAAACTATTTTTAGAATAATATGAATATTCTAAGATATTTTAGGAATATTCCTTACTAAGTAAGGTTATTGAAGGATTAATTAATTAATTAATTAATATTTAAGGCTTAATTACATATTAATTAAATGATTAATTAATAATTAAAACTTAAGTATTAATTAATTTATTTTATATTCCCATTTTCACGTATCATGCCCACTTTAGTTACAACGTGCATAAACTTTACTGCATGATTGAAACATCAAGGTAGGCAAATGGTTCCAATCGGCCATCTACTAGTAAGATTCATGAGTGCGGTTTAGATGATAACGAACTTCATTATGAAGAGCATGTAGGGTGGCAACATGATCTTGAGCATGATCATTAGAGATAAGACCAATGAGGATGATGTCCGTAAATGGTTAAGAATGGAGACTGGTGGCCAGTGGAGGAGTGTGCCAAGTTGTTGTAAGCGAATTCAACCAAGGGAAGCATATCAAACCAGTCATCCTGCTGGTGCAAGAGGAAGCAACGAAAATATTGTTCAAGGTTCGCTCTATTTGACCATCAAACTATGGATAATGAGCACTGGTCAGGTGAACATCGACTCACAAGGCACGGAGGAACTATTGCTAGAATGATGGATGAACTAAGAACCCCGATCACTGACAATGTCATAGGTAAATCGTGAAGCTTAAAGACACCACAATAAACCAGATTAGCTGCATCAGCACTAGTCACTGAGGAAAAAAATGGGCCATTTTCTAGAATTGATTGACAATAACTAGGAGACAGTCAAAACCACATGACGATGGAAGTTCTAAAAGAAAGTCCAAAGAAATGGAACGCCATGGGCTGGATGGGACGAGAAGCAGATGGAGAAAACTAGTAGCATGATGTTGAGGAATCTTGGAACGCTGGCAAAGATCACAAGATTTGACAAAATGCTCAATGAAAAACCCCATGCCAGGCCACTAGAACATGCATTGAACTAGCTCGACAGTCTTGTGTAGGCTAAAATGGCTAGTAGACTGTCAAGCCACGATCCAGGAACCAAGAAGACAGCAGGATTCCAAGAACAAGAAGGCTTGACTCAGGAGCAGGACAGAGAGCAAGACAGGAACCTAGGAACTCAGGAGCAAGACCAGGCGCAGGACAGGATCCAGGAGCAAGACAGGAACAGGATAGGATCCAGGAGCAGGACAGGATCCAGGAACAAGACAGGAACAGGACAGGATCCGGGAACAAGACATGAGCAAGACAGGATCCAGGAGTGAGACAGGAGAGAACAAGAAGCAAGATAAGAACAAGACAAAACAAGATTGATCGTAGTAAGACTGGTGTTGATAGTAACTAATTGTACAACAATTAGGTCGGAGCTTTTATGCTCACAACTCCAAGAGTTAATCTAGGCATGAATGCTAAAAGTAGTTGCATGCATCTAAAAGTGACTGCATGCATGCAGAGGCTAAGATGAGTCCACATGTCCCTTATCCTCTAGGCATATCATGTGGCATATCCTATAGGAATATCCTGCAACCATATCCTGTATCCGGAATCCCTGTAGGAATATCCTGCAACCCGTATCCTGTATCAAGAATCCTGTATCCTGTATCGGGTCGTGACAGCACCTCCTCCCTAAAGACGAGTTCTACAAGTCTTAGGACCTGGTTTAGCAGGATAATGCCGATGGAAGGTAGCAACCTTGGAAGAAGCATGGAGTAAGTTGGATGCAGGTTCCCAAGTGCGATCAGTAGGTAAATAACCTTTCCAATCCACCAAGTATTGGAGTGGCGGCGATGAAGATGAGAATCAAGGATGGCTGCAACTTCGTACTCAGGTTCATTGTCAATGATCACATGAGGGGGAGGAGAAGAAGCACGACCGGGAAGAGAAGAAGGATGATACAGCTCCAACAAGGAGGTGTGAAACACAGGATGAAGTTTCACTATAGGTGATAACTCGAGTCGAAAAGCTACAGGATTGACCTCCGCCACAATCCTGTAAGGGCCTAATCGTTGAAAATCCAACTTAGAAGAAGGCATGTTGGTGCGAATATGTCGACGAAGAAGCCACACGAGATCACCAATCTTGTATGCAGGTGCCGGCTGACGGTAAGCATCAACATGATGCTTGTATCGTTCATGTGCCTGCTGAAGATGAACCCGGAACTCATCCTATACCTGACGAAGATGCTGGAGACGATCCTGTACTGCATGAGTGGAAGAAGGAGAAGCGGGAGGAGCAAAGTCAAAACTTGGATGGTGGCTTGTAAGAGCAAAGAAAGGTGTCTGTCCTATAGATGCGTGAACGGAGTTGTTGTAGGCAAACTCCGCCATTGGAAAAAGGTCCAACCAGTTGTCCTGCTGGTAACTAATGAAGCAACGAAGATATTGTTCCAAGGTCTGAATTGTGCGTTCGGACTGCCCATCAATTTGCGGATGATATCCTGAAGAAAGATCCGCTTTAACCTGTAGACTTCGAAGAAGCTCTCGCCAAAACTTGGACATGAATTGTAGACCTCGATCGGAAACAATGCTCTTAGAAAGACCATGATGTCGGAACACTTCACGAATCACCAACTCAGCAGTTGTCTGACCTGTAGCTATCTTGTTGCAGGGTAGGAAATGAGCCTGCTTGGTAAAACGGTCAACCACCACAAGAACTACATCGAATCCACGAGAAGGAGGAAGATCTGTGAGGAAATCCATAGAAATGGATCTCCAAGGAGCAGAAGGAACATGAAGAGGACGAAGAAAACCAGAGGGTGCATGATGAGGCATCTTCGACCTGTTACAAGTGTCACAGCTCCGTACAAACCTTTCCACAAAACCTCACAACCCATGCCACCAATAGTTGCGAGTCATTAACTCCACTGTCTTGGCCACACCAGAATGTCCTATAGCCGGGGTATTATGACAATCCTGTACCACACGAGTCATAGAAATACCAACAGGAACGTACAGAAGACCTTCCCGGTATAGGAGTCCATCTTGTAGTCTAAATGGGAACTAGAGGAAGAGGAACTTGCAATGTCAGGATGAATGTGTGAGAACACATTCTTTGCCAAGTCGTCTGTAGCCAACTGCGAATGGATGTCCTGTAGGAGTGTTGAATTTGCTGGAGCCTGATGAACCTGTAGTGCCGCAAGCCGGAATCGATCAGGACCCAACAACACTTGTCTTTGACAGTCATATGTAGGATCGCCCGGGATCGGTGCAAGGTAAGAGCGCCTAGATAATGCGTCCGCCTTGCCATTCCGAAAACCGGGCGTGTAGACAATGACAAAATCAAAACGTGATAGGAACTCCGCCCACCTAGCCTGTCGCCGACTGAGAACTCGAACCGTTTGAAAATACTCCAGGTTCTTGTGATCCATAAGAACTTGTACAGGATGCGCAGCACCTTCCAGGAAATGCCGCCACTCCTCAAACGAATCCACAATGGCCTTGAATTCCTTGTCATGAATTTTGTAATTGATCTCCGCCGAAAGAAACTTACATGAGTGAAAAGCTACAGGATGAAGCAACTTGTCTTCTCCAACTTGTGATAGGACGGATCCTACTGCAAATCCGAGGCATTTGCTTCAATGAAGAAAGGACGAGAAGGGTCGGGATGTGCTAAAATTGGAGCTGTTGTGAAGGCGTCCTTGAGTGTTGTGAATGAATGTTCCGCCTTGTCGGACCAAGAGAAAACCCCTGTGCGCTTGGTGAGTTCCGTGAGTGGAAGTACACGCTTGGAGAAGTCCTGTATGAACTGCATGTAGAAGTTTGCAAAGCCAAGGAAACATTGTACATCTCGTACAGACTTGGGCCTCTCCCACTCCACGATGGTCTTCACCTTGTGCATGTCCATGGAAACGCCAGCAAGAGAGATGATGTAGCCCAAGAACTCCACAGAATCCCTGTCGAAAAAACACTTCTCCAACTTCGCATACAAGCCATGCTCGCGAAGCCACTGTAGAACTAATCGTACATGCTTGTCATGTGCCGCCTGGTCCTTGGAGAAAATCAAAATGTCGTCGAGGTAGATCACACACAAACTGGTCCAAAAAGTCACGAAAGATGTCGTTCACCATGTGTTGGAACACGGCTGAGGCATTGGTAAGGCCGAAAGGCATCACCGTGTACTCGAAGTGTCCATACCTTGTATGAAAGGCACTCTTCCACTCATCGCCTGGACGAATCCGTACAAGGTTGTAGGCCCCTCGTAAGTCGATCTTCATGAACACCTTTGCTCTTCGCAGCCAATCGAGAAGTTCCGGGATTAATGGCAACAGGTACCGATTCCGAATGGTGACTTAATTCAAACCCCTGTAGTCCACAACCAAACGTAAACTCCCATCCTTCTTCCTTGACAAAGATGATAGGTGCTCCTGCAGGGGACTTTAAGTGACGAATGAAGCTGGATGCCAAATTGTCCTCGATGTACTAACGAAGAACCTCCAACTCTGTGGGTGACAGTGCATAAATTGGTCCGAATGGTGGAGTCTTTCCTTCCACAAGATCAATAGGACAGTCGTAGGACCTGTGAACAGGAAGAACTACAGCCTTGTGCTTGTCAAAAACGTTCGGAAAGGAGTGATACTTGGATGGTAGGAAGGAGGAGAAGGAGGAAAAGGAGATTGAAAAACAGGAGAGTCGGACACAGGAAAGGTAGAAGAGGACGTAGGAGTTACTTGAAAGGCAAAAAGGTGGAAAGGAGCAGGATCAATGGCAAGTTCATACATGGTAGTGGTAAGAACTTGGAGAGGAGAAGGAGGGAACTGTGACTAAAAAACAGAAGCAGAGTAACAGAAAGAGGCGGGATTGGGAAAAACCTATGTGGATGTTGACGAGTGTACAGGATTGGAAGAATCCTGTACATGAGTCCGTGGTTGCACAGGAGTGGGGAAAACCTGCGAGTGTGTTGACGAACCAACAGGAGGTGAATCCTGTTAAGGAACCTTCGGATACAGGATTGGAAGAACTCTGTATAGGAAACCGCAAACTTACAGAGTGGAGAGAGCCTGCGAATGTGCTGAGGAACAGACATGAGGTGAATCCTGTCGAGGAAGAGTCTTCAACACTGATACAGGAACAGGCACGGTCAATCCTATAGCTTGTACTGCTTCAGATATTAAGGATGTATCCTGCATGGAGGAAGGTACAGGATTGATCTTGGCTGCCAGAAAGGAAAACGTGAGCATCCTAGACCTCCAGTCGATCTGCGGATTTGCAACAACGAACCATGGCATGCCCAAAATGATGGGAGTGGACCGAGTCTTGATCAAGTTGAAGGAAATTGAACAGTTGAATGTGCCATGACTGCAGAGAGAGGTTCGGTAGCATGGGTAACTGCGCCAGAAGCAATCAAACGCCCATCGGCCACCTCTACAGGAACTGCATGCTTCAACTTCACCATCGAAATGCCATGTTGAGTTGCAAAAGTGTCATCCATGAAGCATGCATTTGCACTAGTGTCTAACAAGGCAAACTCCTGGAGCTCTCGATTATTAAGATGAATGTGTACAGGAAACTTAAGTGATGGAATGGTATGAGCAGCACCAATGGAGCCTGCACCTACGTCCAACTTCGCGGCTCCTAGACGAAGTGGACATTGAAGTTTTCCGACTGAACTTCAGCTTCAACTTCACGCGTCTTGAACTTCCTGGCTTTAATAGGACATTCTGCCACCTTGTGTCCTGCTTCACCACAATACAAGCATAGGTTCTCACTGCGCGACGTTGCTTCTCAGCAGCGGAAAGAGAGCCACGCTTGGATTTCTCAACCTCCATAGGAACTACTCCAGAAGGTGGTGCAGGAACATGTACCACAGCTGCAGGATTGGTTTGCAGGAACTGCTGACGGGATCTTTCCTGACGACGCTCGAACAAACGGTTGTCGCAACGAACAGCTTGTTGCATGATCTCCGCTAATGTTTGGGCATCCGGTAACGTAAGGAGAAGGTCCTTCACGTCATCCCTCAACCCAAAACGGAAGTGTTCGATCAATGCAGTCTCGTCCCATGGAATGTTCGTGCAAAGTTGCTGAAATTCGGATGCATAACGGAAGCTGGTCGGGATCCTTGAGTGAGCTTCCGTAACTTCGTGCATGCGAACGGTACTTATCAGGATCTCCAAAGCAGGCTTCAAAGGCAGCCACGAAACCTTCAAAGTCTTCCATCAATGGGTCGTCACGCTCCAGCAAGGGGGCAACCCAAGCCCGTGGAGATCCACTTAGTAAGGATGCCAAAAGGCCAACCTTTTGTGCATCAGTCGAGTAGCGCGTGGTTGCATGCGGATCAAGAGCCGGATCTGATTCAGGAAACCTTGGAAATCGGCACGATTGCCACTGAACTTTTCTGGCATGCTAACTTCGGCTCCGAAGAAAAGTTTGATGAAGAGGGAACCACCGATGCCTGAGAGAGAGCCTGCGCAGCAGCCTTGGAGGATGCATCAGCAGCTGCATGTGCCGCATTGGTGGAACCTTGCAGATCGGTGACCACTTGGCGCAAAGTGGCCAGCTCATGAAGCAACATTTGGTGCTCGCGTTGAAAGTGCTCAAAATCAGCCATGATCTATGAAAGAAAAAGGAGGAAAACGAAGGAAAAGAATCAAGGAAAAAAAGTAGCTGGAAAACGGAGAGCTATGAAACAGTTACTATCAAACTGTCAAGCCACGATCCAGGAACCAGGAAGGAGCAGGATTCCAAGAACAAAGGCTTGACTCAGGAGCAGGACGAGAGCAGGACAGGAACTAGGAACTAGGAGCAAGACAGGCAGGACAGGATCCAGGAGCAAGACAGGAACAGGATAGGATCCGGAGCAAGACAAGAAGGCACAGGAAGGATCCAGAACAAGACAGGAACAGACAGGATCCGGAACAAACAGGAGCAGGACAGGATCCAGGAGGAGACAGGAGAGAACAAGAAGCAAGAAAGAACAAGACAAGAAAGATTGATCGTAGTAAGACTGGTGTTGATAGTAACTGATTGTACAACAATTAGGTCGGAGCTTTTATGCTCACAACTCCAAGAGCTAATCTAGGCATGAGTGCTAAAAGTGGTTGCATGCATCTAAAAGTGACTGCATGCATGCAGAGGCTAAGATGAGTCCACATGTCCCTTATCCTCTAGGCATATCCTGTGGCATATCCTGTAGGAATATCCTACAACCATATCCTGTATCCGGAATCCTTGTAGGATATCCTGCAACCCGTATCCTGTATCCGGAATCCTGTATCCTGTATCGAGTCATGACACATACAACAAATCATAACAAGCCTGAACTATTCACAGCCAGTAATCTTCGTCAGGAACAAAGAGTTGTCTGTGATGGTAAATAAGTCCATCCCAAAATTGCAAAAAGTGGTACTCCCCCTCATGTGCTAGCAATTGGCTTGGAACCACATGTTGGCAAGTTGCTTGAACAAAGGAATTGTTATCTTGTGCAACATGGATTTCCTGGGATAAAGAAGCATCAAATGGCACTAGGTACTACTAGAGAGCACAAAGTTGGAGTTGGGAAGAGTCAAGAAGCACTTGTTCTTATAGATCAAAAATAGGTTCAACAAGAGCAAAAATTAGTTAACTTTGATGGGTCAGGGCATCCGCCTTACTATTTGCCCTGCCTTGCCAATGAATGGTGACAAAATGGAATAGGGAGAGAGATTGTGCCCAATGGGCCTGATGACAATTTAAAACTCGTGCCGTGGACCAGTATTGAAGATTCTTGTGATCACAGTAAACTATAACCACATGAGGAGCACCTTCAAGAAAGAGACACCACTCTTTAAAAGTTAGAAGTTCTTTGTTTAAACATCGTAGTTGATTTCGGCAAGAGTGATTTTTCGGGAATGAAACGCAATAGGATGAAGATAGTGATTTGGACCATCCTGGGATAATACTCCACTAAGAGCGAAGTTAGATGCATCAGCTTTGACTATGTACGACTTGGTGTTGTTTGGATGGATCAGAACGGGAGCAAAAGTGAAGGCCGTCTTGAGAAACTGAACGGCATGTTCAACTTCGATAAGCTAGGCAAAAGGCAAGGACACAAGCATAGGGGAACTAGAACCATGCAAGTGAACACCAGAGTTGGCCATAGAAGTCTTAAACGCAAGAACATGCGGAGCCTTGGTCGTCAGTTTTGTCAAAGGAAGGGCAATCCTGGAAAATTCCTTGATGAAATGATGAAAAAAGTTGGCAAAACCAAGAAAACATTGGGCATCACGAACAAATAGAGGACGTTCCCAGTTGGCAACGGTTTGGACCTTGGATGGATCCATCTTGATGCTGTCAATAGTTACAATGTAACCAAGAAACTCTACCTCGATCTAGTCAAAGGAACATTCTCAAGCTTGGCATAAAGATTGTGTTCTCACAAGTATGAAGGACCAAGCGAACGTGATGGTCATGCTCTTCCTGAGTTTCAAAAAAACTTAGAGATATATCATCACGAACAGGTCCAGGGAGTCACGGAAGACATTGTTCGTCATATGCTAAAAAACGGTAGGTGCATTGGTGAGTTTGAAAGGCATTACCGTGTATTCGAAGTGACTATAGCATGTCTTGAAAGCCATTTTCCACTCGTCCCCCTCTCAAATGCGGATCATATTGTACATGCCCAATCTTTGTGAAAAAGTGAGCATGAGAAAGATGTTTGAGGATCTTAGAAACAAGAGAAAGTAGGTACTTGTTGGGGATGGTGATTTATTTAGGCAAAGATAGTTAGCTACCAAGCGTAGCGAGCCGTCTTTCTTGGCAACAAAGAAGACACGAGCTCCAATAGGGGGACAACAATGCCCATGGTCATGTTCTCCTCGATATACTCCCACAAGGTCTGAAGCTCAGCAAGAGATAAACCATAGATGGGACCGGCATGCGGCTGCTTTCCCTCCGCTAGGTCGATTGGACAATCGTACAGTCTATGAGGAGTAGCCTTCTACTTGTCAAAAACATTAGCAAACTCTTGATACTTGGCTAGAAAAACAATCAAATTCTTGGCCTACTTAGAGGAGCATAGAGGAAAGATGTACTGCAACAGCGAAGACATAAAGGATCCTCTTGGCTAGTTGCACGAAACTCTTGTAGAGAGATATGGGAGATCCGAATGACAAGCATAAGTAAAGATGTAGAGGAAGGCATAGGTGAATGCAAAAAACCCGAAACATGAGAGTTGGCAAGAAAATCAACAGTTGAATGAGAAGACTCGAGAAGCTGTTGAAAAGAAGTTCCGACAGCATGATCAGAAATCCAAAAAGATGGAATTGCTTCAAAAACAGGCATGGAATACCATCAAGAGTGCCAATTGACTATAGGATTCACCAATTCTAGCCAAGGCAAGCTTAAGATGACCAGCAACTTTTGAATGGAAAAGACATTGAAGGCAACTTTGTTGTGGGCAAAAAAGGCAACAATGTCTAAGAATTCAGTTTCATGTGTCAATACCCAGGAAGAAATCTCTCGACCATTGACGACCTCGACAAAATGATGATGTCTACTTAGCAATAGCTTGATACCGTGTGCAACATCGAAATCATGGTCAACGAAGTTGACATTAACCCCACTATCAATCAGGATGCAGCATGGGTGGAACATAAAAGGCACTAAAATGCTAGAAGTTAAGATGGAACCTAGAGATGGGTAAAAATCAATGGAAAGCACGGAACCTTGATATTCATCCAACTAAATGGTCCCTACTTGGATTGGCAAACTCTATTTTCTAACAGGGCAAGCGGATCAGCAAATGTTGAAAGAGTAGCAACACAAACTAGCCGGTGAGTGCAAGCATTGAGTTGGTGTCTTGGATCAACACAATAGTGGCATAGATTGTTAGTTGCTCGTCTCTGGCATTCGGCTTGAGGTAGTCATTGTCATTGCTAGAAAGTGCCTAGTTATGTAGGAACAAGACTAGAAGCTGCAAGCACATGAACAGAACCAAGAACATGTAGAGAACTGGAAGCCTCAGCTTGAGATGGGGAATCAAAAGTGAACGATTTGAAGAAGTCTTCTCCTGACATTGCTCAAACAGGCGATTATTGCATTGAACAACAAATGCAACTACTTCTAAAAGCATCTTTAGATCCAGCAACATGAGGAGAAGATCCTTTACATCATCTCAGAGACCAACACAGAAATATTGTTTGAGAGACATCTTTAAACAGGATGTTGTAGGAGATCGCCATGAACTCTGAGGTGTAAGATGAAATAGACTTGGAACCCTACCACATGCAAGACAACTTTGATGGCAACTTGTTCTCGATCCATATCACTAAACATCTCAGTGAAAACTCATTCAAAATTTGAAAAGTTTGGAAGGGCAAATCTAGAGAAAAGCGATCCAATAAATATTACCTTTAGCTCATCAGTCGAATATCGATGAGCATGAGCAGTCATGCATAGCTTGGCCTGGTTGAGGAAACCACAAAAAGAAGAGCATGACCCATCAAACTTATCTAGTAGACTCAGCTTGGGTTCACCTCGTGGAGCAACAACTTAAAGTCGAGAGAGATCAGCCCGAAAAGAGGATGGCTGCATGTTCAATTATGCCTGCACCGTGGATCTTGTGGCAATGAGCTTTTCAACAAGTTGAACATCCACATGCTACAGGTAGGCCTGAAGGGCTTCCAAAGCATTCCGCAACTCTTGAACTAACACCATGGAGTAGTTGAGAACAATCAAATTGTCAGGAATTGGAATTTGAGTAGGAATACTTTGTATGCTTGCAGATGGAACAAACTACGCCTGTCGATGGATAAAAGCTATGGCAAAAACTGAGATTGAATTAAAAAGAGCAATACAATGGTGGAAAAAAGTGTGTTGATTGCTCTGCGGGTTTTGGCCCTCAAAACTCAGGCTTTATATTCAAGCCCATGCAAGCATGCCACTAAATGTGTGGTTGTGGATCCCATGCAAGTATGCCACTAAATGTGTAGTTGTAGATCTCGCTAGGTGAAGGTGACGCCAAGCGAAGACGAAACTTTGCCAAGTGCATAACAAGTAAACTTGTCAGGTACAAGTCAAGTGAAAACTTGTCCAGATCCTAATAAAGTTTATTTTATTGGCTGAACATGTCTGCCAATGTGGTCATGTACATTTAGAGTTGTTCAACTTGCCAAACTTGAAACTCCAACACAACATGAGCAGTATAGGTGTTAGAATTTATCAGTGTCTCTTACCTTTTTGAGCTAGTTGCAATTGATTTGATGAGATACTTTTTCTATGATTTTCTCAAAGGAACCAATATATTGCAGTCTCTAATGGGTAAAGGCTGGTTCACTTCCGAATGCAATTATTATATCAATAGCACTGTTTCTGTTCAATCATGTTATTTTGCAACATTCATGTATAGAGTGGATATTCTCAAACAATGGTCCGACTTTTATTACATAGGTATTAATGATGTTATACACTCGATTAGGTATTAAATTCATTCATCTCTTTATATCATTTACAAAAGGATGGTTTTGTATAATGATTGAACCTTACATTCAAAGGTATAATCTTTAAACTTCATACATACGAACTAGGGTTGGTATTTGCAATGTTTAAGGTTTGCATATGTAATAAATATTTAAATCTTGATTAATATTTTTCTATTTAAGGCATTGTATGGATATAATTTGAAAATGTCTAATACCACCCATTGAGGATACTAAGATGTGGGCTCAACACATGATCATGTTCTACCTCTTCTTCTTGTACTGTTTGTTAAACATTTTAGTCAAGCCTCATCTAATATGTAAATGGTGATTTAGTTATTAATATAGTTTTCAAAGTTAATCAAACATGGTTTAAGCCAAAAGTTTATTACACAAGTGACTTGGTCTTACTAAGTATTTCCAAGGATGGGTTCTCATATGTACCAAGTACAGCTGGAAGAATAATTTATTCACGTGGTTCAAATAAAGTAATTTGTGATTAGAGATTTGTTGAAAATATTTGGGAATGATAGTGTAAAGTATATAGCATATAATATATATGTATGTATATACTACATGTAGTATACACATATGCACAACAACACATGGGGGCCTCTAATGTGTTAGCACCATACGTTGCACGTGTGCCACATGGCATGGGAGACTACATTCAATTTATACATTTCCTTCTCTTTCATAAAATTTTGAAGGTTATTAATTAATTTATTAATTTTAATTTTACTATTTGTAAATTTCATAATTAAACTTTTTGTGGTATAAAAATTAAATTTAATTATCGAATGGATAAAGAAATACTTAAATTAAATTAACATTCCATGAAATAAATAGATTTAAATGAATACTTATAATTTTAAAACATATTTAAGTAATAATGGATAAAGCATTTAAGTGGGAACAAATATAACTCACTACTTTAAAATCACCTAATGAATTTAAATGAATTAAAAATAACATTTATTATTTAAATAATGTTTTTTAAATAATAAAACACAATAAGTTTGACCCGAGGTTAATTATGACATTCTCAAAAGATAGCATCATCAACCCTTAAAATAAATTACATTTTTCTATTAGAAAATATATAAAATCCAATATATATATTTTACATAAAACTATAAATATTGTATTGTAAATGTTAAATTGAAAATATTATAATGTAAACATTATAATTTAGACAATAATTATAATATTAGATTATTAGAGTCAATTGTAAAATTACATTAATTAATTATAATTAAGGGTACTCAGACATATATGCAAACGTCAACAGTGTAATATGTTCCATATTCGAGAGAGTAAAATATGGATAATGTATGTGGTTGGAAATTTGTGAAGTACTTTTAGATTTATGATATTTTAGCATTGTGTGGTGAGTTTTTCTCTCACGTGTTCCATATGTGTACAGTATCAAATAAGATATATTGAATTTTAATTATTTGCATATTAAATATATTTTTCTAATATTTTTTCCGGATATCATCTTACAAATTATAATTTAATATAATTAATTCATATTTAACGTTTTCAATCCTAATCAATGTCCTCAACCCTTATTAAAATTTAATATGTAGGTTTGAATTTTAATAATTAATAAATTAATGAATTTAATAAAGATTGATTTGTTGAGAACATTAAAAATTAAAATGTTTTTTTATGAGTTATAATTTGTAATACTTTAACTTGAAACAATACACTTCAAATATTGTTATAAATTATAATAAAAAGAATACACTTCAAATACTTAATTTGAATTTGATTTTTGTTAATTGTAAATTGGAATAAATCTAATTGAAATAAACAATAAATAAATACACTTCAAATACGTCATTAGCTTATTATATAGATATATTTTTCAATTTCTGAAAAACTTTTAAAAACTTAAATTATTTTTTTCTCATCTGAGCATATTATTTCCAGACCATGGACAGGCATGTCTTCGTCATAGCGGTAACATATTCATAAATTAAATTAGAATATACATAAAATAAAACTAAAAATGTGTTTAATAATTGTTTCACGTTAAAGATTTTCAGTGAAATATTAACAATATGTCAGAATATTCTAATTTTATTGTAGTTTTAGAAGAAAAAAAACTGTAGAATATTAAAATATTTATCATAAGAGATCGGTATTATACAAACACTGGTTGCTCTCGTTATAATGGTATTTACACGCACACACACAAGGAGATCTACTTCAAATAATAAGATAAAAGTAACAAAAAAAATAGAACTTGCCTACAATGCCGGCATTTGTTCCACTAGTGTTCCATCCATGTTCATCCTCCATCCTTTATCCACAAGCCCCATCAATTCCCTGCACAAAAGCAGCCATTATATGTACACACTCATGTGTATATGGAAACATACTACACAAGTACTATCTTTTTAAACAAATACCTGAGGTCATGGCTGACAACAATGACTGTCCTCTCTTTCTTTAGTTTCGACACGAGCCTTACTACATCTGCTCGCGCTTGCCAATCTGCATACAGAATCCCATGAGTAAGCTTTTAACTCTTAAACAAATGTACCAAGTCCAGCGAGAGGCTCGTCCAATAACAGCAACTCCGGCATACGCACCTGTATGTTATTAAACTACTCGTTAAGCATAGACTATCATATATAGATAATATAGATGATCATAGCATCATACATATACACATACATACATATACATATATATATATATATAATAAGAGACCTCTATGATTATATATTAATGATACATACGTACCAACTGTACAGCTAATGCAAGACGCCGTTTGTATCCGTCACTCAAAGCGCGAGGATTCGTATTCCATGGTATTTCAGCAAGACCAACCTATATATAACTCCATATCAGTTATATATATAATATGCATACATATAGCATGTACACTACTTACAGCAGATACGGCTGCTTGTACACGTCCAGCTAATATTTGCCTAGTGAAGAAATCGACTCCGCCACTTGGCCATCCAAAGCTGAGCTCTTCCAGGACAGTATCTGTCAAAAAGTACCTAAGAAAGAACAAACGTGTCAAATACTAATAAAAATAAATAAAAATTTTATTAAGTCTCACATCACCTTTCAGGGAATTGAAAGACTAGGCCCACTTTACTGCTGAGGTCTTCTTCACGTTTTCCTTTATTGCCAATTGACACAGTTCCATTGGTAGGTGATGTTAAGCCTGCTAATATCTACAAAAAAGAATCTAAATTCATATTTTAATATACCCGTGTGTGTGTGTGTGTGTGTGTTGTAATATTCATCAGAATAACATTTTACTATTTCAGTCCTAAAGACAAGTCTTCCTTACCTGGAGTAATGTTGTTTTACCACTGCCACTTCTTCCATAGATCAATCCCAAGCTATGTTAAAAGAAAAAGGACCTAAGAAAGTCGTAAATGAGCATATAAAGATGACATTCTATATGTACTTGCTTACCAAAGTACTTAAGATACATTTATTAGATACTATCATAAAAACGCAGTAGAAAGAAGCATGGAGGGTCGAATCATACACTTATGTAATCACGCACACATACCTATTTTGGGGCAGGGAAAGGTTCACATTTCTCAAGATTGTATCTTCTGTTCCTGGCGGCTTGAAACTTACACTAGAAACCTGCAAAAGATAGAACATAGTCATCTCTCTCGCACGCACACACAGAGGAATTCCATTAAACCTGAACATAATCTGCGTTATTCGATGTACACTGAACCTTGAATCCATCGCGAGGAGCTCCAAAGCGCATACCCCCGGCCGCCATAGCCGCTCTCCAATACTCTGTATTAGGGCTCTTCAAAAATGCAACGAATTTGAAAATTCGAATTGAAAATTTGAAAATTTCAGTCTTCTAGGTATACCGTGAACAATATATAGATGCAGATCTATTGTGCATTTGGAGGAACAGTGTCATATTAGAAACTAAAAGCATGACTAGAATCACACACGCACGCACGCACTTTGTATAAGGCTTGCCCTTGATCCTCAGACCTTGCAAGTGATATCTCCTATACACTTGAAGGTTAGAGAATCAAAGGCAAGCCTCATATCAAAGACTTCCACATAAGATACCAATAAGGGGGGCGTACTCCTTATAAACTCATATCTTAATTAATTAAAAATTAAGTAAGCTTAGTGGGAATCGACCATTTTCTTGTTTGTGGTCCTCTAACATGGCTCGAGGCATCTATTGATTGCAACTATTTCTTGTCTAACAATGTATCAAATGGTATCGGAATATCCCATCACCACTATATATATATACACACATATATTTATAATCGCTGCAGTACCCTCGTGTCTCACGAGCTTTGAAAGGCACACACATACGCACACACACACACACACACGAAAAAGTTGAAGTTAACGAGTTATAAGTTTATCCTCATCCCAGAATTTACAGTTATAATTCGAAACATGGTCGTTACTCCACTTCTTCCCGCACTTATAACAAAATTGATACCCACACCTGCACATTAAGAATGCTTAAAACACACACGCACGCACGCATACACACGCGTACACACACCGGCATGTCATATGATGGCAACCCTGAGTGTGTTCTACTATGCTTCCGCAGTTACTGCAGTCCATCCATTTCTGTGCTTTTGCAAGCTTATGAAGTTTAGCACCTTCAGAGTCTCTGAGTTTTGCAGGTAGAGATTGGAAGCTCGCACATGACATGTCATCGTGCCACACAACCTGACACGTCAGACAGAAGAGGTTGCCACATCTGCAGCACTCCACGCAACTCGAATGTGACATTGACGATGATGAAGATGACATGCACGCGTTGTGCGTGTGCAGGTCCCTCTTGTCCATCAACTCCGAGCAGTCCCTATATGGGCAGTACACCTACAGGTTGTTGAATAATATATTGTAATTTATTTAGTAAAGTATGTTGTACACACACGCACGTTTTACACACACGTATTCTTACTTTATGCTCTGTTGGAATGCTCAGGTCACGAATACGCTTTGCCAGCATCTCTGAGCTCTTCTTTGTAAGCAGCTTATAACACTCGTTTGATGAAAAAACTGCAGTGCAACCCTCTGCCGGACAGTGAATGTTCACCACTCCTTCCTTAAAATCCAAAGGTAATATATATATATATATATATATATACATCCCTCACACACACACGCACGCACGCACGCACACACACACACCATGACTTTCATCTCTGCATGCCTCTCAACACACTGCGAGCAGAACCTGTGCGAACATGTCTTTAAGGAGGTCATTTCACTTTGATAACGATCTTCCATGCATATCATACACATTTCCATTGCAACTCCATCCCCTATAGTATAATAATAATAATAATGTTATATACAATTTTTCTATTTGTTTGCTCACCTCCCATTTGAATACTGCCGGAACATAAACCTCACCGTGGTTAGAATTACTACCATTACCACCACTGAACCTTTCCATGTATTCATTATCCACGTCATCAAATTCATTAGATAGAGGTTCATCTCTCACGCTTCCAAACCTGTACACGTACATACATAAACAAACGGACATATATACTCGTATACGGATGTAGAGGCACATGTACGTATACGCACGTATAGACACCTTTGAAGAGTCTGTGCCAGCCTTCGATCGTGATCTATTTGGCGCATCCGACGGCTCTCCTTGAGAAACTCCAGTCGTGCAGCATTTCGGTCGTTTTCTTCTTGCTGCCAATGCTGTATGTCAGACCACTGTATACGAAGAGCAGCCAAAAAATCCGGATCTAAAGATTCCATAGAATCCACACCAAGAGGTCCCGGGTTCGATTCTGCAGCCGCAAGGGCTTGTATTGAGTCTATTCCTAGTGAAGCTGTCATTGCCTCCATTACCTGCAAATTGAAAGCAATCTCACCGTCTTCCTCCTAAAAGAACAAGTTAATTCTATTAATGTTTGTGCGTGTGTAGTCAAATATATCTGCATAATCTTTTTAAGAAGGTATGTATTAGCATATTTCGATAAAGATACACACACATATATACCCCTGTGGTGTATAATGTTCAAAGTCCACATAAATATAAACAAAAGTTTTAATATTGATTATCTATTGTGATCTTTCAAATTTTGTACTGAAAATAATTTTTTGAATAATCATCTTACCTTGGCAGAGTGCATGATCAACTCAACAAAAGCAATCAGTTTTCAGAAGAACTTGAAATGTGTTAAAAGCCACTGCCAATTCTATATTAAGCAAGTATAAATAACAGAATATCCTCTCATGCAGACTCACTTCAATGCAAGAAGAATCTACTCTATCAAATCACAACCGTCGATAATCGCTCATTTACCAGGAGACACGTTTCACGTCCACACGATTCTCTGTATTTCTAAACAACGTTTGCGTAGCACTTTTTACCAATGGAGAATGCCATACTTTTGCAAACGGAGTTAGATGTTTTCCTTGGAAATTTTCCGTACAAGAAGTCTATGATATTTACTACTTCAATCCTAGCCGGACTCCTCATGTCAAAAACGGTATAATAAAGAATAATGTGTGTGTGTATATATATATATAGGTATATATATTGCAGGCCTTTGAAGTCATGAGGTTTTGTAGCCCTAAATTGTTCCCAGAAACATACAGCAAACTCTCAGACAAGGACAGACTAGAATGGAACAATAGGTAAGCCAAGAGTTGACTTCCGTACAACCCCGTACGGGTGTTCAAGAGTCAAAAGTCAACGTAACAGGATGTGTTGACCGTCAACTGTAGTGCAGGTTGATAGCCAAAATCACAGTCTCTCTTTCTCTCACCACACGTGTACAAACACAGTTATACTAATTATTACTGATTATGTGTAAACAGGGCAATATCATTCACACATGCAATTGTATCTACCTTGGTAGCCAGTTACTTGTTCTTCTTAACGGACCTGTTTTCAGTAGATGGGGGTTATGGACCTGTGGTCTTCAGAAGCACTATACTCACTCAGTTCTTTCTAGGGGTGTGCAAAATACTATAACATTCTATAAATAAACTATATAAATGTGTAACTAATGCATATATGTAGGTCTCTAATGGATACTTCATTAGTGACGTGTTGATGGTATTGCGTCATTACCCAAACTTGGGAGGAATGGAGTTTGTAAGTGAATCAATCGCTCATAACATCTATTTACTAATTACAATATTAGTATTATGATTACTAATTACCTGGTTAATAGGTTGCTCACCACGCTCTTTCCATAATCTCCTTGTTCCTGGCAGTGCATAGTGGCTGTGCACACATTTATATCTACATGGTTCTTCTATCAGAGATCACAACACCTTTCATAAACATAAGATGGTACATAAACAACAATGAAATATGATAGAGAGAGAGAGAGAGAGAGAGAGAGAGAGAACGGAGCGTGTGCAGGTACCTGGCAGCCGCAGACAAGAAGAAATCCAAAGCATATATCATTAACGGTGTTGCCTTGTTCCTCAGTTGGCTAGTAAGTAAACATCTAGAAATAAATATAGCATTATAATTAGTTTATTTAAGTTTTAAACATTATAAACAGGTCGCCCGCATACTTCTCTTTGCATACCTATTCAAGCATATGTACGACCACTATGACCAGGTATGTACATGCACAGACACAACGTGTGTGTATCTCTATATATTAAACTTAACTGCTTTCGCTCCCAGATAAGAGAAATCAATCCGGCTGCCTTCTACTTCATCTTCGTACCTCCACCCGGGTTTGCACTGATGAACCTGTACTGGTTTGGGAAAATCTTCAAAGGCCTTGTTAAAACGTTAAAACGTAAAGAAGCTTGAAACCATGTGTGTGTGTGTGAGCGCGCGCGCGCGCGTGTGTATATACATACATACGTACATACACATGAAATTCAAAAGAATGTTTAGAAAAAAACTATATACAAACAGATCAGAGCTCTACTGCACCTTGTCGACCATTTGTGGCATTTGGTTTAGCTGTTTTGGCTGCTCTTTTCTTCTTTAAGTACATGGTCCATGTAATAACCTCAAGAATCAGAGATATAATAGCTAACACTACAAGAATACCCGTATATGCCTTACGCCACTTGTGTTCTGGTTGGAGAATATTCAGACCTTTGTAAATGTTTATGAATGATAAAAGTAGTATAAAATATCCAATCGTGTGATGATATGCATTCCAGTAAGGTCGCATTTTGTGATCCAATCCCGGCCTCAAAACCATAGCTAACACCTGTGATGTATAACATGTGTATATGTGTGTGTGTGGGTGTGTGTGTGTGTTTATATGACTTACCTGTAATGTTCCGAAGACGAAGAGTGTTATACCAATGTTACGATGAATTCGTCGAATACCACTTGAGAAGCTTCCAAGCTTCAAGCCTATTCCAAAGCCAGATACTCCAAGAATATACCCTGTACTTTGACAAAATACATGTAGATAGAACCAGCCTGGGTCATGGAACATTCTTAAGTATCGAGCAGACATGGCACCAATTGGAAGCAATATTCCCCAACCAACCGCGTTGATGAATCCGTGTGCCTGCACGTACACGCATACTGTATAATATATGTATATACATATATTAAAAACTCATGACAGCTATGTGAATGATTATATGTATACAATACTGTATATACATATTAAAAACTCATGACAGCTATGTGAATGATTATATGTATACAATACTGTATATACGTACATTACGTGTATGCAATATGTTATTAATACTTACATTCTTGAGTTTTTGGTGAGGAGCACCTGAAGTAGTTATGGTACCTGAGGAAATATCAAAACTCCTCTGCCAGTTAAATCATTGGTGTTCTGTGGATGTGCCTGTGGAAGGAAGTTGGTAACTCCGGGTCCTCGATTCCATATATGGTTAAGCTTTGTCTGGTTCGGTTGCAGTTGAATAACAGCGTAGAGATTCATATTCCTGCCTTGAATATCCACGGCCCTATATACAATACACGTTAGTTTTATTGTTGCGTGTGTGTGTGTGTGTGTGTGTGTGTTGTGTGTGTGAGAGAGAGAGAGAGAGAGAGAGAGAGAGAGAGAATTGTATTACTTTACAATTATAAAAACAACTTCAATGTGATGCTCGTGTTCGACAGATGCAAACAGATAGTTGTGTGTAATAGATAGCTATACTATGATGTATAACATGTATAGCAGGCGCACCTGTCCAATATTATAAGATCGATGGGACTGCATTTCAGAGGTGAATAAGCTTGAGTTTCAGCAGTAAGCTTGTAATCCAGCATGTTGCTTCCATTTGCTGATTAATAGCAAAATTAGAGAACGTATACAAAGTCGTATTTGTGAACAAACTCTTATAAATATCACAAGGTTGAGTGTTAACAGCTTAATACGATAGTGGTATCATAAATATGTACATATACATACCCACGGACAGGTACACGTGCATATATATACGCACAACATACGTACCTGCTCGAAATGCAACCAACGCGTTGCTCCCTATCATAAGAGGCTGTGATCCAAGGTTTATACCCCAACCGACCCACCCTGAAGAAGAAATTGCAACTCCAGAAAACACCACGCTCAACGTGTTGTTTGAAGATGCATACGACCACGCTAGAGAAGCCTGTTGTGCAGGAAGCTTTACACACGCTGCAAATGTCATAACAGGCCTCTTTTCAAATGTGAATGACTTTGAACATGTCTGAGAGAGAGAAGTTGGTACGAAACCCAGGAGCAGACTCCATAGAACCATGAGTATTCTGTTTCTGCCTGCCATTCTAGAGAAATAGAAATAGACATAAATCAGTATCGGTGTGTCGATGTGTCGGCGTCTGGGTGTATATATACATGAACAGTAGATAGTAATATATGCCCCTCTACTCTCTCTCTCTCTCTCTTCCCCCACATACATATATGTATGTATGGTATACCTGGAGATCTAGAAGTGTCAATCACAAGACCAATTACGAGAACTGTAGGACCTCCATCAATGAAAACGCAAACTTAAGCATCTATTTAAGATCTGCTCATACTTACCCTCTAAGAAACCGTAGATGTGAAGTGTCCATTCACTTCTGACATCCTACATAAACGAGAAAATAACTTTACCATGTGGTTAACATTATTGAATGAACAGATATAGTGCCAGAAATGTACTTATCCCTGTAGCCATGTACATCTCTCTCTCTCTCTCTCTCTCTCTCTCTCTCTCTCTCTCTATATATATATATAAAGCAAATTCAAAAAGACCTTTCCGTTTTTTTTACGGCAAATTCAAGATGAAATATGTAACGCCTGATATAACATATACACGCACGTACACATATAACATACTAGGGTCGTCTCTGTTATGAAAATCCAAGCCATATGCGGGAAATGCAAGAGCGGCAAGCAAAGCAAGCGAAATTAAGAGAGTTTAAGATCAGATTTCTATGTAATTAGTGGATCATCCCTTGATTTTCTACTGTGTTTAAAGATTGCATCGTATTTACCTGGATTTCTAACGCCAACTCGATCAACGCCTCCAAGAACCCTAGCGACTATGGAGTTCTAAACCAAAGAACAAATACAAAGAGCGGGAGGGGAGTGAAGTACATACTGGCCATTTGCGTAGACCAGGCGCCAGGGTCCAATTCGTACGGGTGACGTGGAGGGATCGGGGTCGTTGGGATGGGTAGGAATGTATCGCAATCAACGGATGCGACTAAAACTCTGTCCCATACGTCTTCATCTGCATCATCAACGGCATTAGTTTTGTTTCCTACCTTACCAGACGGCATTTGTCATTCCACAATCATTATAAAAAAAAATTCCACTTACTCTCTAGAACACTGAAGAAATGAAGAAATCTCACATATTTAATTATATTATGTAACAATACATATGTCATGCAAGTATAAAACTATCTAACGTGATCTCACGATCTATCGAATGTTAGACTTTAGACGTGCATACACATGCACGCATACACCAGTGTACGTATATGTATACATTATATGTACCTTGAAAACAACTGCAACTGGTGTTTTTATTTGTTTGGATGATGTTGAGAGCGGTTGAATTAGCTTGAGTGTGTGTGTGTGTGTACGTGCGCATGTGCCGTGCATACATAGTTTCCACAATAAAATCTACAAACAACCTCTAATTTTTGTTTAAATCAAGTACCAATAATTAAACATTTGTATAAGATCATTGTAAGAACACAATTCCTTACATGAACTATGTGTGTGAGTGTGTGTTGTGTATGTGTGTGTGAGTGCTTGCATGCACGTGGGTGTGATTAGATGTAATATATAAGAAATATGAATAAGGGAAAGGAACATTCTTAAACAATAATTAATTTATCAAGTGATCAACACACTACAAAGAAGATATGATTTTTTATATATATGCCATGAAAGAGTAACTTGGTACAGGTTAGCTTCAAACACAGCAAAGTTTTCTTTGCTTGTTCTCTCTTACACTTTACAACGCCGCCAGTTACGTGACCGGACTTGACTGCAGTGGTGACTAGTAAGCACCAGTGTGTAGATTGAAAGAGCCATTACTGAAGTTGAGACTGCTGCTGTTGATCTGAGGGGCGGGAACAAAACCGGAGTAGTCGAGTCATCTACAACCTCCCCATGGTGCTGCTGCTGGTGGTGGTGGTGGTGTTCAAGGTTAAACTGTAAGTTATGCTGCTGATAATCATGCGCCTGTTGACGCTGTAGGCTGTCTAACAGTACCAAGCTTGTTGTTGTACTCTGATCCTCCTCCTTACCTTGTCCCAGCATGCTCCCAAACTGCCACATCTCTTTGTTGTTGGGGCTCGGAAACAGCATTTCCGTCTGCTGTTGCCGGTTCCTGAGCAGCTCTATTGTCGCGACTGGATTAAGTTCATAATTAGATCGTCCATGTCCGGGCATCGTCGAGCCACCGGATAACAGGACCTGCATGAACGGATCATTCACTGCAAGTCTGGGAAAACCTTGATCGTCTATCTCAGGCAGGGATGCCAGAATATCCTCCTCCAGAGAAGGAATGTTCCTTCTTGTGTTCTCCTGCTTTGGTGCTCTAGTGTAGGCCTTTGCTTTCTTCTTATATATACGACACAGAACCCATTCATCGAGCTGAAACGTTAACAACGTCAGTCTATACTAGACTACAAACCGAGACAAACACATTGTGGGGCAATGAAGTGACATACATGACGCATACAGTGAGAGAATTGAGACCATGTACAAAACCTGCTCTAATGATGCCAAGTTCATGCACATGAATGACAAGACATAAAGACATTAATGCTCCCAAAATGGCCAGCAGTATAACTCCCAAATGAATAGTCATCATAGGAACCCGGGAGTTCCTAAATCAAACTCTAATCACCTTAACGCTTAGAAGAAGACGCTTACCCGGAGCGAGCCTTTCTTTCGTGCACAGAGAGCCTTGTTAGCCGCATCAACGAGACGATACTCGTGCATTATCCAGTTAGACTTGACGCCCTTGGGAGCGCGGCCTTTGTAGAAGACAAGTGCCTTTTTAACTCCAATCTTCCGGCCATCGGTGGAGCTGTGAATGATCTTGTCGGTACCGGTGGCTTTCCAGTAGCCGGATGCGGCAGCTCTATTCGGTCGGACTCCATTCGGATACTTCCTGTCTCTGGGACTGAAGAAGTACCACTCCTTATCGCCGAATGTGGACTGCTGCGGAAGCTCCCAGGGGTCGTACTTGTATAAGTCGAGCTCCGTGATGATCGGAACCGGCTTAAAGCTGCTACTTGTAAGCCTCCTGGCCAGGTAGTGTGCTACCAACTCCTCGTCTGTCGGGTGGAATCTGAAGCCCGGTGGGAGATGAAGATCGACGGCACTGGGAGACGATTGTTCGCCGGAAACTGGCTGCAATTCCATGTTTGGTGGTGAGAAACTGTCTATGTATACATTTCAAATTTTTTGTAACACTATTTGGCTAACAAAGGGACCCTAGGCTTTCCCAAACAGGACAACACACTTGTTACCAGACATTTTCTGCCAACAGAGAGAGGATTGAGAAAAGATAATCAGATACTAAGGCATATGCCACCACCTGAGCATCCCTCTCAAACATTTGCATAAAGCTTTAAAGGCCTCTGGAACCACGTGTCCCAAAATCTCATTCTATGGTCCCATACAACACGAGCGGACACTTTATACAAAACGCCAAGACATTAGCAATGATAAACTAATTATGATTAGCTCCACAAAAATCTAGGAAAATAATTAAAATAAATAAAAATGGTGCACTCACTCTGTAATCTTGTGGTTAAGCTTGAACACATCAAATCTAGCTACTTAAGTGGGCCACCAAAGATAGTTTTTATATAACTAATATGCTATTTAATTGGTAAAAAAAAGTCGTTATGTTTGGTTTTGAATGGGCGAGAGCAAGTTAAGAGTTCCTATAACATCAACAATACGTATTCCTCACAGGATTCGAGGTGGAATGCCGTACAAGTAAGAGGGGAAGTGTACTTGTTTGTGTGATATATATCATGCATAAGACACTGGGGGGTTGGAAGATTCTGTGTTGTATATACAAGTGGTCCATATGTAAATAGGGGTGTAGGATACATGACCTTCTGTCAATGCCGTCGATGAGAGTTTCAATGCAGTGGATGGGTTAGGAAAGTATTACAAACAACCTCAACAACTTAATCAAATTCATTTTTATATATATGTGGATATACTGAAGAATCAATAGTAATACATTCCAAGCTTATTTTAGAGTAAAATACATACCTCAGACAGGCACAGGGATAGCATCACCTGCAATGCCTTTAACACTGCCATCCAAGTTACCAGCATGCTTAACAAAGTCAGTTGGAGACATATGCAGGCCGTGACAAGAACATACAATCTTGTACTGCCCTTGGAAGAGCTTGTAAGCAACTCCACTGATGGTTTTGCCACCTGGACCAGTGGCAGAAACCCATGGTAAATCCGGCGAAGTACCGGAGCCACCGATGTGACCGGTAGGCTGGACGTTAGTGAGTTCAGGGTTTATCCTCTCTGCAGACGGAACGTCTACCGTGGTTCCTAGTTGCCACATACTTAGTAAGTGCTTGGTTTCGTCCGGTATACCATTCTCTATTGCTCTCACTGGATCGGTTGTCTCCTCTTTCGTACCGTCACCAGTTCCTTCTTCCTTCTCTTTTGGGATCTGGCCACCGGCGCTGCCTGTGGGATCCGATATGGTTCTCCTCATCATCAGTTGTGATGCCAGTACTGCCATTGATGCGGTGCTTGGTTCCATCCCTCTGTTTTGGAATGTACCTAGAGATCCCACTCTGTGTATCGGTGGAAGCACTGAGTTCTCTGCACCATCTTGACCTGTAAACATATTCATATGCTCTCTCTCTCGTGTGTGTAGACATATCCAATATGCTCTCTCTCTCTCTCTCGTGTGTATGTGTGAAGAAAGAACAATTTGCATTGTGTGTGCGTGTGTGAAGAAAGAAGCATTTGCATTGTGTGTGTGTGTGTGTGTGAAGAAAGAACCATTTGCATTGTGTGTGTGAGAGAGAGAGAAGAAAGAATCATTTGCAACTAGGATAGATTTACACAGTTACAACGGTAGGACACTATCTAGAGTTTATGGTGATATATCCGTTTAACTAAATATCATCCTGCTTAACTATTGTTCCTTGCCTATAGGCCAATAATGGATCTATCCATGTATGTGTAACTCTCTCTCTCGTGTGTGTGTGTGTGTGAAGAAAGAACCATTTGCAGCAAACTCAGACGGAACTGATATACATACTATGACATGTACTTTTAACTAAATATCATCCTTGCTGTGTAACTCTCTATATATTTGTATATGGTTACATTAGATAACTACTCTCTCTATCATACATGTGTGCACGCACACACACACATATGCTATATACATATGTATATGGAAGTTTACCGGGTTTGTCATCGTCTTTGGACTTCTTCTGCAGTTTCTGCTCATCAATGAGCATCTTCCGCTTCTTCCTGGCTTCCTGGTGTAGAGCAAACTTCTTCTGCTCCGTTGAATCGTGATCCTTGTCCTCCTCGTGGTCCGACCGCTGTGAAGTCTTCCCCAGAAACTTCCCAAACTCAACCGGTTTATTGTTAGCCTGCGCCCAAGGAATCTGTTGCTGTTGACTGGAGTGGACTTCGGGTAGAAACTCTCTCATCTTAAGCGTTGACTGCAGATGCATTCCCTCTACTGCTTGCCTTCTGGCATCTAACCACAGATTGGCATTGTTCTTTCCATCGATTGGTCGATCTGGGCTCGATCTTCTGTCGGAAGATGAGTTGCCACACGACAATCCCAGGCTCAATTCTAACCCACTCTCGTCTTCTATTATGTACAGCTGCTTCTTCTTGTTGTCCATAGCTAATTCAATTCTATATATCCATACTATGTTGAATTGTGGCAGGATTTCAATACATTCTAGAGATTTTGAGTACCATTCTACCGTACCTGTCTGTTCGCCATTGGGTCGCTTCCCACTGCTCAAAAGCCCTATCCATGTAGAGGGGATATGCTTATCGTTCCGTACTCTTTAATACATTACTTTGAATTATTTAAAATAATACATATATAATCATAAATTCTTGATAATCTAAGCCAAGAAACAATTACCTCACACAAGAGGTATATAAGAAAATTAACTCTTCGACCGTACATATATGGTATCACTCAATAAGATTATATATTATAAAGACAAATCACACTCGTGGAGCGCGTGCCACCAGTTTGTTCAAAGTGTGGTTATTTTTTATATTTTTAAGTTTTTATTTTCTAGAGTCAAAGATATGACACGTGGCACTTGGCCCAAATCTTCAAGGAAGCATCGTACAATGTTCATCAATGTCCAATTGTCCTTTCGGCCACCCCATTTTTCGCTTAGGGATATTTCTCTAATGAATTATGCCCTTTGAAGAATAGTATATTCACCACCAGAATTAGAGTAACCAATTTGATTCTCTAACATAGCTTGATAGTGCTGTTTCCCATAGCTCCACATCCCTATGACCAAAGACCTCCAACAAACGACCATTTTCGACACCAATCAACTTTTGGAATTACTTAAACACTTGTCGCTCGCGCATTAGGTACCCTACAATTTACCTCATAAGTATTTGACTCAATAATAGTGTCCATATTTCATAACTTGGCTAGTCATGCCACAACCGTGCATACAATTTCTCCCTCATGTATGGAGGAACCAGCTTCATCACCCCTGCCTGGACCTGGATTGAGGGCATCTCTGCCTATGCCCTTGTCGTATGCATGGCCATAACCACGGCCATGTGGTCCTCCAGCAACCCACAGAGCGTCAAACTTGCTTGCGCTATGTCTTGGTAATCAGGACAGAAGGAGCCAATGTTTTCTAGTTGGATTCATGCAGTGGCATCACAATCTCTGTGTGTATTTTCCGGTGCAAAATTGACATTTTAAATGTCAAGGTTGCACTTTTAAAAGATTAGCAAAACTTAATCAGATGTGATTCTGTAACGGCAGCTACTAGTCAGAAAAGGCACTAAATCGTATAGTCAACTTCAAGTTACCAAAAATGATTGCTGAAAAAACACTGCTTTGATACAATCCCCAAGATAGATTATATTTCGAGATTTTGAGCAACCAATAGCACTACCTTCCATACCATCCCAATGCTCCTGGAGCTTGGCCACAACATCTTCAAAATTGTCGCCAACATGGAAATGACTTTCCTCGATCGTAGTCTCAATCATAAACACTTTGGAGATCATGAGAATTCCATAGTGATTGAGCAGCTAAACTCATATTTTATTGGTTGAGAAGTTCCTGACGCGCATGAAAATAACGTTAGCAAGTTTAGATGATTGTCTTTGCTCTGTCTTTTTCTTTGCTTCTTCTGCTCTTCATCTATAATTGGTTCTTCATTGAGCAACTCACCTTCTACCGCTTCAAACTCACTAATGCGCCTGCTCCACACCACTGGGATCCACCACATCCCAAACACGCTCAACATTTTCTCTACCTATGTAAAGAAAACATGTTTGCCATCGAACTGAACAATGCTTTGCAACACGACGATTGAAAGCTTGTTGCTGCTCCTGTAAGAATTTTACTAAGTTAACTTCATAGCATGTCGGTTATATGCTACACACCTCTCAACAAGCTGACGTGGAAATCAGCCAGGATCGTTGATGTGGTCATCTTGTGTTTTCCCACACTCCCCCTCAAGGACAGCGTTGTTAGCTAGCCGGAGTCGCTTATGGAAGATCTCGTGCTTGATTCGAGGAAGTGGCTTTGTTAGGCAAAACTCCAGGAGAATTGCACCTTTCTGAACTTGTTCCCGGATGAAGTGAAAGCACATCTCCATGTCTTTTGTCCTTGAGTGGAACTTGGTGTGTCACACCATAGCTTGATTGAGTGCGATGTCTTGGAGCAGCCTCTTTTGAGTTCAGCCATGGACCACGACACTTGTCGATGTATATGGCGATAGAGTCTTTCGGGTCCATGCGCATGTTCAGGAATTTTTGGGTAAGCATCACTTTAGCATTCTCAGTCTTGGCCAAGAAAACAACAAGAAGAGCATCCAGTTTGTGTGTGCATCCTTTGCAAGATCGAGCAAGTGTATGTACTCATCACCCAAGGTTTAGGCTTTGTTCCGTCCACGGTACCCTAGCAGTCCTTAGCAAGGAGGATGAGTTGGACTTTGGTACGTCATGTCATGAAGTTTGTTCCCGTGAATTTATGAAGCATCTTCTCCCAACCCCAAGAGACGAGCCTAGATTTGCAGGAGGTGGGGGAGGAAGAAGTGCAGTAGGAGGAGGATTAGAGGAAGACCTAGCCATTGTTAGAATCTAGAAGAAATCTATTAATGAGGTGGTGGTGGAGAATGGTTTGGCTTAGAGCAACGAGGGCATCACTGCATCACTTCCTGCCTCTTGCACTCTTGCAAGTGTTGCAAGCACTTGCGCCCTCTCCTCCTTGTATGTTGGTGGCCTTTTGACTAGTTCGGAATGGCCATTGGATTGTTTCACTCTGATACCATGTAATGTTGAGGATTGCTAATATGTTATCCTCTGATCTGCCTACTAGGTCATTGATCCATTAGTGTAGAGTCATGACTATTCATTTATATATATTTTTTTATGACTATGATGATTTAAGAGACACATTCCATCTCTATGCTCCTGCTTAAATTTTGACATGGTATTGGAGCCTTAAGGCTTGATTTTGGACCTAAAAAAGATGGAGATTGTTGGCCAAGATGCTAGGGAGGAGGATGAGCCACCAGACAATTATGTGGAGCAATGTGAGCACAAAGAGGCGCTGCTGAGATTAGTGTTGCTGCATTTGAGGGTGTTGCCCTATACACATGCATTTAGAACACTCAACATTGAGATTGGCACTATTGCATTTAGGGGCGTAGAGGCAAATACACACATGGACCATGTTTCTTCTTGATCTCTAATGTTGTAGGTATGTTGCAAACATCAATTTTGGCGATCAACTTGTTATGACACACAATGGGTGTGTTAGGTGCCACTTGAAGGGAGTGGTGGCACCACTTTGAGGGGTTAATGTTTAGCCTTGGTGAAACAAGCTCTGCAGTAGTCCTGCAAGCTGACTTGCCTAAGGTAATCGACCATGGTTAGAGCTAGTCTATTGGGATTAATTAGTGCCTTAATTTCTGATTTAAAGATCATGACTTAGGCATCTCAGAGTCTGAAGGGGTGTGTTGAGAATTGTTGAACTATCTCCTATGATCTGCCTGCAAGGTCATTGATCCACTAGTGTAGCGTCATAACTATTCATTTGTATATATAGCTCTATAATGATCTAAGAGACAAATTCCATCTCTACTCTTCCGCTTACATTCTAACAACTCATATTGGATCTAAGATACAAAAACTATGGCATAGCTCAAATACCATGACAAAACCATGTACATTATATATACACAATGTCATAGGAACCTTGATCACGAATTTGTAATAGTAAGGACATAAACAATGTATGATAAATTGGTTATTAACTCACTTAATCATTTTAAAAAGCATAAATCACCATCACATACTTCGTTAAAGCTTGATGGTATACATTGTAGAAAGACTATTAACAGTCCTAAGCCCAATCAAGATGTTTGTTAAACAATGATAATCACAACTCATTAGCCAATTTTGAATTATGTTATTAACATTTGCATCATGACAATTGAAAATCTTGAATCATATTTCGAATTGTGATATGATAATTTCAAATCATAACATGATAATTTCACTTGGAAGTGCACCACAATGATACATTAGTTTCTTTAAAAAGAATGTAGAAGAGGTTCTAATAAATCAATTGTAACTAACTTAAAAAGGTAGGAAACAATGATAACACCCTGTTACTTGTGTTGTGTTGAAATTTTTAGTTTAGTAAATCAAACGACTTTGAATATATTATATTACAACAATATTCATATTTAACCAATAAAATAATCTACATAGTTTCTCCAATATGCATTGATGATTGAGATGACCCTTGAAAAGAGGAAAGTTGTGATATGCCTAGAGAAAGTGAAACACCAAGAAAAGGTATACTTAGCCACTATTAATCCTTTGAATTTGTTTTATAAAATTTATAATTAAATGATTTTAGAGTTGAAATTGTTAAATGTACCTTTTGTTGATGTTTCACATTATAGACAATTGATTAATGAGATAAGCAAACCATTTTAGAGTCAGAATTGAACATGATATTATCGAAAGTAAGATTGTAAATTAGCCAAAAGATTTTTAAAACTCATCTCATAAGCGTTGTCATAGTTTTTATTATGATTCTTCTTTACTTTGGATGTTGACTGTTGTTATCTACCAAACTATGTTGATAAGCCCTAGGTGTAGAAGAAATATGCCTACTTAGTGTATTTGAATATCTAGTGATGGTTTAGCTGGGTGTCAATAGGTATTTGCAAAAAACTCTAGGCGAAGCTAACACTTTCATCTAAAAAACTCTTACCCTAATTTTCGTGTCCTAATTAGGTTTTTGGGTGGTTTTGGTGAGTTCAGCATGTCGGATATGGGTAGAAACACCCTTAGGGTTGACCTAACCCTAGGGTTTTCCTAACCCCATCTTCATGTTAGGATTTAGGGTTAATAGGTCATTAATTAACTCACCAAGTATATTCCCTTTGGGAATTAGATTCCGTGTCAGCTCACTTATGTAAACAAGAAAACAGAGGGGGGGGGCTCTATCACATATATTAAGTAGTACATGTAAAAGAGTTCCTAGGTTCATGACTGAGTTCGTTGCTCTTCTGCCGATGCAAGCTTCAGCTTGTGTTGTTAAGGTACAACCTTCTGTTGTGCCGCCCTAACTTCCAGATGACATGGGTACATCCCGCCTTCGGGGTAGGTTACCCTTAACGTTGACGAATCTATGCTTAAGAGGTCTTATTGGAATGCACGTTTCAAGAGACAGAGGTTGAAGCTTGTCTTCAGCCTCCTCCTCCACATCAAGCTAGGTGTAACACTCATGGCCAAGCAAGACACACTTTATCACATATATTAAGTAGTACATGTAGGAGAGCTCCTGGGTTCATGACTGAGTTCGTTGCTCTTCTGCTGGTGCAAGCTTCAGCTTGTGTCATTAAGATACAACCCTCTGTTGTGCCACCCTAACTTCCAGATGACATGGATACATCCCACCTTCGGGGTAGCTTACCCTTAACGTTGGTGAATTCATGCTTGGGAGGTCTTATTGGAATGCGCGTTCCAAGAGGCAGAGGTTAAAACTTGTCTCCAGCCTCCTCCTCCACGTCAAGCTAGGTGTAACACTCATGACTAAGTAAGGCATATTCGTTTCCTTGTCCAATTGTGGGTGTGGGATCTTGTTTGATAGGTTTATGTTACCTGGTTCCTGAGGGTTCACTGAGGGGTTCCAAAGTTGGCATTTAGGAGCCACTTTGGTGGCACTTGGTGCAACTCTTGAATCTAAGGGGCTATGGCATGATAGCTCACATCGTGGAAGGCAATGTGACATGGGGATGTGACACTAGGCTAGATGTCACACGATACAACGCTCGAGGCACCACTTTGGGGTTGTGTCATGGTTTGTCGCCAAGGCGTTGGATACTCTAGCAAACAGACATGTTTGTGCTCGCACTAGGGTTTTAAGTCTTGGGCATCTACTCAAGGGAGGCTAGGTCTCGTAACTAGGTGTGCTTTGGCACACTTGGCTAGGGGAGTGTTCTCTTTGGAATCCAAGGGTTGAACCACCTAAGCTTGTTATCAAAAGTCCTTTTATAAGGCACTCGTGTTCGCCTACGGTGCACACTTATGTCCTCACTAAGTACTAGCCCTAGGTCTAGGGTATAACTTGACCACTCAAACCCTCAAGGGTTAGTCGTGGTTCAGGGTATCCCTTGTCCTTTAAAGGGGTTGTACGTCCGGATGAGGGTGATTCCTTAAGGGGTAAATGACGATGCCTTAACTTTGTCATGAGGGTATAGGCACATCTCCTTGATGAGGTTAGGGCATAAGCATGTCTAGGTCTACTAAGAAAGGATCCTAAAGTTTATTTGGGTTACTCTCTAGGGTTTGGGGAATGGTCATTCTAGGGGATTTAGGGTAGGACTCTAAGTCTTCTGTTTAACTAGGCATTTGAGTTAGACTCTTGGGGTCATCTTGGAAAACTTAATGTTGTTCACACATGGAATTGACGCCGAAAGGCGGCCACATGTTGCCACGTATTAGCCCTTCGGGTTAAAACTCTAACAAGCGTCTTATTTATGGCTCATTTTCTTATGCAACTCACAAAGATGGTAAGTTAGCAGTGGATATTTAAGTGATTTACACAAAATTAAAACACTTAACAAAAATATTATTAGGCACTATAGAATTCATAAGAGGAGCTTAAAATGAGCATCAACATTAATGGCCAAACTAAGTCCTTAAGAAAAAAAAATTGATATGACAAATGATCAATGAATTGTCTTAAATATTACATATACTAAGAAACATTAAATGTCATAAACTATATAAGGACTAAGAAACTACCAAATTACACATAGCTTTGTTGAATCTATAAGAGGAATGTGATACCCTATGTTATGAACCAAACCAAGAAGACGAAAAACAAGCTAGATTACAAAGATTGAAACAAAACAAAAAACTTACCTCATAAACTAGCATTGAACTGGAATGCTTAACCCTGGTTATGTCTATCTTTATATATTATAAGGAAAGCCAAATCTAGACTTCATTAACTTTAATGACCCTTATCCATATCCGTATTCTTAGCTTGGACTTGACTAATTTTAGTGATCCTTATTCATATCCATATTTATATCTTGCACTTAACTAACTCTAATGATCCTTATCCATAACCATATCCATATCAGTGTGACATAGTCAGATTGTAACACCACTCCCCTCCATCGAGAGTTGGATGCATGTTGTAACTAAAATGGGCATGATACGTGAAAATGGGAATATAAAATAAATTGCTAATTAATACTTAAGTTTTAATTATTAATTAATTATTTAATTAATATATAATTAAGCCTTAAATATTAATTAATTAACAAATTAATTCTTTAATAACCTTACTTATTAAGGAATATTCCTAAAATATCTTAGAATATTCATATTATTCTTCGTTGTATAAATAGTTTACAATAATAAAAAAAAATACTATCAAACATAATTACAAATGAAATCATTTCCTTATTAACATGTTGATTTTTTTTATAAATACTTTCTCCTTAACCATACAAAAAAATCTTCTCATTTTGTCTAAATCATTACTCTCCGGATTAATTGAATCATTTTGGTTAATATCTTGATGTTGTTGCTACCACCTAACACTCTCATGAATGCAATTAGGAATTGCCATTCTTGTTAATACATAAGATGTGATAAGATCAGGTCTGCATAAAGGCTCATCTAAAAAATGATGTTCCTTAAGAATAATATTGTAAAGTGCCTGGTTGCTCTCCTTCATTTTATAAAATTCAAAATCACGAGAAAGAAAAAAGCATCAGGAAATGTTTGATATGGTGGATATTGCTCACAAAAGAGTTCGAGATTCTTTCTGAGGCACATATCCAAGTAATTCACTAGCTCATTCATGGTATTGGTATCAAAATATGGGTTGAAAGTGATTGGATTGATACAAGCAATGTTTTGGTTGAGCATAGCCTTTTGAGAAAAGTTGTCTACCACTAAGATATGTGTGTTCTTCATTATTCTTAATTGATTAATCTCCTTATGAAGCCCAATAAATCTTTCATTCATAAAGAAGTATGGCTTGCTTTCCTTTCTTATATTGTGAAATTTGAGAGGTTTATAACATATTCACTGGTCAAAAATTCAATCTTTATGAATCACCTCTTCTGCAACACTACAATGTTTCTTAAGCAAATTCAACATCGGTGTCAAGTTGTGGATCTGCATGCATGACCAAATCCCCACAAGTGCACTCAGCTCCTTAAGCTTTTGAAAGAGACGGTCCAACCCTGGACGAAAAATGATATCATATCGAAATTTACCATGAGAAAAAATGAAATCTCCTTGTTTGATTTCTTTTTTTCTATCATTGGGCCTTAAATGGGCTTGTCCAAATACATGCAATGAAACTTCTTGACAATGTTGTGAGCATGTTGCAAATTTGTTATGGGTTCCCAAGAACATTCACAAAATAATAGAGTTGGCAGCAAAGAAACTTGAAGTCCAAGATTTTGTTAACTTTGTATTTCAAATCGTTGTCAATTGTTACCTCTCATAAGGCTGAGTAGTCTTAATGTTGCATTGAAGAAGCCAAACCTGCTCATCAACTTGATAAACTAGATTGTTCTTATGATACTAATTGGTAGATGTCTTTTGTGCCTCCAAAAGATGTTGATGAAGCATAGCCTGAACAAATTGAAGACGGTTAAGTCAATTGTCACAATCTTTCTCTCTCCCTTTAAGCCAATTGGTGTTTATGAGAGGACCCCTGGTGATGATGATCCAGATCCATTTGGGTCTTTTTTCTTTATATTCCACATATCCCACAATCTTTACCCAGGTCGTCAACTCACCAAGTTAGAACTATGACACTCACCATCCAATGGATGCCCTCATCCACGAACTCAAGAGTTGTTACTATGCCTATAGGGCTAGAGGCGATCTAGAGACACATGATTATACACATGTGATCGAGGGGTTTAGTTAGGTTAGGATAAACATGTCAATAAGTATGTCGTCAATTAGGGTAGCTTACGAACTCCTTGACAGACAACATATATTTATTCAAAGGTATGAATAGTGCATTTCGACTGACCATCATATTTTGAATGATAACATGAACATATGACCTTTTAATCTTGAGTAGCTTGAAAAGTTGTTGTTAGAACTTGGTAATAAATTGCGGACCATGGTCGCTAACAATGTTGTCAAGGAGTCTGTGTAACTGAAAAACATCCTTCATAATCAAGTCAGTTATCTCTTCACTGAAGATGGTCTTCATACACGGCAAGAAGTGAGTCATCTTAAAAACGATCCACGATGATGAGAATGACGTCAAGTAACAAATCAATCACAAAGTCCATCGAGATGCAAGACCAAGGCATTATTGGAGCTAGAAGTGGTTGGAGGAGATCATATGGGCAATGACAAGGAATTTTAGAGCAAGCACAAATGTCACAAGTACGAATAAACTCTTCCACCTATTGACATAGTCAAGGCCACCAATAGTTATGGCTGACCATTTTTATTATTTTTGTATGAAGTGTTATGATGAGACTTCAACACTTAAAGTCAAGCAGCACCTATAAACCAAGTCATTACAAAATAGCAAACTATTGGCAAATTGGAATAGATCATAGTCGGGGTGTCAGACGGATAGACTGTTACCTATGAGGTGATTCAAGATATTCTGAGTTAGCGGATCGAAGACGAGTTCAAAGTAATATTGTCAAGATATTTGATGAGTGCTTGGAGGTGGGACCAAGTACCACTTACTTACGTTGGTCAAACTTGATGTCCCCAGCATGCGATGTCATCGTGAATGTGCCTCAAATTAAACTTGTTGAGTGCCAAGTCAATATTTGATCTTAAAGTCAAACTGAAAAAGGATCTAATGGGTCCAACGAGCTTGACATTGATTTAAAATTTGAGCTTGAGAAAAGTAAATGAAGTTCAGGTGATTAATTAAGATGGTTACCTTGTGCCAGGAATCTTCAAGAAACCTTCACCACTCTTGGAAGCAATCCACAATAGTTAAAAGTTCCTTGTCATGAATTTCATAGTTGATCTCCTCAATCGTGAACTTGCACGAGTAGATTGCTACAAGGTCTAGATCACTATAGGAGCCATACTAATAGAGCATACCACCCAAAGCAAGTCAGATGCATCTATCTCCATCACAAAGGGTTTGACCGAGTTGGGATGAAGTAAGATCGAAGCCAAAGTAAAAGTAAACTTGAGCGTGATACATACATTCTTAACCTCTATAGACCACTTGAACAAAACCTCCTTTTTGGTCAGTTGATTCAATGGAAACACATTTTTTGAAGAAGTCCTTAATGAAGTGCTGGTAGAAATTAATAAAGTCGAGGAAACACTAAATGTCTTGAACTGACTTTAGCATTTCCCACTTAAGAACTATGTGCACCTTAGTTGTTCCAATGCATGACACCACGTATTTAAAAAACTCAACCTATTCATGATGAAACTGACATTTCTCCAACTTGGTGTAGAGACCATGCTATCAAAGTCTTTCCAAAACTTAACAAACGCGTTGATGATATTCCTCATTTATCTTTAAAAAATAAGGATGTTGTCCAAGTAGATAATCACAAACCAGTCAAGAAAGTCACAAAAATGTCATTGATTATATGCTAAAAAACTAAAGGAGCATTGGTTAACCCGAAAGGCATCACCATGTACTCAAAATGCCCATAGCATGTACAAAAAGCAATTTTTCATTTGTCACTAGGGCAAATATGGAGCAAATTATAGGCACCTCGAAGGTCAATCTTCATAAAGTAATGGGTCCCATGAAGACACTCAAGAATCTTGGGGATAAGAGGTAGAGAATACCAATTATAAATACTGATCTTGTTCAAACGATAGTTGACCACCAATCGGAGAGAGCCATCCTTTTTCTTAATAAAAAGATAAAGACACCAATTAGAGACTTGAAATGATGAATGAAACTAGTAACCAAGTTGTTATTGATGTATTCCTGCATAGCTATAAGCTTGAGTGGAGAAAGACCATAGATCGAACCAAATGGAGGTGTCTTATTTTCAATAGTATCAATTAGACAATCATATGGATGATGTGTAGGAAGATGGTTGGCTTAGAGCTTGTTGAATACATTCATAAATGTCATAGTTTTTACTATGACTCCTCTTTACTTTGGACGTTGACTGTTGTTACCTACTGTACTATGTTGATAAGCTCTAGATGTAGTAGGAAACAGGCCCGCTTAGTGCACTTGGGTATCTGTGATGGTCCGGCCGGGTGTCATTAGGTATTTGCAGGAAACTCTAGGCGAAGCTAGAACTTACCTTCTAGAAAACTCTACCTTGGTTTTCTGTGTCCGGTTGGATTAATGGCTAGTTCCGGTGAGTTCGGCATGTCGGATATGCTTAGAAATACCCCCAGGTTTGACAGGTTAGGGTTTAGGGGTCGATGGATAACTCACCAAGTATGTTCCCTCTGGGAATGAGATTTCAGTGCTAGCCCACTTATGTAAACAGGAAAACAGGGGGGGGGCCTCTGTCACATAAATAAGGTAGTATATAGGAGTGAGGGTTCCTGGGTTCATGACTGAGCTCGTTACTCTTCTCCCGGTGCAAGCTCTAGCTTGTGTCGTCAAGGCACAACCCTCTGTTGTGCCGCCCTAACTTCCAGATGCCAGGGGTACGTCCCACCTTCGGGGTAGCTTACCCTTAACGTTGGCGAATCCATGCCTGGGAGGTCTTGTCGGAATGCACGTTCCAAGAGGCAGAGGTTGAGGCTTGTCTCCAGCCTCCTCCTCCACGTCAAGCTAGGTGTAGCACTCACGGCCAAGCAAGGCACATCCGTGTCCTTGTCCAACTGTGGGCGTGGGATCTTGTTTGACAGGTTCACGTTACTTGGTTCCTGAGGGTTCATTGAGGGGTTCTAGAGTTGGCATTTAGGAGCCACGTTTGTGGCACTTGGTGCAACTCTTGAATCTAAGGGCTATGGCATGATAGCCCACATCATGGAAGGCAGTGTCACATGGAGATGTGACACTGGGCTAAACGTCACATGGTACAACGCCCGGCACGCCCTTTGGGGTTATGTCATGGGCTTGTCGCCAAGGGGTTGGATACTCTAGCAAACAGGCATGCTTGTGCTTGCACTAGGGTGCTAAGCCTTGGGCATCCGCTCAAGGGAGGTTAGGTCTCATAACTAGGTGTGCTTTGGCACACTTGGCTAGGGGAGTGTTCTCCTTGGAATCCAGGGTTGAACAACCTAAGCTCATTAGCAAGCCCTTTCGTAGGCACTTCGCAAGGTCATGTGCTTAGGGTTATCCCAAACCTAGCCTTAGGGAGTTTGCTTAGCAGAACACTCGTGTCCGCCTACGGCGCACACTCGTGTCCTCACTAAGTACTAGCCCTAGGTCTAGGGTATAACTTGGCCACTCAAACCCTTAGGGGTTAGTCGTGGTTCAGGGTACCCCTTTGCCCTAAAGGGGTTGTACTCCCGGATGAGGGTGATTCCTCAAGGGGTAAGTGACGATGCCTTAGCTCTGTCAGGGGTATGTGTGGAACACACGTCTCCTTGATGGGGGTTAGGGCATGAGCCTGTCTAGGTCTTCTAGGGCAAGACCCTAAGTCAACTAGGGTTATCCCTCAAGGGTTTTGGGGGTAGACACTCTAGGGAGACTTAGGCTAAACCCTAAGTCAACTAGGGTTATCCCTCAAGGGTTCTGGGGGCAGACATTCTAGGGAGACTTAGGCTAAACCCTAAGTCTTGTCCACTTGGGCATTAGAGTCTAACCCTAGGGGTCGTTGGGGTTGTTCTGGGAAACTTAGCGTTGCTCACACAGGGTGATGACGCCGAATGGCCACCTGGCAGCCACGTGTTGCCACGTGTTGGCCCTTTGGGTTAAAACTCTGACAATAAACTCGTGGTATGCAAACAACAAGGAACTAGGAACATATGTTAAACACGAAGTCACGATCATGGCAAAAACCGTGTTAGCTTGAGTACGGCTAGCATGGATAAATTTTGCCAAAGAAATGGTGATCGGGGATGTCGTTGAAGTCAAAACAAATGTCGTTGGAGATGCAAGATGTTGTTGGACCAGAGTTGTGATCGAAAACAAAGTCGAAATCAAAGCTGGAGTTAGAGTCACAATTAAAGTCAAAGCCAAATATAGAGATGTGGAAGTGTTGTTAGGAACTGGAGGTGCCAAAATGCGGTCATGAGTCAAAGTTGTAGAGGTACTGCTAGGAGTCAGAGTTGCCGAGATACTACTAGGAGTCAGAGTTGCCGAGATACTACTAGGAGTCAGAGACAAAACAGAAACTAGAGTAGAAACAACTAAGGTACAAGTTGTCCAATCAATTTGCAAATTAATCGCAATGAACTGTTTGAGCAATAGCTTTGTCTAGAGAATCTGGGTTCTCCAGAGTAAGCATGAAATCATTGACATCATTATGAAGACTTTTTCTAAATTGATCATGGAAGGCAATGTTGTCCCAATTGATGTTGCATGAAAGTAATTGGAAGTCAGAAGCATATTCGGATGTTACAAGGAGCCTTGTGGTAGTTATGGTTGCCACCGTGTGCTCACAGTCAAGATCGCCAAAGGTAGCTTCAATGGCTTGGAAAATTGTATCTCATGAGTTCAAGAGTGATGGGTCCTTCTCAAGTAAAGGTGCAAACCACTTCAAAGTTGCACCAATGAAGAGTGTGTTTATAAGACTCACTTGTGATGTAACCGTAGCATACCGATGCAAGTGTAACCGAAAGACTAGGTAAACTTGATTCATTAAACCTCAAAATTATGACCTTAAGCCATCAAACTTGGTTGGTAAGTTGACTTTTAGTTTTGAAACACATGATAAGGATGACTATCGCTGTAGATCCTATCACATTTGTTAATTCTCAAGTCATAATTTCTGAAAATATTGCATGAGGAGTTCTACATCAATAAAAGACATATTAAAGAACTTGAAAACTCAGAACTAAAGAATAAGAAGTATATCGGTTCAAACTATCAGAAATTAAGTAGAGAAGACAGGAAATAAGCTAGATTATAAAAATTAGAACAAGACAAGAGGTTTAGCTCAATACTCAACCCTGATTATGTCCTTATATATCATAAGGAAGTCAAATCTAGACTTGGCTAATTTAATGACCCTTATCCATATCCATATTCTTATCTTGGATTTGACTAACTTTAATGATATTTATTTATATGTATATCTATATCTTGAACTTGGTAGTTAATTTTAATAATTCTTGTTCATATTCGTATCCATATCGTATGATGTAGTCAGATCATCACACCCTAAATAAATTATATATATTAAATTGAACACACACTTTTCTAGTTTGAATTGCAAATTAACTTTTCAAACCAATCCAAGAGTTGTCACACATTACCCAAGTGATTCTATCATGAATTAGCTCAAAACATTATTAATAAAGCTGGTAGTAATATTCAACATATCAATAAGAAATTCTTTCAAAGCCAAAGTTAACCTAAATAATGTAATTATAAATTCTTGAAGATGAAAAAATATATGAAATGCAATTCTTTATTAATCATTAAAACTTATCATTAATCAAAAGTTAAATCCAACTTGGTAAATCATTAATTCTAACCTAAAAAAATTTAACAAATTAGTAATGTTAGAAAGTGAATAAACATACTTAATGATGACTTTATGAAAAGTTGATAATCTATGCAAAATTAAACTCATCAGGCTTAGGTATTAAATGTGATTCACATGCTTATGAACTTCGTGATGGACAACATATTTATTTATTAGTTATGTTAGTAATAATAATTTGTATTATCAATAAATCCTTTGGTGTTCATTTTAAACTAACACTACATTACTAATTAATATACAGTGTTAAGTCTTCATACGTGTTCTTTAAGATAAGTCAAACTTAAACAAATTTAAATATTTATACTTAGATTAGTCAACACATTATGTATAATACTTTATTTATTGATGAGACGACACTACTCAAAGTTTATATCAATGGTATAATATGTGTGAAGTAGGTAACATTAAACTTCTTTATGTAAAAATAAACTATAAGAGAATTGTTTTCAATCGTGAAATACATAATACTGAATGGGTGATTGAGAAATCAAAAACTTTTTTGAACTACTTAAACCAATCGTAATTTAAAATAATATTAAAATTTATGAATGAATTACTCACCATGCCACATATTTACAATGACTAGAAGCAAATTTAAAATTATCATTCATAATTAATATTATCGATATTGTATATTGAGACATTGCATGAGATTCTTCATTAATATATAAGATATGCAAAATCTTATTAACATGTGTTAAAACTAATGAACATTATTTCACAAAGAACTCAATTGTAATATGCATATTAAAAGAAATATATAAATGAAGTTTTTATTGCACATAATTCCTTAGTCTTCTATATGATTATTCATTTTCTAAAGTAAATCTTTTTAAATTAAAAACCCTTGTCATTAGATATCACAACAATTATAGAAACAAATTGTAATATCTATAACCACGAAATGTGTATCATATGTCTTTAATATGTTCAATAATGAACATAATTAGGCCCATTACCATTGTTCTAATTAATTTTTATTTTACAACTAAGATGTAAATAAGAATTAAAGAATTGTGCTAACGCTAGTTGATTATGGAATGAACAACCTTAAAAGGAAAAACAGTTACACTAACATATATGTTTCAATGTCATTTCCATTTAAATAATTAGCCAAGTAACCCTGATTATTGTGGGATCCAAACTCAAAACATTAAATTTAATCAATTTAGGTTTTATAACACAACATTTTGAGTTTAATCAATTTAGGTTTCACAACATAACATTTTAAATTTAATCAATTTAGGTTTCACAAAATAACATTTCAAATTTAATTGGATATAATATGTTTAAATTGCATAACACATTCCAAGTTGAATTCCAGCCAAATCACTAAGCTTGATATTGAATTGCACAACGTTACTCACCAGCTTGTTACCAATCTACCAACCTACCGAGTATGTCCTACGGTTCTAGTGAGTACATTCTAACATGGCACACAGCTGTTGTTCTTAAGATGATACAACAAGTATGTTAAACTTTAAATTAAACTAATGTGTTTTGATGAACATAAACGGTGTTTTGATACTATTCGAAATTGATAAATAAACTATAATTACATAAACACTCATGCACAAGAGAGAACATTCAATAAACTAATGCAGAAAATCCATTTTGTACGTCCACTGAATATACACTCCGCACACACACAATTTTCTTAAAAGCATTTATATATTTTCCATGGAAAATCATTATACATAAATTATATGTATATGCTACAACTGTTTAAGTGTGTGTACTTCGATGTATTAATTAAAGATAAATATAATATTACATACAGAATGCAACTTAAAGTGTGAATTCACCATACCGTGGTGCTTTACAAGATCGGTAAAGGTAATGTACCACATCTAGGACTTCATAAGTTGCATCATTAGGCTCCACACCAGCTTCAATCATCTCCTGAAGCAGCCTACGAGCAAGCTCAATTCTGCCACTCCTACAGTAACCGAAGATCAAAGTGTTGCAGATTTGGATATCTGGAGAGTATCCCATCTTTGACATTCTCTGAACAAGCATATATGCATCCTCCACTCGACAAGCCTCACATAACCACGACACTATGATGTTCACAGTAAGAATGTCCGGAGACGGACCTCTTTACCATTGTGTCTACAATCTTCACTGCCTTATCCACCTATTGGAAAGTACAATACTATTTGGCAAAAGAGAGAGACAGAGACATACATATATACATACATACATACATACATATATATATATATATAGAGAGAGAGAGAGAGAGAGAGAGAGAGAGCATATCACACACACAGTGCATACCCTTCCCAGCTTGCAGAGGCAAGATACAAGAGTGTTGTACGATGAAATAGATGGTGTAATGCTTCTTTCAGTCATCATATTGAATAGCTCCATTGCTTCTTCTGCTCTTCCACACTGACACAGTGAGTTTGTAACAGCAATCACACTTGAGGAATCCGGTGCAGAATTGCCATCCCTCTTTTATAAAAAACCCGAACTTGTTAATGTTATTTAACACACACACACACACCATTTACCTGCGCAAGTTTGATCCCTCTCTGGAGTACAGAAACAGCTTGGTCACAGTTCCCAGACAAGGCAAGGCCTTCAATAACTAGATCATATATCATCATATTATCTGGAAACCCCTTAAACACCATCAAGTCAAAGAGTCTTACAGCCTTATCAGGGTGTCCTTCACTAAACAGGCCACCAAGAACAGCACTCAAAGTGTTAATCCTCGGAAGCAAGTCATACTTTGCCATCGATTCCAATAACAGCATTGCTTCCACCGCTTTTGATGTTCTGCAAAGCTCTAGAATGGAGCTCGTGTACATAGACAGGTCAGGCTGCATTCCTTTCCTCATCAGTACATCAAACACGAGGCATGCCTCCGCCATCCTTCCTAAAGAAATGAACGCGTGCATCACTGTGTTGTATGTTATCTCATTTGGAGAAGAACATCCGTCCTCCATAAGCACAAGGAGCTCACAGGCATCATCGAGTTGAGAAACCTTGCAGAGACCATCAATAAGAGTGTTGTACGTGATTACATCCGGGAGAACCCGACTAACATCATCTCCTGAAAGTGTTCAACTGCCTCTTCAACCCTCTTTGCCTTGCAAAACCCATCTATAAGAATGTTGTGTGTCACCAGGTTTGGTTCACAATCCCGTTCATTCATGAGAAGGAAGACATCATAGGCATCCTCCATACGCCCTTGCCTGCATAGCCCGTTTATAACCGAAGTGTAAGTCACAACGTTGGGATCACACCCTCCTTTCACCATCTTCTCAAGTAAGTCGTGTGCCTCCTCCACCCTCCCCGTCTTGCATAATCCACTTATCAGAATAGTGAAGGTGAACACATTTGGAGAACACTGCTTCTCCAGCATGACCTCCAGCAGCCTGTATGCACTGTCTAGATCCCTCAGTTTGCAGAACCCATTGATGACTACGTTAAACATGAGTACTGTAGGTGGAGACCCTTTGAGATCACTAACTCGAGCACTCTGGATGCAACCTCGACTAGCCCATTCTTACAGAGCTTCTGAACAAAAGTTTCTATTGCGGCATCGTTGTTTGCAACCCCGTCATGAATAACTCCTTCCAGGACACCATAAACCTCTTCAGGCTGGGCGAACTTCGAGAGGCCATCTACAAGGGTGCTGAACATTATGGCATCTGGAATGCAGCCCATCTTTCTGAGCAAGTGTCGTGCGTCGTCGAACCTGGTTGCCTTACAGAGGGAGTAGACGAGTGAGGTGTAAGTCTGGATGTCAGGTGTACACTCCTTGCTCATGACTTGAAGGTGTTGAAGGGCATCCGAGAGACGCCCGGCATCGCAGAGTCCCTTGATTAAGGTTGTGTGAACAACCGCATTGCCTTCAAATCCTCTCTGTTTCATTTCCTCAAGGAGCTTCATGGCCACTCCGAGGTCTGAAGAAGAGAACCCACGTATCAGGATACCGTAAGTGAACTTATTGGGTATGCATGTCTCTGGAAGCCTGTTCCGGAAGATGTCAAGTGCATCTTGTTGTCTCTTAAGCCTGCAGAGCATATCTAATGCACAGTTGCAGCTGAAAATATTGTGCTCAAATCGGATCCTTACCCAGTCGAAGAAAAGCAGCAAGAGGTCTGGATTTTCCACGTATTGCATCACTCTGCCTGCCTTCTCACCGCTTACATCCCTATATGGTCCCAACACAGCGTTTAGGCTGCTCATGTTTAAGTTCTTCATGGTGTTTAGTGCTCTAAGAATGCTGCAAGTCGCTAGGAGCATTCAGTATTTGCTGTTGTTTTCTTCCTCCATCCAAATGACCTAACTCCCTGTGTCCGGACAACATTCTGACCTGATTGCTGCCCTCCTGTGGAAGCCGGGGCGGACCCTGTTGCGAATTCCATGGTGGGTTCTGTTGCTGGTGTTCTTGCTGCGAATTCCATGGAGGCTTCTGCTGTTCTTGTTGTACATTCCATAGTGGATTCTGCTGTGGATTCCATGGGGGATTCTGCCTTGTGAAGCCCTAGGTATAGAATCTGTGAATGCATACGGGATAGAGATGAGCATACCGCAAATGATGATGAACAAGAAGAACTCCTTGTGCGAAATGGAACATCCCATGGGAGACTCAGAGTCGAAGCGGCGGCCATATCTATCACATTGAAAACAAAATTGTGAAAACCTAATTAAAATCGAGGAATATGCCAGATTTAAACGGCTTAATATGTAAAGTAAAACTTAATAGCCCGTGTACACATGCACGCGCGCGTGTGTGTGCGTGTTGCAACCATTTTGCAATTAACTAGAATTGCATATTTGTATTTAAAAACTTTCAATTTTCATATCATAAAGAATATAAATAATAATAAGCTATATATAATATGTGATAAGTGAATTTTTTGTACATGTATCACATAGAAATAAATATAGAACTTTCTCTCTCTCATTTTTTTAATTTTACTTGAAAATCTTCATTATTAATAATTAGAATATATCTTCATAAAATACATTGTAACTCAAATTGTGTGTGTGTATATATATTAATATATTTGATTAATTTTAACATTTCATTCACAAATGAAGCAAAAGTGAATGACTAAAAATTTATATTAAACACTATTAGAACGTTTTTTAAATAATTAATAAGAAAATTCTGAATGGTAATGCTAAAATTAAAATTATTCGTGTATTTAACTTATTAAGTTGTTAAAGCTTAAATTTCAGGGGTAAACAAGTAAATGAAATAGTAACTCAGTACAACATTTAAATAAACAAAACATTGTCTTGAAGTTGGTTTAATAATCATTCATCAGTAATGCAGGTAACTTGTTCATGTTAATTCAATCCACCGACACCTTACTTGATCCAGCCGGAGGCATCAGCCGGCTCGATCCATCGGATGTAGCCCCGCCCTTCCTGGCCCTCCTCGAATTCTCATACTCAAATTTAATCACATTTGGAATATGACTACTGTCCCTTATATACAGCCTCTGTGCAATCCAAGTATCCTCAATAAACGGGAACAACGGGGCCAACAAGTAGTCACAAGCAGATACCACAGGCTCCCCATTATAACCCCAGCAGTTGCACCAGCAAGTACCTGCTGCCACGTGTGGTAACCGAGGTAGATCCTCGAGTACATAGTCAACACAGCAAAAGGCCAAGGAACCAGCACAACCCACGCCCTCGAAATCTTACTTGGAAACGACCACCTGTAGATCGCAGACAGGCTGAGAAAGGTAGAGAAAAACACCATATACTGAGAGTGACTAGAAGGCCATCCATGTGAATCGCACATCTCCAGCAGCTCACATGTCAATGGCCTCGCCTGTTTCACTTCCTCCTTAATCCTCTCGTTACAGAATTCGGAGGTTATCAGACCTATTGCAAAGAACATTGCCAGTAACTCCCTCCTGAAGATGAAGTGTGCCACGAATCCGGCCGATATCAATATTGGTAACAGCGATGCCCACGCCATCACATGTCCTATGCTATCCCCTACCTCATACTTTACATGGGTCACCGATACTGCCTTCAGCGAAGCCATTCCTTGCTCAAAAACCTAATCAAAGTTCTGTTTTAGGGTCAAACTACATAAATGCCTGTATATATGCAGTAAAGTATTAAGAAAATTATTTCTTACACGTTAAGTTAACAAGGATCTGACACGCGCACAAGCGCTGGCGGATTTGAGCCATTGACACGTGTCTTGTGTCTGCCTAAGATAGGCTTCCGTCTCTCTCTGTCGGGAATGTAATGCATCTGAACACTTTACATTCAGAGCACAGCGTAGTTCCAACCTGTGTTTCATTAGCAAGTAAGTGGTTCACTAATGTCAGTTATATATATGTGTGTGTGTGTGTTCTACACGCACACGCACACAAACTTACAGCTTTACAACTTGGGCAGCGTCTGTAGAATCGGTTCTTCCTAACTTGTACATTGGTCTTCTGGCCATTGCAGAAGCTACATATTATCCAACCTCGTCCATTACATGCATCACAAGGAAGATTTGTCTCTGGGAAAACTTGTTCCTGAACAAGAAATAAAAGAAATATATATGTGTGTGTGTGGAGAGAAAGAGTACTTTGTACTATTCCCATGGCAACGTAATATGTATCGTTATGTATGTGTATATGTACAAAAGTACTCATATTCTTCATAGATGATCTCTCTCTCTCTCTCTCTCTCTCTCTCTCTCTATATATATATATATATATGCTGAAGAACAAGCTTTTCTCCACACACATTTGTATATATGTATCTACACTATTTAGAATTGTAACTATGTATCCACACATACATATATATATATAAACACACTTCTGTATACATGTTTCTCTCTCTTCTCTCTTGGTTTCCTTGAAGTATATACACAACACAAAACGCACTCATATACGTAATGTATGATAGATATATCAGATGTAGGTGTGTGTCAACAAAATGTTCGAATTCCCATCATACCTGGGGATAAGGTGCATCGGAACAGGCAGCTCGAATACTAATCCTCGAATGCGCCACGCACTTCACCTTGTTCGGTTCGGGGAGGCGCCATAGCCAGGGCTTCACCACCAATTCCATTTCTACACAAATTAGGGCTCCTGGGTTTAGGTCAGACAACGAATGCAGGGTTTAGCGCTATGGAGGGCGGTCTCCCGGCGGATGATCCATACACGATCCTACCTCTGGAATGAAGGCAAGGCTGCTGAGTCTTCAATCGCGGGTAAATCTTTTGGCACATTGTATTTTCTACATACACACATACACACATACACACGCGGACACGTGTCTGTTTGTGTATACACGCCCACCCCACAGACGTTGTCCACATGCACACATATACGCACGCAAATCCGCTGAGGAAATCTATTGTGTATTTTGTCCTCTCTAAACACACACACATATTTGTTTATACATGCCCACACAATGTGAGCAGATTGTACTTGTCATACACACGCACAAAGTCTGGTACATTGCATTTTGAGAAGATAAACATGTTAGTTTACATGTTCCTGTCATCACACACACACACAAGGCAGTTTTAGATTGTATCTTGTTTGTGAATCTTTAATCACAGGCAAATCTATTGGTGCATTGAGAAGATAGACATGTTTGTTTACATGTGCCTTACGCACTTATGCCTACCTTGAGTCACATATATACATATGCATACAGAGTGTAAGGCGACGCAGATAGTATTATATTCACACACACAAACAAATCTGATTGTATCGGTATGTTGGCGTACAAGACAAAACACCCACACAGATAGATGCCTGCAGAGACACATACATGTCGAACGTGTGTTTATGCTGGGAATTTTGCAGAGATGCAGCCTGCAAAGGCACCTTATATAAAAGAAGAAGAAGCTGATCAAGTTTGGATTGGATGAATCTACCGCTGGGGAGCTTCAGAGGCTGCAGGGTGCACGAAGAGAAATTGACAAATGGCTTGAACATCCAACATTCTTCAACATGATATCGGGTAATCATTTATGTTAATGTTCATATTATAGCTTTATATACACAAAACACATACATTTATGTATGTATATATGTACTCTGTGTTCGCGGCTATGAATTTGTTAGTACATATGGCTAGTTTTACAGTTAGTAGAGACAAGTAGCCGGTTTCTGAATGAATTGCATATACATCTTAACAAAATATATGCATATCTGTATGTATTATGCACACAGGCGTGTAAAAATGTTACTCTCTTGTCTGAAGTAACTTGTGTGTGTGTGTGTGTGTGTTGTGTGTGTGAGAGAGAGAGAGAGAGGCTATTACAAATATGTAATACAGTTGTATAACTAAATGAATGCTTTGTACAGAAGATGCATTGGCTAACGAGAAACCGCAGGTCGTGCCACCGGGTGAAGGACCTGTGCTACATTGGGAAACTTGCGTGGTGTTTCCATACGATGGTACCTCATTTCACCCCGCGAACCGCAGGGTATACATTAAAGAAATCACACACTAATCTCTTAATAACTGGATGTATATTTCCTTCATAGGTTAAAGCCACTGTCCGTGTTCGTGAACTTGGCCTGGAGCCCATGCAAAGAAGACGACTTCTGGATTTGGTGCAAAGACGGTACAAGCCAGAAACAGATGAGCTCACTATTACATTTGACAAGTAAGACCCCCCCTCCCCCTCCCTCTCTCTGCGTGTGTGTTGTACATAACTTCCTGCCTTAAATATGAGAGAGATCACATAAGATACTAGTATCGTAGATACTATTGTGCATATAGAACATGTATATTTTGGGCACCTGCCAGATTCTTACGATCTTTGGCTGATGTATTTACATATTGTATTTACAGACACGCAATGTGTGCAATAGACACATATGCATTATAGTATATACTTAAGATTTAAGGAATGACGAAAAGTTAGTTTGTACTGTATTATTGCATAATAGACACATAGAGGGGTAGGTAGGTATGTATATGTATATTAACGTAAGTGTACACATAATGCATGTGTAATATAGATAGATAGTATCTTCTGATGCATTTAAACAATGCAGATTCGAGCAGCGTGAAGACAATCGTAAGGAGGTGTTGAGAATCTTGTATGCCTTACTAGAGGAGGCAACGAATCCAATTGCCGCGGTTTTAGCCAATGAGAAGACCAAGCCAGCCGTTTCAAATGAAGATGTTCCTACGTAAGACATAGGTATGTGAACATATCCATATATTTATATTTACGTTGCACACACACCCACACCCACACCCACACACACATACATACATACATACATAAATATATAGCATCAGATATTTGTCTTACTACGTGAGATTGCAGATAAACGGAATCATCGTCAACATCAAACTTTGTGAACATGGCTAAGATTCCGATGGTATGTATATTGGGCTACAGTCCAAGTTGCTTCCAGAGGGGATCATAGGTTAATAGGTTTCCTTTTTTATTTTCTTAATTAATTAATTTATTTACTTTCATATTATTGACTGGGTCAAAAAAATTTCCTGCATGATTGGAGCATGCTCGTCTCGGGCAGCCTTTTGTCAAATCCTGGCATTCCAGGACTTATATGCATGTGCTTAAAGTATTTCTCAGTGTTTGATAATAAGATTCTGCTTGCCCATCTTCTTTCCATCTATTTGTGCATCATAACTACAACTAGTTATTAACTTAGTGATACCCATAGGTTCATATATATATATAATATATATTATATATATATATATAATATATTATATATACAGTCAGTCTTCAACACACACACACACACATGTGTGTGTGTGTGTGTGTGCGTAACGAGGTGGAAGGTGGGCGTGATGAGTTGCATGTTATTGTGGCAGTGGTCAGAGAGCATGCATTTTGATGTGTGTAACTTTTGTTCTGTAGCACGCTGCCTTTTGAGTGGTCTCATTTCATACAAGTAGCACCTTTATATTAATCCGGATATATTCATAAGTACTGGCTTAAGGGCACCTTTGTTATGGGCAGAAGGGTGCACATAACAAGTATTTGACTTTGTCTGTCAGCGTTCTTATCCTTCGTACCTGTCTCAGTTACCGTACGGAGTCTATGTGTTTGTCATATAGTTGATCTATTTAATACCCTCGTGTGTATTATTTTATATTTGATTCACACGTATTTGAGCGTATAAGGTGTGCTCAATAATGAGATTCCTCATACGTATGTTTATTTGTTTAACATTTCAACTGAGTCAAATACAGGACAGGGATGGGTAGGAAGCCAATGCAGTGCGCTACTGTCTCTGGACTCCGGTACACCCGTGCTTTGAAATATTGTTCAGGTACTTCATGCTTTTCTGTGGCCGACGTTCATACTAATCCATACACACACACGCACACATACATATATATAGTGTGTGTGTGTGTTTGTGTAAGTATATTCTTTGCTGTGCAGACGGTACAATTTGGATTGGAACAAAACACTCAGAGAGATTGGAAGCTTCTGCACTGGCATGCTCACTGCGTGGTTCATCAACCAAAGGTTGAACACCTGCTGACGGATGATTGAGGGACAGGTGCCCCTGCCACGTGTCCAACGGAATGTGCGTGCTAGACTAACGTGGCCCCTCTCATATGATTGGGACGATTCTTCGTACAAGGTACGGACGCCTTCAAGCTTTATATATATATATATATATACATATTTTAACGTACTCTATACATTATACAGTGCATGGCTAGCTGTAGACTTATATATATTTATATGTACCTCTATCTATTTGATCTTGATGTTTTTGTTGCTCATATTTTTTCCGTGTGCATCAAGAATTCGTCGTGCCTACTCGATTGCTCCCTTCGTATCACGTAGAGATCCGTCTTAATAATTCGAATTAGATGAAGTGTGCATTTTTGGATTTGATATATATACGCTTATATCATTATATATTGACGTATGTGTGTGTGTATATATATATATAATATATATATATATATATAATATATATATATACATTTATGTATATATATGGTGCTGTGTTGTTTCGGATAGTTTGGACCACATGAACCTCAAAGTTGTTACTTACGAGCTCCGTACACAGGTCAATTTTTTGCTGACCTTTATGTTCCGTTTCGAGCTTACACACTTGCATAATATATATGGTTCCGTTCCTACATGGGACTCTCCCTACGAAAATATCATATTCCATTTTACACTGCCAGTTCAATTTCCTGCAAGATTACGTACGTATGCCCTCATGTGCGTGTGTGTGTGGCATATGTGTATGTGTTACTCTCATGTATATATATAATAACAATTAGTTTGACAATGACAGGATATCTGTAGGGAGGATAGCTTTATACATTAATGTATGTAGATATAGAATACAAAGGAATCTACTTGGAGAGATATACTTATATCTCTTGGGGAGATCTATCTGTTTAGCATCATTATCTTCCCAGCTGGCCTTGTTCCGAAGCCTGTGGACAGTTAATATTTATATACTCCATATGTAGACAGTTCAGATACATGCATGAGAGCATAATTAAGGGAGGTTTAAGGGCAATGCCTTTGAATGCAAGCTTCACCCCGTTGTCTGTAAGCATTAGATACATAAAGATCTTGGGTGTTCTAAGCAGTATTGTCTTCTAGTCTCCATTTTTGTTTGTATCTGAGGGGCTTGCTAGCCTTTCAAGTCACATTATCAAAGCCCCCACATGAAAGGTGTCCATTGCCCGCCCACTTAACTATATATATTATGTGTGTTTATAGTGTGTTTTACAAGAAACTCTTAGATTCTACAGCTAAGGTACAAATCTTAATTGCCACCTTAATCTTTACATCTCTCTCAAGCTATTACATCGTATAGTATATGCTTTGATCCGTATGTACGTGTATATATGAGCTTAGACGTAGAACTTGCATCATATATAGAAGTCAAGTATGAACTTAATGATACCCACATATAAATATATATTTAAGTATATATTCTGTAATCAACAAAAGGAAAACTTATAAAGTTAACTTTTATGGTGCTTTTTTGTGCCAGGTAGAGTCTTCTGTCAGTGTAACTTACGGGAAATGGTTAAACTATGGTTAAACTATAGTTTTTTCCTTTGTTTTCTATTGCAAAGAGAGATGGGACAGCATGGTACTGGAACTGTTTGTGAGTTGACATATAACACACAGCTAGCAAACAATCTGGGCCAATGATTAATCTGGGCTCTGGTTATGCCTGTGCTATTGGAACAACATTACAAGGTACTGAATTATATGTATATATATGTATATATATATATATACATATAGTGACCAAGCTGAGCTTTTCTGAAAGAGGTCACAAAAACGTGGATGAACTACGTTCACTGGAGATGGTATAGGATTATTTGGAGAGATTCATATATATATATATATATATATATATATATATATAGCATTAAATGTGTATACGATATAAAATATTACACATGCACGCGGTAAGCATTTGCAATGAATGCACCCGATCTTTGTCCCTCCATATATAACGTTAAAATGCACTTATCTCAGTGCAACATTATCCGGAGAATATTATAGTTAATAAGACAGTATAAGTTTAGTTTTAATTATGTGTTAATGATGAAGTGATAAACATATATACGATTTGAGTGTGTTGCAAGCAATACAGGGGGCCCGAGATGAGAGGCGGTTCCGGGTGACGAGCCGGTCCTTATTTCCTGTTTGTCTTCAAAACTCCCCCTACATTCCTGCCTCAGGATGGGGCTTCGCTGGTTAGTGCAACTTGTTCATTGTTTGTGAGAATATTTAACATAGTTCTTTTTTGTTTTTTATCTATATATATCCATCCTTCGTAGAATTGTATTTGCATGCAGTGACATTGGATCAAGTTGACGTTGTCCTTACCCATATAGTTAACAGGCACATCAAAACCCTAAATATAGATATATAGGTACCCTAAAATAATATCCTACAGTATAATTATTTAGGGTTAGGTTAAGCCTTTAGGGTTAGTCAATGATGAGTTTAAGTCTAATTTGGAGTCTTGAAACGTAACGAGAGATGTTCTCTTTCGTGCAATATATGATATATTATGAAATAATCATAAGATAGTTCTTGACAGCTGAGTTGCTATATATTTAAATACATGTGGTAACACGCGTCCCTATTGCTCTGGGTGGCTTGCCCATTGTATACGGACACAGCAGTTTAAGGGATAACAGGTGTTGCTATGAGAAGTCTATTGATTATGTAACCAGATTCCTCCATATGACTTTGTAAGCATACAAATGGGCCATACATACATAGATAAGATGTTGAATGGGGCCATGCATTGAACGTGATTGAGCATCGCTGGTGTCTAAGGCCGACACGTTGAAAACTTAGGTCATAGTTGAGTAATTAATGTGCATATGCATTGCCAAACTCTTAAGGCAGAGAAGCATAGGGCAAAAAGCAATCTAAAGCTCCGCCACCTTTTGGGAGAATATGCATGTCCACTTCATGCATGACCACGCACGTCCATGTGAGAGAGAATTCTACGTAATTACTTCATGCATGACCTGATGAGTTTGGTGGTCCTCTTGCTTTATACAGTTAATATCTTGTATTACCAGTGTCGTGAATAATGCAAACCATTGAACTCACAAAAATAACGAAGAAAGCCTAGTCATTTATCAATATGTATACGGAGCTTCCTTGCATAGGTTATTTTGGTAAATTTTCAAACTTTCATATACAAACCACCATGAAACTGAACTCTTACCCAACCTGAAGTTGTCCATCTCCTTTGTCAATTCATATACATTTTTAGACTTTTGGCGTGTATATATGTCCACTTTGTGTAAACAATACATTATATAGTATACATGTTTGTTATGTAACAAGCTGTTACATAGTTAACATGGCTAGAGATCCAACGGTTGAGATTCAGATAGATTTAGTAATAGAAAAATCTTTATTTCCGCGGGCAAGAACAAACATGGTTGCAGCAACAATCCGCGTTGACGAGATTCTGACGCGTGGCGACATCGGAGCGGTGGGACCAAGAATTTTCCACGGCGGCTATGACATGCTTGTGCTTTCCTCTCACCTTCTTATATAATACTTCTTTACTGCATTACTTAAAGGTCGCAATAGAACACTTTCTAAGCTTCCACTTAAAGCTTGAACAACGCGCCGCTCCTTCTTAAATCCTCATATTCTCTCCTACAATCTTCCCTACTTTCGAAGCACAGTCTCTGTAGTTTCTTCTCATACACACATACACATACACACATACATACACACGCAGTGTGTGTAGTCGTGTTTCATTGTTAAGAATTCCATACTTTTTCTCAATAGGCAATCATACCAGTATATCCTTCATAAAATTGGTGTGAGTTCGAGAAATTCATTGATCACGAGAACACATGGAAGCCATGTGTAGCTCTAGGCGTGCTGATCCTTTGCTTCCTCCGGGCTTTCGATTCCACCAACAGACGAGGAGCTCATAGACTACCTCATCAAGAAGGTCAATAACAATAGCTTCTGCATTCGAGCTATTGGGGATGTGGATTTAAACAAGAACGAGCCTTGGGATCTCCCAGGTCCTCTTCTATTTGTTTCTATTGCATTCATATGCACTGCAACTTCTCCGTAATTCAAATTATATAAGTGATTTCTCTCGCTGTTTCGGAGATTGGTACTAAATACTTGTTTTATAAAATGCAGAAAAGGCAAAAATGGGGGAGAAAGAATGGTACTTTTTCACTCTACGAGATCGTAAGTACCCGACAGGGATGCGAACAAACAGGGCAACGGAAGCCGGTTACTGGAAAGCAACTGGGAAGGACAGAGACATAATAAGAACAGGAACGCAGTCGTTTGTGGGGCGAAGAAGACGCTTGTTTTCTATAGAGGGAGGGCGCCCAAAGGTACAAAAACCAACTGGATCATGCACGAATACAGGCTGGAAGGAGAAGCTGCTTACTTACACAACTCAAGAAATTCAAAGGTAATTTGATTTTATATAATTTCTTTTGTACTTTCTCATTTTCACTGCAGTCTCATTGAGATTCTGTGTCTTTGTTGTTTTCTTGTGCATTTCGTTTGGTTCTTTTATTTGGATTTCTTTGTGGCTAAGGCAAGCCCTTTCTGTCTTTTGTATGTCATGCAATTATAAGAGAGAGCGAAACAAAATTCCTTACTGAGATTTCACTCATCATTCATGTGTGGCCAAGCCTTAAGTTGGTAATTTGTAGGTCCCTCGGCATGAGTGTGATGAATAGACATACACACAAATAGACAATCCAAATACCTCTCTCTCTCTCTCTCTCTCTCTCTCTCGTGTTAAACACTACACTTATCTCATATGCTCTCTCTCTCTCTCTCTCTCTCTCACACACACACACACACACGCACATGCACACACACACACTACACATATGCAATCAAGTACTGCATTACATACTTAAAGAGGTAAACATATGCAGGACTCGGAATGGGTAGTGTGTCGCATTTTCCAGAAGAGTCCGGGAGGGAAGAAGGGATATAAGGAAACACAGGAATGAGTGTGAATATTCTGATCATTCCTCGCTGCCGCCTCTCTTGGAGTCGCCGCACCCGGATTCTTCCGCTACAGCAGATTCTGGTATCAGTTTCCCGATGCTCAAGCATATTCCGGCAGAGTTCGGTAGCATCCGCTTCCCTTGGTCATACGAGCAGCCACTTTACGACGTGGAGAATATACCAACCACGAGCCGGAATATTCGAGCGTCATGCAAGATGGAACCGTCGTACAACCTGGACCAACAACAGCAACAGCAACAAAACATCTACAATTTCGACGTCTCATCGAAGAGGGAGAGTAATTGGTTGAACGACGCTTACAGCTTAGCTAACCCTTTACAGGATCAAGGGTTAACAGAAATCCTAGGTTACCAGGATCAGGCTCAGCCGTCGATCTCGAGTCGCTCTGGACCTACTAAGGACCGTCCGATCTTCATTCTTACATACATATATGGCATTTGTGAAATATACACATGTATAGAAGTTAAATATGTAGCTATTGTGTTGTGGTTCTTTGACCTTATAAATCTAATAGTTTGCTCTACACTTATATATGTGTGAATATGTACGTCTAGTCGTGGATTGTTTCAGCTGAGTTTGGGAATCGTGGAATGATTGGCAAACAGCTCACTATATATATATATATATATATTTAAGAGAGAGAGTAGATATATATAGATATAGATATACATCTATATACAGATACACATTATATAGTAAACACTTAACGGTCTCTCTAGATATATATCAGACAATGCACGTTTTACTGTATTTTAAGTGATAACATTCAGTAGGTGGACTATAACTATCGGATTGAGTAACTCATTGATGATTAAATAATTAAATAATTAAATTAGTTAAATAGTTGAACATTTCAACCTCTACATTCTCTTATAACATTAAATAATAATGTTCTAATGCCAGGTTATACTGCACTGTGTTGGACTGGCTCAGACGTTACGAAACATCCCGGTTTATATGAATCGTTTTTAAGTATAATATTCCACCGAACTTGTGTTGTTTAATAAATAATTTGAAAATATCTTAGATTTAATTAATTAATCAAGTCGTAAGATTATCATCAGCACATAACATGTTGTACACTATGAACATTATACGTGTATTTAAATCATCAGCATATCATCAGCTTGCTCTTCATCAATCTATATATTAAATAAATAAATTTTTATTTTTTTTATTTTAATAATTTTACATATTAGAATCTTACACTTAGATCGTTCGAAACTTCCAAGTTTGAAATTCTAATACGTAAATAAAAAATTATTAAATCTCCATGAATGAGTACTAAAAACAATCCTTTCATTTTCTGTACAACTGAACTAAACATCAAAATATATATTCTCAGAATCGTGTATATATATTATAAAGTTTAACACGTTATAAATATATACATGAGAATATATATTGTGTGAAACAAGGAAAACATAAATTTAAAATATACTATACATTAAAATAATTCAATATAGAGACTCATTTTATTTATATTGTTATATATCCCTTTCATTCCTCTCCATATATTATACAACATTAAATAATAAAAATATATTAAAATTTATCAAGTTTCTTTAAAACAGAAAGTTTGAAAAGTCTTTTAAAAACTTGACTTTCTATAATAATTATATATATGTGTGTGTGTGTGTGTGTGTATGCATATGATGAAGTCATAACTACAAAAACCTGTCTAAATTAATACTATATTAATTATAAATTTATTAATATAAAAAATAATAAATAAAATAAAATAATAAATTTCTTAAGTTAATTTGAACCCCAACAGCGTTAATTCAAACAGGTTTTACTGTATAACTGGAAAAACTTGCAAGGTTTAAATATAATTAAAAATATCAAACTGAATCAAATTTCACAAAGGAAGCTTCTGCTGCATCTGTTTTAAATATTTAAAATTTAAATTTTTAAACGTTCTTGATCTTTCAAGCTGGGAAAAATTCATTAAGTATGATCTAACCACTGGACCACGGATGACAGCTATAGAAATTTGGGAGGTTTGATCTACTTTAAGTGCAGACAAAACACACACACACACACACACACACACACGTGTGTGTGTGTGTGTGTGTGTGTGTGTGTTTCAAATACAGATGACCAGGTGCACATATATATGTACATAAAACCGATTAAATCCATACAGAAGTGTACTAATGGAAGCTCCACAAAGAAACAAATGAAATATTGCTAGTCAGTCCATGTCAATCAAACTTCAAGCAAGTACCTGAGAAGCTGCAAACTTAATGAAAAATACGCACATACATGTGTACCTTATATTTATGATAATATGCATGCATGGAATCTACCTAGCTAGTAATGTATTCACACATATATCCTTGTGTGTGTGGCAGGTGTTGTATCCAGCTTCACACACACACACACAAATCTCAAATAATTTCCCGTATTGCACGAGATTTAGTGCATAATGTTTATTCTTAAATAGTAGGTAAACGTTAATAACGTTTAATCTTAAGCAGTGAGTTAACGTTATTGAAAAGTAATCAAACTAAGAGTGCTTTCATAGTGTATTCGGGACTTATGGGAGCATTGTTTCCTACTTTTAAATTTTACACAGTACGGCTTTTACTACACACAACATGCATCCACTTAATCCATACTTATACACAATGCCTGTGTATTTGTCTGTATTTGTATGCATATAAAATGCTTTCTAGCATGCAAAATTAAATGAGAAATAACTCATGTGTGTGTGTGTGTGTGTGTGTGTGTGTGTGAGAGAGAGAGAGAGAGAGAGAGAGAGAGAGGGATAAATCCGCATACAACACACGGAGGGAGAAGAACAAAGTATTATAAGATTGAAGAATGTGTAAGAAGCTTACTTCTTAAGGCTTTAGCCATGTCAAGAAGGGGAACTTTCCTAGTTGAGGAAGAGGAACCTGAAGAAGAACAAAACTGTGAGGCAACAAGCTTGCTGGTCACGTTCAGGCTCCTGTGTGAGTCCTCTGTCAGATAACTACCACTTGTTGATGAATAATCCGCATGAGACACTAATTGATATAACAGTGTCAAAGCAGCCGGCACCAATGAACTCCTGCACAAAATAATGTGCTTTCTGGAATATATCATCTATCATATATATTGTGTATTGACGATGGCGCACACACACCCACTGTATACATGTACTCATGATAGGTAAATCCTATAATAAATCTACTCTTTCACATGAATATATACATAAGATCTATTACATCACACACACGCACGGACAGGAGTTTAGTTCCTATATATACCTGTCGTCTCTGCCGTCTGTTCTTCTCTTCCTTTGTTGTTCCATACTGAGCTCATAATCCATAAAAGAGATTAAATGTGTTGCAATGTTTGAACCGGCGTCTCCCGCTTTATGTACCAATGCTGAAAAAGAAAGAAAAGTAAAATAACATAATGCTATGTTATTATGATCAAAAGGTATATACTAGAGAGAGAGGGAGAGAGAGCACACACTTGCAGCCCCGTCCTTGCTTGCTGCCACTAATAATAAGATTTGCAGTGCGGATTTCCGCAAGTAATAGTCCTGTTAGAATCACAAAGAAGATGAGTGTAAATGAAACTCGGAACACGTTTGTTAAATAAGAATACTACACCACATGAAGGCCAAACATTTGATATTCTCCTATTATACATGCATATGCGTGAATAATTGTATGTATGTGATCAACGTATAGTATATTCGTTGTATAAAACACACACGATGTCTGTCTAATCACACTGAATGGTGTCTCCTTCTTGTAGAAGGCATGCACACACGGCGTCGATCATATCCTTGCCTCGTATAATCGGATCCTGAACACTTGCCCCATTCGCCAAGTAGCATATATTTCGAGCAATTTCGGACCTATATACAAATAACGATTAACATATATGTGTCTTTTTGTTGATAAACATATAAATCAACACTTAAAAGTACACACATTCCTAAGATAAACCGATGGCACCTCGCCATACACAAACACCAGACATATTCATATAAGAGGAGGATGAAGAGGTAACAGACCTTACAATTGAAAAGAAGGTGCACGATCCTCAATACTTGAAGCTGCACTTCTAAAGCACGTCCTCTCAACAAAGCTGAGATCCCTCCATCTACGAGAACTGCTCCAATCCTGTAAACTTTATATAGTTGGAATAAAATATGTGATAGAATAGACAACAGACAGACACGCACGCGCACACACACGAACACACACACACACACACAAAATTACTCAAATATGAAGCTACATACCTGAACCTTTCCTGCAAGGGATTTGTTCGAGCAACATAAAGAAATATGAGTGACAATGCATCTACTTTTACAGCAGAATCAACGTGATTAAGTGCAAGCCGCAAAATGCACTTGATAAAATCAGATTGTCTATCTTCATCCCCATGACTCTGCCTTTTTTTTGGATTCCGTAGCTATCAGTACTATCATCATAAAAAAAGAACTAATAAACCTAATCATAACAACATGATTCACTCTCGCTGTATACACACACGTGTGCATGTATGAAAAAAATATTAATGAAACTTACAAATCCTTCCGTGGTAGACTTGAACGTAATTCTTGGGGACGAAAAGCCTAAATGTCTATTGGCTTTGGAGTTGTAAAATGCGTTAACTGGAGTGTAAGACTTCCATCCAAAACCTTCTAACTCCGGTTGGAATATGCTGTTAGAATCCACAGAATCTGTTGAACTGGAAAACAACAGTACAACAGAAATCACATCAAACGACTATCATATGAAGTAGTATAAAAACGATACACATTATTACAGATTGAGAAATCATACCTTTCAAAAAATTGTTGGTCGTTCATCAGTAAGCAACGCAAAAGTTTCAAAGCACATTGAACTATCCATGTCTGCCAAATAAAAGGTTTCGCTATACACGCACAACACACACACACCAATATCAAGCAACTAAAAACGTCAAATAACTTACCTCGTTTGCATCTAAGAACTTCCTAAGCGGAAAAATGAGAGTATGTGCTTCGTGAGCGCCTTGTAAACCTGCAACCATGTAGTGACGTATATATATATATGAATTATATGTTAGATATGTATAGATACACATATTTGTGTGTGTGAGAGAGATTTACCAGTGTCAACACTCATGTAGCTTCGAAGTGCTACTTCCAGCATTCCCTTCCTCGAATCTGTGTTATAGTAGAATAATAATGCTATAAATAATGACAATACAATCAGAAAGTATAACAAACCTCAGAAGTGCGTGCAATTCTGTTTCACACGCAATGAAAAGATTTTGAACAGGTTTACAGCCACCTTCTAGTTTCGGACACCATATCTGCTGCAAACTGTACTGAAGTTGCAAGCTGTCTTGTGCATCCGCTGTACAGAACCTGTTGGCTCACGTAGGCAAGAGATTCTGCCTGCCGTTCAATCTCAAAGATAAAAAGTTGAATACAAGATTACATACATACATACATATATAAAAAGTAAAAAAATTCAAGAGAAGAGGCAACAACCTGTGAAGTTTGGTTGCTCGTCTGCATTGCTGCACAACCTGGAATCCAGCATTCTCATATAATGTTATATGTCTGTATTGTACACACGCACGCACGCACACACAACTGGGTGACATATATACATCTATAACACATACAAAGTATGAGTGCATTTGAGAAGTATACTAACCAGGACTTTCCGCATTAGGTCGAAAAAGATCGGGATCTTGTGTGGTCTTCCCATTACAAAATTTCCTTTTTCTCCGACAGTGGTTCTGCATAAATCCATATATATGTTATGCATACGCATGCATGCACATATGTGTGCTTGTGTGCGTATAACAGCATCTTAATATACATGTCTATATATATGCATTGATGTATATATATATTTATATGTGACTGTGTATCTTGTTTGTTTTCTATGTGTGTAAATGGATCCACATTTGGGCATATTCACAAAGGTTCCATGTTATGCATTCCATCCTTATATATGTATGTATGTGTGCGAGTACCTTGGTTTCTTTAATGTCTCGTGGCTCTCTTGTCTTTGATCTTGCTGCAGAGAATAAAGAATTGATGAGTATATTGTAAATAGAGAGAGAGAGAACCTGTTGGAGCTGCCAAGAGAGGTGCATTCCATGATCCCAATCGTCAATGTAGGAAGGAGAAGCGGAGGGAGTGGAGGTGGGCGGCGGCTGCGTCTGCCTCCTGGCAGCCGTCGCCTGCTCCGCAATGCGATCCAGCTCCTGAATCGTCGCCAAGTCCATTCCTCATCGTCCTCCATCACCACAAACCCTAAACCCTAAATAACCCCTGCTTTAACCCGTATCTGCTTTCATTCTCTCTCTATAATCCTGTCTCTCTCTCACAACACACAAGCTACGTTATACATACATGAACAGATATATATATATATATATATATAAATACGTATCCAGACATGGAAGCATACATCAACTTTTGATAAATATGGATGTATATACCCTGTATCATCACAAGCATATACATTGTAATGAACAGGAGAGAGGGAGAGAGGAGAGAGAGGAGGAGAGAGAGAGAGAGAGAGAGAGAGGAGGAGAGGGAGAGGAGAGAGAAGAGGGAAAAGGAGAGAGAGAGAGGAGAGAACTTTCGGAAAAGCACTTTATAAATTAGACTTGTTATCTTTAGATGGTGGGGTCTTAGGATCATTATGTTGGCCATTTACCAGATAGAATCCCGAACAGAAGATGTAATACAGATTCGAACAGCCCACAGACATATATATATAATATATATTCACATATGTCCTTGAAAACGCGTTCCAAATATTTTATGGTGCTTACATTTAAAAAATCCTGAATATACTTGTACGTTTGTGTGTATATTTATTTTATATCCGGATTTGTCTTTAAATCAAAGGCCTTTGTAGACCATTAACAAGAAAGCTCAACCCTACCACTGTACTAAACTTTACGTACATTTATATATAGAATAGGTACATATGTCACACACACACACACAGTGAATGAGACGTAGTGAAACGAAGTTTCTGTTTACTACAGACATACGGTAACAAACATAATAGCATATATTCCCCATTTGGTCATATGTGGTGAATCAACTTTCGTCTTTTCTTACGATTAAAACAAGGGACCACACAGCAACAACTAAAGATAGGAATCAGAAAACCCGTGTTGTCATGAGCACCAACTTTTCATTTTCCATGTACAGACTTTCCTATGTAGAATAAAAAGCCTATGTAGATAGAGTTTCTGGGTGAGAGAGAGAGAGAGTTCGAAAATGAAGACCCTTGTGTTTCTTGTGATCCTCTGTGCCTTTCTGTTCAAGCTCGCATAGGTAAGATCTTGCTTGAGTTCGTTCCATGGCCGTGTCTCATGTGAACAAACTATAATGCAGGCAGAACCCATCCGTGATGTTCGTCCACGGCCAGTGCCAGATGACGGGCCAAAACCACTTCCAGGTTCGTTTTGAGTATGTGTTGCTGTTATATATATATATATATATATATATATATATATATATATATATAATTTGTCTATATGGGTTTATATACCACTATTTCATTGCATAGATCTTCTCTTGATCATCTTTCATTTAGGAGATCTTCTCTTGTATCACAGGTGGTGAACCAAAGCCGGTTCCTGATGATGGCCCCAGGCCGAACCCAGGTGACCAGCCACTGCCCAACCCAGGTGATCAGCCCAGGCCAAATCCAGGCGACCAGCCCTTGCCGAACCCAGGCGACCAGCCCTTGCCGAACCCAGGCGACCAGCCCAGGCCGAATCCAGGCGACCAGCCCTTGCCGAACCCAGGCGACCAGCCCCTGCCGAACCCAGGCGACCAGCCCCTGCCGAACCCAGGCGACCAGCCCTTGCCGAACCCAGGCGACCAGCCCAGGCCAAATCCAGGCGACCAGCCCTTGCCGAACCCAGGCGACCAGCCCAGGCCAAATCCAGGCGACCAGCCCTTGCCGAACCCAGGCGACCAGCCCAGGCCAAATCCAGGCGACCAGCCCTTGCCGAACCCAGGGGACCAGCCGTTACCGAACCCCGGTGACCAACCCAGGCCAAACCCAGGTGATCAGCCGTTACCGAACCCAGGCGGCGACCCCTTGCCAAATCCAGGTGATCAGCCGTTACCGAACCCAGGTGACCAGCCGAGGCCAAACCCAAGGGATCAGCCCTTGCCCAAACCTGGTGGCGAGCCTCGTGGAGGGCCACTGGGACGTCCTCGCCCACGTCCACCTCCATGAAGATGATATCTACACGTAACGATATATATATGTACATATAAATATACAATCGCCATCTTTTATACGGTACATTTGTGTGTATATTTTTATACGGTACATTTGTGTGTATATTTTTATGTAAACATTACACATATATTATATATATTTAATTTGACAAACGTACTCATAGACGTATATATATCTACGTACTTAAGTATAGTTAAATACCATACTTATAACGTTTGACATATACACTCATAGTTTCTATATATTTGTATATGTTTATTTATGGAGTTTTTAAGTTGCTTCCCGTATATATAAATTAAAGGTTTAAAAACAAATATTCACATATTCTTATAAAATCTATATACTATGTAGCTTACATTAATTATGTTTTTATTATTTATATTTTAAGATAGAATAAAACTAACGTTAAAAACAAGAATAAATTAGGGCAACGAAGAGACAACACGTTCATTACAGAATGAATTAACTTAAATAATTTTCTTATATAGTAGGATTTAGATTTGAAATGAAAAATGCATTTTTAAATTTTAATTTAAAGTTAGTAATGAATTTTTAAAATATTAATATCATAATATAATATCTAAATTAAATTTTATTTAAATGTACACAATGTAAATTTATATACAATATTAATTTAATCTGTTAATGAATATAACATAAAATTTAAAACATAGAAATAAAATTATATAAGATATAGTTATATATAAAAAGATACAAATCTCTTTTTTAAGTTTAAAATTGCAAGTGAAATATAAATAACATAATATATATATATATATATATAACAAATATGAAGAATTGAGATAACTCATCAACCCTAAACACATAAAATCGTTAATATCGTAAAGCATTGTGCATATAAATATATTAAAGTTAAAATATAAGTGGTATAATAACACCAATGAAATCTTTGTGTAGTGTGTTAAAATTCATATAAAAGTATATTAAATGTAAATATCATGCAAATATAAGACTTAAGTGGTAAACTTATCAACACATACAAATACATTTGTTAATGTGTATGTGTGTGTAGTGTATACATACATAGACATACAAATACTTATATTTAGGTCACATTACTTTTTAAAAGGTTCAAAGTGAATTTGATATCAAAATAAAGTATTTGAATTTATTTTAATCTTTATGCAATTAGGTTGAAGATTTAAATTAAATATGTATTCATTGAATTAAAAATAAATTTGAATTAAAGATCTAATTTAAGAATAAATTCATTAAATCAAAGATAACAATTGAGTCAAGGGTCCGTTAATAAACTATTATTAATTAAAACAATTTGAATTACATTTGTAAAATAAATGTAAGATTACAATATTTGGATGTTTTATTTATGTGTAATAAGTCATAATTGTTTAAAAGGCTCGTAGAAATAATGTATCTTTATATTTTAAACTATATGGTACATAGTTTAAATTAAAATATTATATTAAAGACATTAGATTATATATATTTAATTTAATTAAATCACATTACTAATTTTAAGTTAGTTATAAATTATAAATTAAGATATTTTGATTTAAAATTTTAAATCAATAGTGGGATTTTTATGTTATATTATAAATAACTTAAAACTTAAACTTAATACTAAATATATTAAAATTTAAAATCTTATGTTTGAAATGCTAAATAAATTCACTTTATTGTTGTGTTACCTTATGATGAATTTATTGTGTTGCAATGTTTTAATAAATTCAGTATTGTTTATTAACTTATTTTACTTTTACATTAATATCTTATTAATTGAATTTTCTTAATTTCTTTATAATGATACCATATAATATTTTATTTAATACCATCAAAACATATTTAAATTGTAGAATATAAAAATTCTTTAAAAATATGTAAATATTTATTTTAATAAAATAATTATCCTAAATTTCTGTAAAATATCTCAAAAATCAATTTAAGAGGTATAACTATTAAATAGTTTAAGGTAAAATACATAATAAACCATGATACAAACTATAAAACAATTTAAATTGTAGATTTGAGATAGGCAATTTAATATTCTCTTATAAAAATATTTATAAAAAAACTAAGATGGAAGAATTAAAACATTCATAAAAAATATATAACCTAAATTAATAAAATGATCATTTATTAAATAGCTTAGTAAAATAGTATTGTGAGGGATTCAAATACACCTTTTTAATGAGATTAAGCTTTTTGTTTTGTCTTATATTAATTATATATAATATGTATACTTATACAAGTACCTTTATTAATAAAGTGAGCCACCATTTCCTCATTCTTAATTGTACATGTTATTTGTGAAAAAAAATTTGATTAGTCAAATCATTATTACTGTTAATTGTACAGAAATATTAAAACTTTACTATATAATATTAGTATTTTGCAATAACTATAACAAATGAAAGCTTTAATTTAAACATTATTTTTTTGAAATTATTTTATTCACTTATTTCTTTTAATTTTCTTTTAATTTTCTTTTTCTTAACCATTTAATTTTAAGAAATTCATATGGTATTATTAAATTAATGAGTCTTACATATTAATGTATTTTAAAATGTAAATATTAAGATATTCTTTGTAAAATGTTTCACACTCTTGTACAAAAATAATGTGTATTCATGTTAATTATTTTTAATATGGCTTTTCTTTCAATTTTTATTAATAATGATGATATATAACTTAATCATTATTCTATTGATATGGAGAAGGTGCTAAATGAGCTTGGATTATGGGTTTATACACAGATTTTGAGATATGAAAAGCTCCATGACGAGCACTGTTTTATATTGATTATGTTGATGGAAAAGGTAAAGAAACATAAAATAAGGTTTGTGACATATTCGGAAGAATTTAATTATCGCAATCGGAGGGTGAGGTGAAGGCAGATAAGGCTCACCTTGTAAATTATTTTAAAAAAGGTAATCAGTATGTGAGTAAAGTCAGTCCATAATATTTTTGTAATTCTATTAAACTCACTATATCATTTGGTTTAAAATTGATGTGCTACTTTATCTAATAAATTCATATAAATTATTATTATTATTATGGTTTAGACTTTTATATTTTCAACTATAATATTTATATAGAACATCAATTTTTGTATTAAATTAATATAAAATTATTTTAAAGGAAAATAAAAAAATAAATATGTTTATTGTATAACATCTCAAACTTGCATATTAAACTTATTATAAAATAAATGTATACTTCATAATAAAGACAATGCTGTAGTTATTTAATTAGGCTAGGATTTACTAATAAGATTTGATATATTAACACATATAATATGCATATTTATGTTTGTTTGTTAATTTATGTATATAAAGATAAATAATAAATATATATACTCGTATGAAAACTTCATCATTGTAAAAAAATATTATCAATATTTAATTAGTTAAGATTCAATCTACTCTATATGTGTTTATCTCAATAAAACCGTGTATGCATACTTGTGTATGACATTGTGCACATGTAGGAAAAAAATAGAAATACACATATATACATTTACATACATATGTATATAATTTGTAAATTAATCTGTTATGTTCGAACTCTCCTTTATTTAATCAGATTATTTATTTTATAATACAATACTAAAAATCTTTTAAATTTATTTAATTTGAAAAAACTACCTAAATAACAGTTTATAAAGTAAGAAAATACTAAGATTAACCTTGATGACAAAATTGATATGTCATGTTGTGTGTATATATAATATATATATATTAATGTATGTATAAAAATTTACATTTATCTTAATATAATATAACACATCAAAAATAAGTAAAACAATGGTAATTTAAGATATATTTAATTTGGAGTATCATTATCAAAAACAATGTTTCATGTTATTTATAACATAAGTATAATATGAATTTTTTTTTGAACTTCTCATCTTTTGAATTGTATTAAAAATAATTATTTTCCCTTATATGATTTTTTTCTTTCCAAATTTATTTATTTTACAAGAGACCCTCATTTATTTAATATTTTGCATGGTCTTTTGCTCTTTATTTTTAAATTAAATGTATTTTTTTATAAGTACAATAAAATTTGTTTAAACTCTTCGTATTTTCAAATGTATATAATATAATTCTATGATTTTCCTTATGCATTTTGTACTATTATTATTTACTTGATGCCCACATGTACTTAAACACACACATTACGTGTTAAAAGTGGTATTTATCGTAACTATGTGTGTAATATACATTGAATATATGATTTTTAAATTATATAATTTTTATTAAATGGTGACTATACATATATAATTATCTCAATTTCCTTATGTATTTTGTACTCCTATTATTTATTATATACTAATTAGATTAGTTATTCCACGTCTTATCTGGTCGATCACCAATGCCCTAATATATGATTTGCATAAGGTAAAAATAAAAAATGACAATTTATATTTAATATTATGTAATATTTTACCAAATGATTAAAAATGTGTCAAATGTAGTTACAATAATATACATTGTTAAATAGTCTTAAACATCATCATTATCTTAAATAAAAGAGCAGTGTTTTTTTTAACACTTTTATTAACACACTGCAACATAATCATTTAACCTCCATTTTCTTTCTTAACTTCTCTAGCTCCAAGTAAGCAGTAGAGTAAGGCAGGAACTCATTGAAGTATTCCTGTGCATACATCCTCACTCCCTCGGCAAACTTAACAAAGGACTTAGTCTCGTCAAAGGTAACCATCCTCACAAACCTTGCTGGGTTCCCTGCCCACACCTCGCCAGTTGGAATCCGACGGCCAGGAGGAACCACCGTGCCTGGCTCCAGGATCGTGTGGGTCTCGACTATCGACCCCTCCATGATAGTGCATCGCTCACCTATGATGCATTCTCGCTCTATTATGCACGACCTCAGTGTGCAATACGGGCCGATTACCACGTAATGGCTGATAATTAAGTGCGGTGGCAGCCCTGCATTACAACATTAAAATGACAGTATGTGTGCCTACACACACATCACCTAGTAGATGGCATACAGTACACTATAGTATTAGTAAGTAAATCCATACGTAACATGTTTATGCGTGAATGTATAGATAAATAGGCACAGTTATGATAGTTTTAAGACCACCTGAGAGAGATAACAATGTACAAAAGCATACACACATATACGTGCACTTACAGTGTAAATTATATGTATAAGCTTATGTGTGTGTTAATATGTGTCTCTATTGAAAGACACAGTTATCTCTATCTAGTCTACAATGTACAAAAGCATACACACATATACACGCACTTACAGTGTAAATTACATGTATAAGCTTATGTGTGTGTTAACATGCGTCTCTATATTATCTATTTGAAAGACACAGTTATCTCTATCTCTATCTCTATCTCTATCCATCTCTCTCTCTCTCTCTTCTCTCTCTCTCTCTCTCTCTCTCTCTCTCCTCTCTCCTCTCTCTCTCTCTCTATATATATATATATATATATATATATATATATTGTGTGTGCGTGTGTGTGCCCATGATATACACTTACATATCTTTAGGACGTATAACTTGACTAGAAACTAAACATTACACACACAATGACAGCAAAGGCTTACCTACGGGAGACTCAGAGGCGACATGAAGAACACAGCGGTCGAAAATGTGGGAGCAGAAGCCCATCTGAATCTTACTAAGGTCGCCCCGAAGAACACTACCATACCAGACAGTACATTTATCCTGGACCTTGACATTGCCAATGAGAGTAGCATTGGGGGCAACCCAGGCATCCCGAGCGACGTATGGCACAGCCAGTGCCAGCGGCACAATCCGCCGCTGTCCCTTGTAGTCCCAATCGGCCCTGTAGAATCCCTCTGGCGGCGTCAGCGGTACCGTGATATCAGCTGCACCACGAGAATGCTGCATCTGATGGGCATGAGCATGAGGACTAGATCCTCCAAGTAGCCGCCATTCGCCCTTCTGCATCCATCTCCTCGTCGCCCTGCTCGTTGCTCCTGCTACCGCCATGGCCAATTTGCTCTGTTCTATTTTTAGGGTTCCAAAACTCCTGCTCTGTTTAGGGTTTTGCCCTGTTTTAGGGCTGCAGTTGAGCTTATTCTTGTGTGTGTACGAGAGAGAGTAAAACTTGTGTTAAAGAGTTCCAGCTATATTGCTCCATTTATCAAAGAGGAGATTGAATTCAATTCTTATTAATATTTTCATTAGCATAATTTCTCATGCCCTAGTTTAAACCCTAAGGGAGTAGCAGATTGCTCGTGATCGATGAACATGAGGCCGGCGGCAGCGCTAGGGATGATGGTCAAGGTATGTTCTTCTATGTAGATCTTCTCCAAATTCTATGGAAAAGATTATAGATCTTTCCATTCTTCATCTGCACAGGGCGTCGGCGGTTTCGTATTTGGAAGTGGAACACGCGCCAGAGAACGACGGGTATGTGCACAAAATTCCCCCTTTTGTGATTTTCAATTTTCATAAAAAATCCGGATTTTATAGGCTGAATTTATGTATTCTGTGTGATTTTTAATGACAAAAAATGGATGTTTGTGAGTGATTTTCATGAAAATCCGTCAGATTCGATGGTTTTTTGTGTGATTCTTCAGTGGAGTTGAGCAATTGCTGGAAACAATTAGTAATGGCACCTTGGCTGTGGACAGGCGAGCTGCAATGGAAGAACTTCATGTCCTCTTGGATGAAAATCGTCAATCACAACTTGCCTTTGGAGCAATGGGTACTCTTTCATATATATATATAGTATGTATGTGTGTGTGTGTGTAGTGTGTGTGTGTGTGTGTGTGTGTGTAACTTAGAATGCGCTATCTTAATGTATATTGGTCATATATACACGTGGCCTTATGCATTCAACTTTTGTGAAAAGGATTAATTGCATATACAAACACACAATGTCAAAATATGCATACACAAACATATAGACAAACTTACATATAAATAAAACATACATATGAAGATGTATAAACATTGCTTAATTGTCAACTTTTGTGTAAGGATTTCCTGTGCTCTTGTCTGTCCTGCGAGAAGAACGTGACGACATAGACATGGTGAGTGTTTATCCGGTGTATTTATATGGTTGATGTGTAACATCTATCGTAGGTCAGAGGAGCGTTGGAAACGCTTTTGAGTGCTTTGAACACTGAGGGACCTGCACAGAATGAGCACGGGCGATTGTCTCCTGGAGTTGTCAACTGCGAAGTATTATCAAGAGAACACAACGTTGTTGCTTTATTTCTCAGCTTACTGGTAATCGTAACTGTTATTAATTAGTCTTTCTGTAATTTGAATGTTCAGATTTTTTTATGTGCGGTTTTATGTGGGGCTATGATAACTTACACAGTTCTACTGGTTTATTTGTAGGAAGAGGAGGATTTTTACGTTCGTTACTACGTGCTGCAGCTGCTTACAATTCTACTTTCAGTTTCACCGGTCAAGTGTGTATATTTCATTCATTTGCATTAATTAGCATTATTTGCGATTATTTAACTCTTTGCCACTCAAAGATTGCAGGAAGAAGTCTTGACAACACCACAAGGCATCACAAGGCTCATGGACATGCTGTTGGAACGTGAGGTGAGTTTAAAGTCAATATGTCTCAAGTTATATGTAAGCATTAATTATTGGGGGCAGGTCATACGAAACGAAGCTCTTTTGCTTTTGACTCATCTCACTCGAGCAGCTAAGGTATGTATGTGTGTGTGTGTGTGTTGAAAGCATTAACATACTGTTTACAGGAAATTCAAAAGATTGTTGTGTTTGAAGGTGCATTTGATCGGATATTTAGTATAATAAAGGAGGAAGGAAACTCCGATGGAGGTATTGTTGTGCAGGTAAGTAGAAGGTGCTATAGATGTGCTATACAAGTGCCTGCCGTCACTCTCACTTATATGTCTATGAATATATGTTGATATGTATGTAAGAGCAGGTGTAACTTTTACAGGATTGTTTGGAGCTTCTCAACAATCTTTTACGGAACAATCCATCCAACCAGGTTTTGTAAAAATATGTATAGACATATGTGTATTAATATGTTCTTACTTTTCGATGTTTATAGGTGTTTATGAAGGAGACTATGGGTCTGCAGAATGTTGCTTCTCTTCTCAAAGTGCGAAAAGGCGGCTACGATGTTTCTCAACAAAAGGTAGAAAATGCATCTCTCTCTCTCTCTTTCCCCTTACTTTTGGTTATTCTAATCTGTGGTTCTCAAGACAGCCTGTGAACTTATTATGTGCTCTGGAAACAGTTGCTTTACTATTAGCCGGTGGTGAAAATGTGGAACCGTCGAAAGATCCCAACGTAGTAACTAACCAGACACTACTTGCTCAGGTATTGTGTATGCACCTTTTGCTATGATTCCGATTGTTATTAATAATAGCGAGAGTATTCCAATATTTACGATATGGTATGAGCAACATAACGATATATAATTTAAGTGTGTATATGTAACTAAGTACATGGTTTGATGCAGAACAACGTTTTGGACTACCTACTGGCTCTCAGTGTTGAAGGGAGAATCGCTGCCATAGCTGTTCGCTGTCTGGTAGGATAAATTTTCATATCTTGGTGATATAGACACATGTGCATCCAGCTAGATAGACGTACTACTACATGTATATATAGACAGACAGACACAGGTTGCATATACGTAGTAGTTAGATCCTGTTAATATCTATTGCATGTCATTATTGTTTCTACATTATTATTCATGCGTTTTACTATTGTTTTACAGGCTTTGAAATGCATAGGAACCTTGTAAATGGACACCCTAATAACCGTGATCTATTGGCAAGTAAAAAGGTGGGGGACGAACCTGATTTAGAGCCAGCAATGGTTTGCATACTGAGAGTTTTACTTCGTACCACTAATCTCAACGAGTGCATTGCTGCTGAATACGTTATTAAGTGCTTTTGTGAGGTAATGCTGATGTACATTTTAAGTACTGGATATATTTGTATTTTTAAGTGCGTAATACACACTAATACGCATTCTTTTACGTTTTTCAGGGTAATCCCGACGGTCAGACCATGCTGGCTTCCACGATCACACCTCTCCCTGAATCCACCAAGAGGATCACTGATGACAAACACCTCTCTTTTGGAAGGTTTTGCACACATACACACACACAGACAATATACACATACACACACAACAAACACAGAGTTATACACTTTCGTATGCATGCAGATATGCATGTACATCTATAGAGATTCGTTAAACTTTCCCAGTTTTTGTGTGCAGTATGCTGGTCCAGGCGTTAATCGGTATTGATGGAAGAAACGATCTTGAGGTAAGCCTTGTGGTTGCGTGCATGCGTGCGTATGTTTTGACACATATAATATGGTTCTCATGCATTTTCTTTATGTTGGATTAAGGCTAGCTGCAGAGCGTCTGGTGTTTTGTCCCACATCCTCAAAGACAACGTCAAGTGCAAAGAACGGGTAAGATAATGTATGTGGTATGTATGCAAATGCACTTGTATGTATATTTGTATTGCTTTTAATTACACATATTTATCAGGTTTTAACAATACCTTTGGAAATACCAACCTCGAGTTTTGCTTCTCCGGAGCTGCTATTGCCACGTTGCATGAGATATCTGGCTGCTGCAACGTCGATGGTGAGGCATGATGGCCTGGACAATATGGCTACAGTTTGGCTGCAACCTGTTTTATTAAGGTATTTAGGTAATTAGTGTCAGTACGTGAGTAATCTATTTGTATGTGGGGCTACTCGTGTGCACGCATGTATGTTAACATATGTTCGTTACTAATCATCTTTTATGTGGCTGCACGTATAGTGTTGTACACAGACAATTCATTATTATTATGCATTTGTCTACTGTATTTAACGCTACAGTTCTGAATATATATGCATCTGTCTCTGTGGTTAGTTTTTTCCATGTGTGTGTGTATATGTATAATGCGTTCAGTCATTTATAATGTAATTAATATATCTATCCTTGATCATAGGCTGCTGGTGACATGGCTTGCGGAATGCCCGCCGGCAGTGGCAAAGTTCTTAGAAACATCAACGCACGTTCCGTTCTTGATAGAACTAATCTCGAGCACAGGGTCATCCGTGAGTGTTCACGTAGCAGGCCTGGCTGCAGTACTACTTGGAGAGTGCATAGTGTTTAACGACACAAAACCATCTGTAACAAGTTCAAGGGACGCGTCAACTGTACTGGAGGCTATAAACCAGGTAAAACAGAACATGCACACACACAAACACATCTATATGTACAAGTATGCCCCAGTGTGTGTGTGTGTGTGCTTTCAAGAAACTATCTTGTTGGCACCTCCCACACATACACACTTGAAGCAAATTTTAGAACATTATACCTTTGCCACAGAGGGTCGGACTTACAAGCTTCTTTGCAAAATGGGAAGAGATGCGGCAGAGTGCATTGTTTACAGCTGCTTCTTCTCCTTCGAGGCTTCCGAAGCCGCTTACAAGGTCCACGGCTGCAGCTGTTGCTGCTGGTGATGGATTTATAGCGGCTGATGATAAGCATCAGCGGCTGCACGACATGGACGTCACTGAAAGCAGATCAGGTAGTGATACTATCGGTATGCATATGCTTTCAAAACATAAGGACATGTATATACTTATGTTATATATAATATGTCAATAGATATAACTTTACCGAGATAGCGTTGCTGCTTTGCTATTGCATTATACTTGGGAGAATTCCATCGAGGCATACACTACAATATTGTCAGCTAGCCAATACCAGAACTGTCTTCTGGTATTCTCGTTTGTACTGTCGTGTGTGTGAGTTATATTGGTTATGCATTCTTAAAACTATAATTACCATTAGAAAGAAGTAGTGATTATGATAAACGATATTGATTATATATGTTTGTGCACTTTATTTCTGATACAGGAGCTGATGAGCCGGCAGTGACATTGTTTTATGATTCTCCTTTCGTTGAATTTATCAACAGACTGGAGCCGATAGTGAGGTACACACACACACACAAAAGTATGCATGCATATAATTAAGTAGTTAACTACGATTAAACAAAATACACAGGGAGCGGATTGTGGAGCTGTTTACGAATCCTAAGAGTGGAACAGCTGCTGTGGAATTAGAAGGATGTGAACGGGGTGAAGGTGAAACTGAGGTGGAGTATCTTGCAAGGTTAAAGTCCTTGATACGAACACAAGCTCAAGAAATACAGGTGCCTTCTTTTTGTTATGAAGCTAGGAATTTTGAATATATGGACGATATATCCATATATATATACACTATTAGCTGAAGTGAATGTATTCAAACTAAAATTACATCTAACTTTTACTGTTTTAGGAGCTTTTGGCAAGGAACTCTGCACTTGCAGAAGACTTACTGCTGAATGCAAATGAGACGAGCACAATACAGGACTCATCAACTCACAGAAGCAGTGCAATGCTAAAGTCGGAACTGGACCGTCTAAAGCAGGTTAGACCACGGTTAAGCTATATACTTGTCCGACACACAAAAATCACTGCGAACCTTCTATGTTTACACAGCAAGTGGAGGAAGCCGATCAAAAAGCAAGGGCTGCGATCGAGGAGAGGCAGGCAATGGACAGCGAGATGAATTCATATAAACAAATAGTAGAAAAGTATGAAGGCGAACTCCAGAGCCTCTCAAGTGCTTACAACGATCTGGAGAAGATGAATTATAAGCTTGAAGCAGAGATCAGGAGCCTTAGGAATGCTCTTGAAGGCAAAGGTGTGTGTGTGTGTGTGTTATGGGTGTGTATACTTCAATGCTAAGCAACTTGAGTTGTAATTTTAATGCACTTGTTAATGCATGTTGCCTATATAATATGTAAGTGAGTCTGTAAACTTACATTATTTGCAAATCTTTACCTATATCTGTCATTGTTTTCTGTATGTTGTTTACGAGCATGAATGTGTTAAACAAAAATTTACATCCTAACCGTATGTAAGCGTACACTCCACATCCCGTAGTATCTACGTGTCTGTATGCGTGTGTGCATTCATATTGCGTGTTATGCATGCACACACACATTGTATTTAGTATCTATATGAATGTTTGTCAGGTGTTGATGTGGAAATTACTAAGGAAGAGCTAGAAGCAGCACGAGAAGAAGGGAAATCTGAAGCCCAGAAGGAGAGCGAGTCGGAGCTGAATGACTTGCTGGTGTGTTTAGGGCAAGAGGAAAGCAAGGTGGAGAGGCTCAGGGCAAGGCTTGAAGAGCTTGGGGAGGATGTTGATGCACTTCTTCAGGGAATCGGAGAGAATGAAGGTGGGGGTGACGAAGATGAAGAAGATGAAGCTTAAGGTAAGCTCATGCTCTCTCTCTCTCTCTCGTATCTGTACATACGTGTTCATATACTGTGTCCGTAATAGTGTATATGCTCTTATGCAGTTGAAGAGGTAAACGAAGAACGGAGATTCTATTTAAAATGTTTTTCTTTGTTTGTACATAACCTTGTTCTAACACCAATAACACTCTCACGTTGAAGCTCTCTACATGGACATACAGGTTATATCTAATATAAAACAGCATATTAACGGAATGTGATATTGTTATATCACATACTATGATTAACTTTGTTAAGTCCGGGGAGGGGATTCTCCACATCATGCATCTCCTCACCGGATATCTCCTCGAGTGACCGACCCTTTGTCTCCGGAACCAAGAAAGTAAACAGCAAACCAAGCAGGTTACAGGCCGCAAGCATCAAGAGAGCAGTACGAACACCCAGTCCTTTTGGATACCCAGCATCCACCTCCTTACTGTGGGTACTCTGTGCTGCATACAGGAACCCAAAAGCTCCCACAATGGCACCGGCCTTACCAGCTGCGGCAGAAATTCCATGGCAAGTTGACCTGAACCTCGCTGGGAAGATCTCGGCTGGGACGATAAACGTTTGGTACTGTTGGGACCAAAGTTGGCAAAGAAGAATGTAAATGCGTAGAGAACCACGAACACTATCTCGTGCCCCAGACGGAGTTTGTTGTATGCGATGGCGAGTGCAAACATGAAGGCCGTCATCATGGAAAACCCGACAACCTGGATCGTCCACCGTCCTATACGGTCGATGAGGAAGACCGTGAACCAGTAACCGGGGACAGTAGACATGATGGCAATCAGGAACTGAGCACGAGAAATCTTGAACACCTCTTCCAGAGCACTCATCTTTTTCGCATTTGGTAGCCAGCCCACCGCTGTGAACACGTCCTTCTGGAACAGGTTCTGGCTGTAGAATGCTATGTCCAGGAAGAACCAGGTTGCAGCCGTTCCCAGGAGATGCACACCGTGCTTGCTCATAAACTCCCTCGAAAACAGAGAGTACTTTGTCTGTGGCTGTTGCCTCTCCTCTGCTACCTTCTCCTCCTGTTATAGATATGTATATATAACTATACGAGCACACGCACACATGCATACATGTGGTGATATGGTATGCATATCATATATCACCTACACACACGTTTACGTACCTTAATCTCCACAACCAAGACTTTGCTCATGTCTTGATTAGCCTGCTCCAGGTTACCTTGGACAAGAGCAGTGAACCTTGCGGTCTCAGGCATCTTCAAGCGCCAGTAGTAGGTGAGAGCAGCAGGAAGAGCTCCAAACATGAGAATGATCCTCCACACGTAATCAGCCTGAGGGGGAGTGGAGCCGACGGGATCCACCATGAAAGCTGACCGTGCGTACAAGCTCTTGGTAATCCCAGAAACTGCCATGGCTACCAGACCACCTCCGAGGATTCCAAAACCTTGCATGGCAAACACTGCAGCAATGAACGCTCCACGGGTCTTTGTGTTTGCATACTCCGACATGATCGTGGCCGACAGAGGATAGTCACCGCCTATCCCGAACCCCAACCAGAACCGGAAGAAGCACAGAGTGGCTATCACAGTCTTGGCACTGCTCCCGAAAGAGAGACCCGATCCTATGGAGGCTATGACCATGAGGCCGAGCGTCATGCCATATACCTTCTTACGTCCGACCTTGTCACCCAGCCATCCAAAGAAGAGCTGCCCAGCAAGAGTTCCACACAAGGCAACCCCGTTCACCGCAGCAGACACGTTCGGTGGCAGAGTACCTGGATGTCCTGTCGATGGATCGTAGTAGTAAAGACGTCCCAGAAGCTTGACAACCGTTGTTATGCAGAAGAGATCATATGCATCTGTGAAGAAGCCCATTCCGGCTATGACGACGGCTGTGAAGTGATACCATTGTGTCTTCGCCTTGTCTAGAGCTCTCAACACTTGGAGCTGAGGCATCTTGTATATGTTTCCCTTCCCTAATCCCTTCCTTTATATACAAGTTTTTAAAGGCTTAAAGGTCCGACGGCTATTAGCTTTACGTACACAAGAATATACTTGCGAATCGTTATATAGATTTAAATACATAGATATGGAGCTCACCAACAAAGGATTATTTGCTCACCTCATCTCTGTCTCAATTTATGGATATATCAACTTATCTGCCCCAGAAGTTAACGTTGCAGATTGAATAACGTCCCCTGTTTTCAATTGAGATAAAAGCTCTCGTCCCTTCGTTACATATCTGTTTCATTCTCAAGTTAGCTACACTATGTTTATATGCATATATGCAGTAGAATATACATACCCCAAGACGGAAAATTGGCCTTCATCGAAAGATAGTCCGCCTAAACCAGCCTGACATCCAAAATGAATAGAGAGAGAGAGAGAGGAGAGAGAGAGAGAGAGAAGAGAGAGAGAGAGAGAGAGAGAAGAGAGAGAGAGAGAGAGAGAGTTGTTTACTTACACTTCTTTTGTCATATAAGTAGAAAAAGAATTGAGAAGCTGATGAAAGATCTTCTGCATCTGAGGCGTGTGACATTGCCACTGCACCATATACAGATAATGGGAGCACTGGCAGCTCACCATCCTATCAAAAACAGTTCAATAACACATACTAGATACAGGTACAGAACTGTGTATACATATATACAAGCACATCGTACCTGAACATTTAAGGTGGTTCTATATAAAGGCTGGAATTCACCAGAGGGTAGAATTTCCATGGGAAGAGCATCCTTTAGTTCATTGTCTGATAGTATGGCTTGCTCCGTATTCTTTAGCTTAACTCCGTTATAAAACCCCTTCAACACCTGTATATGACTCTCATGACTAAATATGTCACACACGCCCGCACACACATACCTTATCTGCAAAATTTCCAGCGGTAATTGGTGCAGAGTAACCATCTAGAACAACCTGTAAGCTTATTGTTAAGTTTGTTATAATAGGTTACAGTATATGTAAGTGTATGTATACCTCAATTGTTCCAACTGGTTGAGGCCCTTGTCCTGCCGCAACTGTGAAGTACGATCCATCGCCTTTCTTTACAGTGAACTCAGCAATTGCTCTACCAGTAAGCCTGTAAATCATACAATATTGCTAATGTGTGCGTGTGTGTTGTGCTATATCTGAGTATACAGAGCCACGTGTAGTGCGCATATAAAACACACACACACACACCTTGGATATTGTTGGTATTGTGCAGGAAGAAGATATGGAAGAGCTGGTGCCTGTTTCAAAACTCTTTACAAACTAAAACATGATAGTCCATTTACAGAGTACCTGCAAAAGCTCCATTTGTGCTATAATATTGAGTGAAGAGGCAAGCTTTATTGATACCTTGTCGGCATCTTGTTCAGCAATGCTATCGACCAACCCCGCTAATCCATCCTGTAGCACTCTAAGACACACACCCACACACACACACGCGCGCGCGCGTGCGTATTGCTTACTTTGCTTTCTAATAACGTGCTGTAAAGCTCTGATCCTTGTTCTCTTTGTTGTTCAGGTATTAATGAGATAAGAGCATCCTTGTTACCAGATACTACCTGAATTAAGAACCAATTAACTGAAAGAATTCAATGTATTACAGTAATCTAACCTTTAAAGCTTTCTGGACGTCGGATTGCATGCTACCATATGGTTTTCTTTGAGGGATCCTGAGCAGATAGAAGATGTTTTCTAGTGGCTCCTAAAAGAGTTAACATGAAATTTATAACAAGTACCACATATACATACACATACATACATACATACATACATACATACATATATATATATATATATATATATACACACATACAGACACACACACACACATTAATTAATTAATTAATTTGCTTTCATCGTACATACATATACATGCTGTGTGTGTACCTGAATCGCTTTCATGATGGGACTTATTACAGGAATAGCCCTTCGTAGAGCTACTTCTGGAGTCCTTGGAACTCTGGTGTCTGGTGAATATAATGTTGCATTTGAAACTTGTAATGGACCAAGTGGTGCTACCTGTACATAAAAATGCATTTTCTGGTGATAAGTAAATTATATTGTACATGATTGCTTGCATTAAGCACAGGTTTTAATATAAGTATTTCATTACCATCTGCATTGCAGCAACAAGAGCAATTGCAGCACGTCTCCATTGAATATCGAGTTTTACAACTGGAGGGTTACTAACATTATCCTGTAAGAAGACATAACACAGAGGCATAAGTTTAATACATATTTTAACGAGAGAGAGAGAGAGAGAGATTACCAATTTGGTTCTTGAAATATGAGTTGCTGATTGCACGCCGCACAATGTAGAAGCTCCCACTTGCATTGCTTCATAGATTAGGGCACGTTATTTACTTACAAATAGAGGTGAACTTCAACACCACGTGTCACAATACATTAATTTACCATGTCCTCACTGACATCATCATTGACCACCAGGCCTACAGCCACGTCAGTGCTGAGTAGGCTCCAGGTGGCATTGAGACTCTGCCATGATTCATCAGTTCATCTTGAGTGCTTACTGCTCACTTTCCACAGCGGGTGGTTATTTAGTCCTGGTAAATTAAAAAAATGCCACATCATTAATAATAATTATCACTGTGGTTTTACACTAGAGTGGTTAATTGAATTAAAAATTAAATTACCATTGAACAATTTCTATTTAACCGTGGTTAAGGAGGTTTTTTTAATTAATTATAATTTAGGGTTATTGAGTTACCCTAGATTTGTGCAGGGAGATGGCGGCATTTGGCTATGAATTCTGGGCATAGAGAAATGGACTGTAAATAACTCATTCGAGTTGTAATTGCGATTGTGATCTCCATTTGAGGTATGTTAGAAGAAACTACTAGCATCACAAGTATGTTGGCAATTGAGTTACTTCTTAAGGCCTTTGAATTGACCATTAAATGTGATAATATAGTAAGGTGGAATTCTCCATTCATTTGGATGTATGATAGGCCTAATGTGTATGTTGAAAGAACACTTCTTACTTCTTATAATGATGTTATGTTAAAGTCAAGGATAAGTGTATCACAAATACCTTCTCATTTCTATGTACAGAACTTGGCCCATACTTACAGCGGCATGACATTCATTTACGACAAGCCATTCCACTCGAGAAGCGAGTGTGTGTTGCCCTTACCAGCCGCAACAACCTCCGACTGCATTGCACTGTGCTGATCGGAGGTGCTGAGTTCTACTTGTGAAAGCACCAGAAACAGCAGCTCAACTGCTTTTGAAGTTGCCGCTCCTTTCGCAATGCTACTGTTGTTGGTCAGAATCCTAAGAAGCTCCGCATTCAACCTGCATAGTGAATCCGAAACCGCAAGCAGGTTGATAAAATGTGCAATTTAATACAAACAGATATTCACACAGAACATATATATATGTGCAGCAATTAACATTGTTATGTTTTCCGTTCTGCTTATATTTTAACCAATACAGAGATATAACAAAGAAGAGAGAGAGGCAGGGAGGGAGGGAGGGAGAGATAGAGAGACAGAGAGAGCTACCTCTCAAGGACATTGTCATGACACCGGCTTTCACCATATCAAGCTTACACAGAGGCCTGTCCTTGCCAAGTTTAATCAAGCAGCTCACCGCAGCTTCATGGACAACATAATTCGAACCTACCGTCATCAGCGGAGCCACAGCCCCATAAGCCACAAAGCCTCCGCCTGCTGCTCATCATCAAGCAAGTTGTCGAGAGCCGAGCACCAGCATATTGTGCCGTGTTACTGTCTGAGATAAGAAGCCCGACTAAGGGCTCAATGCAGATGGTAGCTGCCGGAGTGGAGCGGACCCTCGAACTAGCAAACAACACTCTGCAGAGCTCTGCTACTCCTTCTTTGAGCTCCAGGGAGTAGTCCGAAAGGAGTATCCGAGACAGAGAGTCGAGGGCATTGGGCTCAGCATCCTATAGCAAGTGCTTTCAGAGGATTGTCCGTGGAAAGCCTCGTTAGAGCACCCACAGAAGCTTCGAGCTCACGCTCTCCACCAAAGGTTGTATCGCTTGTGAAGCTGTGTCCACTGCTTTGATATTCTCCGAGGTGAACAGTCCCTATAAAGCTCGTGCAGCGGTGAACCGCGTAGTACGTGTACCTAGACAAGAACTGCTACTAGTTGGTCCAATGCAGCTGGTGCTGATTCATGCCTGCGGAGCTTTGTGCATGTTTTTAATAATAAAATATGATTAAGAAGATTAATTAGAATACTTACTGTTTGAGATATATACAAACGCCTGTACATATGATTTCATATGATTATCAATAGTGTCTGCAAAATAAAGTGTGTGTCCAAATACATGCATTACAAAATAAAATACAATTTTATAACTTGTCCACAAGCTGCTGCAAAATCCCTCAAGACGCTCCAGAACAACAACTTTACGCTCTTTCCCATTGGTTAACTGTGTTTAAAATGGTAGTCCTTGTTTCCTTGAGTTCATTACCAAGTTTAAAGCTTTATTTCCTTGTTCTTTCTTTGTCTCTTATGCATCCTCGTCAGTTGCAGGTAGTCCAATGCCTTCATTGTCAATAGCACCACTGTACTTCTTTGATTACATGGGCCCTGTTACTCATGAACTTATCAATAAGATAATACATTTGTTTGTTTCCCTGTTATTGCTAGAGACTTCATTATATGCCTTCAGCTTTTTGTATTCTGCATACTCTGCTTTCCACTTATTACGACATGCCTCCTTTTTGAAATCTGGAGATTGTGCTGTATAAAATTCAATATTAAAAAGGTTTGAAAAATAAAAAAGACAGCTTATCAACAATTTTTGTCTGCACAATTTGCCAAGATTGATCCTTGTTTTGGGGGTTTACTAAATTCTTTCAGCATCTCTTCCCTAAAACAAATGAGGAGCTCCACATGTTTATCCTCCCATCTTATGCCTTCATTTCATCAGGATCTTTCTTTGCCTTCATTTCATCAAGATCTTTCTTTACCTTCATTTCATCAGGATCTTTCTTTGCCTTCATTTCATCACGATCTTTCTTTGCCTTCATTTCATCACGATCTTTCTTTCCCTTCTTGAACCTCCTTCAGCCTTGAGAGGCCTATCACGTCTTTTCTTAATGTTCTCATTCGAGATCTCAAAAAACAAATAATAAAAATAAAAAAGAGAAAACCTGCACATTGGATTCATCAAAAACAAGCGGCAAAGGAGATTGATTGACAGCCACCACAAGCTGTGGCGCCTTGAATGGCAGTACCATCAGTAACCCTAGAGAAGTCTCCACAAGATCATGCACCTCCGCAAATGTTGCATCCATTCTAATGATTAAGGAAAGCCTAATAATAACTTGCAGGTTAAATTATTATACATGTGTTGCTATTTTATGCATAGTAGCCGTATAACCGAGCAAAATTGCCTGGTTATTTGGCTACCACTGAAAAAGCCATGTAAGTGCCACATAGGCACCATGTAGGTGGCATGTAGATTTTATATTTGAAATAACTTGCAAATGGAAATCCAAATTGCTAGTAAAATAAATAATTTATTAAAATTTGATTAGTTGGAGCAATTAATGATCCACTGAAAGTGGGCCTTAGAAATTTAAGAGGCAGGTTAATATTTTATTTAAAATACATTTTATTTTTTTATTTTTATTTAATATTAATACATATTATGCATATAATATTAATATTTAATTTATATTTAAACATGTTCTTCATTCTACTTCTTTCTCTCTTTTCATTCTACTTATCATTTTTAAGATAGACTCACGAAGCAAACAACTTTATAATATTAAAAATTATTAAGATTAATAAAATTTCATTTATAATATTCTTTAAGGCTTTAATAAAATTCCTACAATGCTGAAAATCCATGTTCTCAATTATTTCATTAACCATGATTAATAGAATCATCTGAATTTGAAAAAATATTAAAATTAAACTTTATCTTTATCTTTTTAATTATGCAATTTTTCAATCATTCCTATGTTTATTTATTTATTCCACATTGTCCTATTGATGTTTAATATTTAATATACTTCTTTATTAGAATCATTCAAAGTTGTAAACAATTCTTTATATATATAAAAAAAATTCTTTTCATTTTAAGATAGTTCTTGAAATTGTTTAACCTATCGTTTAAATAAAAAATAATTAATATTATTGATGATATTAAGTAATAATATTAAACAATAATATTATCTTGTCATGAACGGATGATAAAATTAAATCTTATTAAAAATTATACTTATTGAACATGTCGATTACATTAAAATGATAACAAATAATAAATCATTTTTAATAACTAATCATTAATGGGCTTAACTATTTAATTATTTAATAAATGTTTAACTCAATTATTATTCTTAACCTAATGAATTTAGTCCTAACTTAAATTTTTAATCTAATTATTATCTAGTGTGACTTAATTATGGCATGTATGTAAAGGTTACAATTCTGAACTTTGTATTACATATGAAAGATTGATACAATGTACAACAGGGGAAGGAGAACAAATATTTGAGACATCCAATATGCACGAATTATGCACACGGCCTCGTACCAAAGAAAAAGACGTTCCAGTCAGCATAAATAAACCACCTGCTGAAAAATATCCTTCTCCAAACCTGAACACAGCCATCAGATATTGTGTATGCTTAGTATACGCATACACATCACACCCATCTGTATAACAAAAGTAAATCCTTATATGGGTAAGTGTTTAAAAATATGCATCCGTATTATTTATGTGACTTTGATTGAATGAAATAGAATGTCCTTCTAATGTAAATAATAGATGCATACGTTACATATATATTGTAACAAAATACCTTAGTTGGACCACACATGGACCAGCCCCTGCCTGTTCCCAGTGTAAATCTCATTCCTCTCTTCATCGTAGAAAAGGGCTGTTACGTCTTCCAACGCTTCACGGACAGAGCCTCGTATCACTGACGAATTCGGATGGCACCTCGGACTAATCTTCACATTCGGATCGTCGGCTCGGATCTTAGCCAAACACTTTCCCGTTAAGATATTGCTAATGTTAATCGAACCTACTGAAACAACAGTCAATGCCATAAGATAACATAGCCAAAGAACCAAACAAGCCGAATATATACGTCAGAAACCCCAACATAGCGTACGGCATCTAAATCCAGATATATGAACGTTATAATAACGGATGCTGTAGCATTTACCTGTTTCATCGTCACAACACTCGTGAGGACCTGCCTGAGCTTTGCAGTAGGAAATGATGAGGTCCTGTTCACTAGTGATGTAAATATTGTTCGTGTTGCAATCTGGATACCATAACAGGTGGTCTTCGAAAGAAGTCACCAACTCCCCTCTGAAGTTCCACACAGCAACGGTTCGATTCCGAAACGTCAGAAACAACTGGTTCTCGTAAAGGAAGATGAATGCCGATGGCGTCATGAATTCTGTCCTGCTTACCTCCGTTAACTGAGAGTTTCTCACCTGCCCCACCAAACAAACCCTTTATGGCTACGATGCGACACACACTCCATACATGTATTATTGGACATGCTCGAGAATATTCATAAGATGTGTGCAAGTAAAAGGGCTAGAGAACCTATATTATGAGCTAAATTGCTAGGGTGGGTAATATAAGTATATATATACATCACGTACGTCAAGTATCTGAAGATTCTCGTTCTCCTGCTTTACAAGCAGCTTCTCGTTGAACTGCTCAATAAAGTCGAGTTTCTTGTTGCGGTGCAGAAGATGATTGAAAGCCTTCAAAACGGACCCATCTTCAATTGAAAGGATCTTCAAAGGAACATGGCTAGCAGCTCTGTCGAATATCAGAAGCATAATACCAGGGCTGCAAGCGACAAGAAGTATTAAGTAATTACGTGTACAGCAGGAATTCTGCCATATATTTGGTCGGATCAGAGCTACAGAAAAGACCTTATTTTGATTTCTTGAACGTGTTCATCAGAGATGGAATAGAGCATTGTATAGTTCTTGAGATCAAAAACCTTATAAATACTGGAAAAGAAAGAGCTGGAATGAGTATGATACAAAAAGCTTTAACAAATGCTTACCGATCCTGTGCGGAATACGTTAAAACTTTCCCATTCACGTCGTCAAACTCCACAAAGCCAGGCCACCGCAATGATTCCGTCTCGAACAGAGGAAACCCAGCATCAGGCTGGCCCCTTCGAATGTATCTGCATAAGAGACAAAAGAAATGCGTTCACAGTGTAACACCTCATACAGGCATGCACAATATTCTTAAAAAGATATGCATAAATTTAGACATGAAAACTTACTCGATAGGAGTTGTCCTGCATTTTAAGGAGCTGAAGTTGTCAGATGCGTAGACTGATACGGTAATTAGCGAGTCATTGTTCTTATAAAAACAGGCTCCTAATGACTTCGTCAGAGCTGATGTTCAAGAAGCAGATCTTCTTATTCGTCTCTGAGAAAAATTAGCAGAATTAACAAAAAAAATCAAGCACCGATGGATTTACTAGATTACCACGACTGAAAGCTGCACAAATCCTGAATGCGCCAAAGCGAATACAATGTCACGAGCAGCCACGATCTCCACGATTTTCGAGCGCTTCTTTAAAAATGGGAGCTTCAGACATCTATGCGCCTTTGGGTCGTGTGTATCGAACTCCTCCTGTGGAGGCGGCATCAGTGCCAAAGCATGATCAAAGAATAGATCAAGTACCTGCAGCTGGAAATTTCGAAACTTTTCTTGCGAGCTCGTCCTATTGAACGCCCAGTTGCCAGCGCGGCTGATCTCTCGCCTCAACAGCTTCCTGACGCTGTTCCCGCAGTCATCATCCGGTCGCGGTCTCTTGCCGGCTTGAATACGCCTTCCCGACGAGGGCCGTGGGCTTATCTGCAGCTTCTTTGCATCCATTCCAGACAGACCCTAGTGGTGCCAAATCTGTTCACCTGGAACAATGCAAAGACGGCAGAGAATGTGGAGAAGAACCTCGATCACTGCGCATTCAATCCCGCATCATTTGGCACAGAGCAAGATAGTGAAGAGCAGAGAAACGGAAGAATAGACAGAGCGAGGTGAGCCGCGGGCGCCGAAGAGCACAATGCAACAGACCGAACAATCTTTCGACAAGGCCAAGCCGCACGGGACGCGATCGACGGACGCTCCGCACAAACCCTAACCCTGCCCTAACAAGAGAGAGAATGGGAAAATAATAACTACAAATTTAACCGTCGATTTTCAAAGATCTGACGGGATCAAGGTCCTTCATTTTTTCAAATTCCGCAGTTTGAATTGTGCCGTCAGTAACAGCATATTCCGGCACTACATCTCGAGTCTATATTGTATAATTCATTTGAAAAGAATATACATCTCTTAAATATGCCGTGGAAGATCTAGAATACTACGAATATGCTCTGCACTTTACGGCTAGCTCTCTGAACGTATTAGTAGGTAGTTTGTTACTTATAGGAGTCTAGAGTTCAATCCGCACCATGCATTATCATCACTTAGGAAAGATATATTATGCCATTGAGAAAGATCGTATACACGCTTATTCATATTGTGAAGGAGAATACCTCAATTTTAAGGAGAATTTCAGGGGGATTTCTAACTGAAAGAATACCCGTGTATTCGCATGTGTGTATAGAGACTTTTCTCACGAAATTTGAAGTTTTTTTTTGCAACTTCGTTTTTACCTTAAATAACGTAAGGTGTGAGAGCTCGGAAAATATAGAAATGTGTATATCCATCAGTTTAAAAACCCTAACTTATATACAAGAGCGAGTGGTTTAGATTAAATCCAACCGATGGTTATCAAAATTCACCTATACTAATAATAGTATGTGCACATGCAATCGTACACATGGATATTACATTATCCCCTCCTCTCGAAGAGGTGTAAGTTGGTTAGGGTTCTTTTGTAAATGGAGGAACATTAGGAGGAGGCACTGGTGGATCTATAGGCGGCACAACTTGTTCCCGTTGCACAAAATGCTTTAACCATTGCACATGTACAATCTTTAGAGGATCGGGTTGAAGGTCGTGTCGAACCTCATAAACCTGTAGCCCTACTTGCTGTAGCACTCGATACGGTCCTTTCCACTAAGGAAGGAGATAACCATGTACCATAAGCTTGGGAAAACAAACCAACACCAATTCATCAACCTTGTACTCCGCAGGAGGATGATGATGCGAGTTGTAACGTTATTGTTGTCCTACTTGTACGCGGCCCAAGTGACCTCATAAACCTGTAGCCCTACTTGCCGTAGCACTTGATACGGTCCTTTCCACTGAGGAAGGAGACAACCATGTACCGTAAGCTTGGGAAAACAAACCAACACCAGTTCATCAACCTTGTACTCCGCAGGAGGACGATGATGCGAGTTGTAACGTTGTTGTTGTCCTACTTATATGCGGCCCAAGTGTTCTGCTGACTCCGCACGAACCAATGGAAGAATGCTCGTCAGATACCGATCCCATGACCTAGCATCAGCAGCTCGTGGTAACCGAGAAGGCAAACCCAACTCCGTTGGCAACACCGGGTCATGACCATACAAGCTTATATGAGGAAGTACCAATGGAACTTTGAACTCCAGTGACATAAGCATATCGGAGAGACGGCAGATAACCATCCCAATCTGAATGTTGAAAGTTCACATACTTCGCGATCATCCCCTTGAAGGTTTGAGAGCCGTTCCACTAAACCATCTGTCTGAGGATGATAAGCACTTGTGAAAGATCCCTAATCGAGATGTCAAAACATGAAATGCCTCAGCCATAAATGGACCATTATCCGAGAGAATTCGCTCCGGACAAGAATGCTGAAACACGACCCGATTAAGGAGAAACTGACCAACAGCAGAAGCAGTCGCACTAGCAAGAGCACCAACTTCTACCCAACGAGTTAGGTAATCAGAAGCAATAATAACGTACTCGTTACCAGCAGTTGACCGCGGAAAAGGTCCCATCAAATCAAATGCCACCAATCAAACGGACGAGAAACTGCAATTGACTCCAACCGTCCTTCCGAAGCACATGGGGGAGTATTGCGAGCTTGGCACCACACACAGCTACGCACATACCGAATCACATCTCCTCGCAACTCCGGCCAATAGAAAGATCTGCAGCTTCTCCATCACCCGACGATGTCCCATGTGCCCGCAAGAATAGGAGAGTCATGGTAAGCATGGAGGAAGCGTGGAATGAAGATTGAAGGCACCACCAACCGCAAAGGATCATCTGGATCAGTCCCCACAAAATAAAGAAGGTCATCCTGAAGGCGATACTGAATGTAAATGCCTGAAAGGCAAGTCATCAGCAAGTGATGCAGGATTCTCAAACCCATCACGAAGCCTTCGAATCCACGGCTCAACCTTTTGAGCTTCCCGAACCTCATCCAAAGACGGCAAATCTAACTCTGCATTCTGCGGACACTGAACGTCAAGCACAACAACTGCTGATGGTACGGAATCTTCGTCCAAAAAGTCCACTGAAGCTGGAACAACTGGTTCCTCTGGGGCAACAGAAGAGAGAGAAGGTGGAAGAGGAGCCCGAGAAAGAGCATCAGCATCAGCCATGGAACTTCCTGGCGATGAACAACTTCAAAGTCGTAAATTTGAAGTTTCAAGGCCCACAGCAACGACCAATCAAATTCTTCCCTTCAACAACGAAGTGACTGCTGCATGATCGCCTTCCAACAACGTCCGGAACCATGCAAGTAGGCATGGAGCTTCTCAAAACCCCAAACTGCTGCTAGACACTTTTTCTGTCGTGGAGTAATTCACCTCTTGGCTGCAATGTACGGCTGATGTACGCAATGGGATGTCGTTGGCCAGGAACACTCGTACTCTCCTGCATCAATACGCCCCGAGGCCGATGTCAGAAGCATCTACACGCAAGATGAAAGGACGTGTAATCCGGGTACGCCAAAACTGGAGGAGTCGTCAACAACTCTTTGAGATCTGCAAATGCCTGCTTGCAATCCTTAGACCAAACAAAAAAGTCATTGACGATTTCAACAACGCGCAACGGTGCAGTACGATCTGAAAGATGATCCACAAAACGACCCAGATATTGTACCTTGCCAAGAAAGCGTTGCACATCATTCACACACTTTGGCGTAGGGAACTTCAAAATGCAACTAGTTTGTCAGGATCGACTTGCAAACCTTCACGTGAAATGCGATAACCCAGATAAGTGGTGTCCTTTGATCCAAACACACACTTAGATGGCTTCAACTTCAAACCAACTTCCCGCAGCGATCCAAAACCTTACGTACATCACCGACATGCTCTCCCACATTCCATCGAATGGATCAAAACATCATCGATGAAATCGGCAGTCACCTCCGGCATGTCGCAAAGAACCTCGTCCATCATACGCTGGAAAGTTGCTGGAGCATTGCTCAAACCGAAAGGCATCACCAAGAACTCGTACAGCCAAATGGTGTCCGAAAAGCAGTCTTGGGAATGTCCATGTCAGCCATCGGAACTTGCCAATATCCAGATGCGAGATCTAACTTGGTGAACCAACGGCTCCGCCCCAGTCGATCCAAAAGGTCTGCAGTATGAGGAAGTGGGTACACATCTGAGACGGTTACCTCATTTAATGGGCGATAATCAATGCAGAATCGAACGCTCCCATCAGGCTTCGTCACAAGGTGAGGTTCGCACGCCCAAGGACTTCGAGATTTCCGGATAACACCCTTCTCCAACATCTCTTTGACATTCGCTCGTAAGATCTTGAGCTCCTTTGGTGACCGACGCCAACAGGTACCTTGATTGGCCTAGCTATCTCCAGTTGGAATAGGGTGGCGTGTCGCAATCTTGGCCCCAGATGACAAGTCGAAGTTGAAAAGATCAGCATACTCCTTCTTGAGTTGATCAACAACTACAGCACGACGATCATCTGATGGATCCAAAAAAGGAAGGAAGAGCATGAAGGGAAAATGGTTGGAAATAGGGTGAGACAAAAGTGATGGAAGCAAGGTGGAAGCAGATGGACGAAGTGGAATAGAAGTAAGAGGAATGGAAGAAAGACGAGGGAGAGTCAAAAAGGGAGACTTTTCAAAGTCACACTTGGCATGATTGCGAGTTAACCAATCCATACCAAGAATAAGGTGAAAAGCTTGACTCGGCACCACCCGCAAAGATTGAAGCTCGAGCTCACGATCATCCACACGAACAACAATGTCCACTTCATCCCGCGAACAAGCATGAGTATGTCCGTTGCCGTACAGAATGAAGACTGTTCTACCGCACGACGCAAATGAAGGCTGCAACGTGTAGCAACAGATTAGAAACAGAGGACAAACTTGAACCTGTATCCACCAACACTGAAAGGAAAACAGACGTGGCGTGTGATTAAACGAGCTTGAAAAGTGAAAACCGGATGATTTGGTGCCGAGTGAACCCCTTGATGATACTCCCGAAAGAAAGATGGAGGGGTCACTAATTTATTCGCACGAGGACCCTCCTCTACTCGTGCGATTCGTCGTTTCTCGGAAGATCCACTGCATCACAACCTTCCACTGCAGCAGCACCAACCGGACGTTGTTGATGCTATGGCCTCCATCCTGGAAATGGGGACGCCAATCGGGAAACTGTGACAGCCCGATACGTGTGTCCAACTTCATCACACGCCTAACAACAAATTGCACATCCACGTCCTCGTTCACGGGTCTCACCTTGTGCTGGTACATGAGCGGCAACAGCCTCAACCTCCATTGGAGCAGGTCCACCCCCAACATCGTCAAGAGTCACTGGAGCTAGTGCATGCACAAGCCCCACAAGGTCTTGACGAAGTGCTGGCCACAACATACCTAACTTGATGCATTCCGACATGTTAGGTTCTGCACGCAGCAAAAGGCTTTGAAAGCGAACACCAAACTGCATCACTGACTCAGATGGTTCTTGATGAATACGATGCAACTGCTGAAAAATCATCACAGTCGTCTGCATGCCCAAATGCACGTTTGAAGATCTCTGAAAGAATACTCCATGAGTTGCAATGTCCAAACCATTGTACCACTGCAACGCTGTCTTTTGAAGATAAGTATGAAACTTGCACAAACATTGAGCACCGTCTCACGAATGATATGTGACAACCACAGTGAAGTGATCAAACCAATGGTACACATCATTTCTAGGATTTCCGCAAAAGAAATCCGACCGGACATGGGGGTTTGCAATATGAGTAGGAGGAGTACCCTGGACTGTAAATGCTGCCATCGGCTAAAAATGATTGTTTAGTTGCATATGCATGGCATCTAACAACTGCATGAGTAACTGCTTCACAGACAAGGGATTTGCCTATTGTGGATTTATGGACGAAGAAAAGACAAAATCTACAAGAAATAAATAGATCTAAACAATGGAAAAGCTAAACCTAAGAAGACAAAAAAAAATGATAAAAAGACATAAATCCGAGCACTCCGTAAGAACAATTAGAGGTGCCCCTTACCTTCACCAATGTGAAAGTTCGGAATATAGAAATATGTATATTCATTACTTCAGAAACCTTAACTTATATGCAAGAGTAATGGTTTAAATTGAATTCAATCCGACGGCTATCAAAATCCACTATACTAATAATAATAGTATGTGCACATGCAGCAGTACAGGTGGATCTTACAAAGGTTAAAAGTTAATCTGACGTGACGTTGTACGTGCATTATATGTATAGATGATCTATGTGTTTGTTTGTACGCGTGCGTGCGTGGGCAAATCCGGGCCATCCTAAATTCATCTAGAACGACAAACTTCATACCCATCTTTGATAATTTTATTTATAATATATGCTATTAACCTTAGGTATAGCCACGTATAAACATTATATAAAAAGAGTATATTACAATCTCTACGTATGAACGATTTTAATGAAAATATTCTATGACGAGTGTATCCGTAATGACATGGTCAGAGGAGACCGTTGCCGGCAGACACAATCCCGATTGATAAATCGGTGCCGTCGAGCAGTAAAATCTAACGGAATAATCTATGCCACGTTTCTACGGGTGAGGTTTTTCTTTGCAGCTAGGGTTTGTTTTTTCACTTTTTTTTCCCCTGACGCTGATCGTCACGGAGCGCAAGCGATCTCTCGGTCCAGGCGCCAATACATGCTCCCGGATCATCCGCGCTTCAGGTTCGATCTAGATTTCTGCATTCGTGCACACATTTTCATGAAATGACATACAGAAGCCGCGATTTCTATGTGAATTGGTCGGTGTTAGGTCGATCTAGGCGATTTCTGTTCTAAATCATGTATTTTTTCTGATCTAATCCGTGCTTTTGAGCTAGCCCTCAACCCAGGAGAAATCTGAAATCGCGAACAGAAATGTCCATTTCTATGTAACGGTGAAAATCCGTTCCTTTTGGCTGCGGATAGAGAGAATCGCATCAAAGTATGCCGTAGTCTTTTGTTTTATCGTGTTCTAGGTTGAAAACCCGAGAACTAAATTGCGATTGTGACCTGCTTATCATGTATGTCGTGGTTTTCTGATAATGTCATGTTCTAGGTTGAAAATCCGCGAGGGGTATAGATGGATGCAATCCGGAAGCAAGCCAGCAAAATCAGGGAGCAAGTCGCCAAGCAACAACAGGCAAGTTGCTAATCTCTTAGATCGCGATTATTTATAATAAGGATGCTGTACAGGCTGTGTTTAAGCAATTTTCAACTTATGGATCACAAGGCAGCGACGTTGTTACAGATGAGGCGGAGCTCCAAAGACATCAGCAGCTGGAGAGATTGTACACCTCCACACGAGCTGGCAAGGTTTGTTATTGTCGGGATTTGTGTCAAATGCACACTTTCGTAGTTCTGATGCAATTTCCGTGTATTTGCAGCACTTTCAACGGGAAATTATACGAGGAGCTGAGGGCTTAATCTCCACAGGCTCGAAACAGCTTGAAGTCTGTACGTATTTCGTCTTTCTTCTCTAAGGTATGACGACGGTGCTTTTTCTTTTCTTAGCAACGAAGCTAGCGGACGAATGTCGAAAATATGCAGCAGAAGGTCCAGCTCCGAATGGTGCACTTGCCAAGTCCGCTACCTACTTTGGAAATGCCCGATCAAGTATTGAAAGGGAAAGAGATGCCATGCATCGTGCATTTGGTACTCAGGTACTGCTTTATTTATTTGCTTATATGTATACGTATATGTCGTTTCTGAATAGCGAGATAGATAATATACTTTATATTGGGAAATTTTCATCTGCCTCAAAGTTTCGATGATGTATGCATCCTGCATTTGGTACTCAGGAGGTGATATTATATACCTCTAGTATGTTTCCTTTCCGTCTCTGGATTAAATGTTCATTTGCAAGTATATACATGCACATATATACATATATACACTTTCATAGAATATATCTCTTTGATTTCATACAGGTGGCTGAGCCTTTGAGGTCAATGGTCATGGGTGCACCTTTAGAAGATGCACGACATTTAGCACAGCGATATGATCGTCTTCGCCAGGAAGCTGACGCACAAGTAAGCTTTATAATACATAACAATAATCAAATAAGTAAACTAACATACATATTATATATCATACTGGTTATGTATCATGCAACTGTAATGACTGTACTGTATAGGAAGCTAATATGTTACTATAAAATATATCAGATTTATCCATTGTATAGCCAATAACTAAACTGCTATAGTTATTAGAATATATTCGAATCTGGTCATTTTCAGGCTCAGGAAGTAGCACGAAGAAGGTCTAGGGAGACAAGTCATAATGCTGACAACGCATTAAAGCTTCAAATGGCAGAATCGAAGATGGCCGAACTTACTCAAGCCATGGCAGTCCTTGGGAAAGAAGCTGCTGCTGCCATGTCTTCTGTGGAAGCTCAACAGCAGCGTTTAACTCTGCAAAGACTAATTGCAATGGTACTTGACAAATAAACACAAATATTGGAATAACAGTGTGTATGAGCGTATACACCTGATTCGGTCATGATTATGTTTCAGTAGAAGCGGAGCAAGCGTTTCACCAGCATGTGACTGATATACTCGACAAGCTGCATGGGCAAGTAAGTTTTCTCTTCCATCAATAAACTTTCTATTATCCCGGCGTCCCTATATAATGAACAGACTGCCTTACATACATACACATGAATGAAGTAATTTTTTGAGTATCTCACATAACTGCGTGGACACATTGTTTATACACCACTTTTATGTATTTGCGTGTGTAACATTTTGTTAATATAATACTGTCAGATGGTTGCGGAGCGTTTACAGGGAGAGTCAGCTCCCATGTCTCAGGATGGTCCAATGCTCGAACATTCTAATTCTTACGATGAGGTTAAAGAGAATGGAACTTACTCCTATCAACCAACTTCTGGTCGCAAGTCTCCTTTCTTCTGGCTGAGGTACAGAAATGCATGTGTCTAGCCATCCTAATATTCATGTATTAATAAGTATATACGTTCCTGCGACTGTCACTCATAAATAGAACCGATGTACATGGCATAATAATATATGCGTGTTTATATACGTGCATAATGGATTTTTTATGTACTTTACAGGTTATGCATCCATTTGAAGCCGAGGCTGAAGGAGAGCTCAGTATATCCGTTGGTGACTATGTCGTTGTTCGTCAGGTTTGTATTAATGTTCGTGAATCTATATTATTTACTTAGTATCAGGGTCTGTCTGTCAGTCTCTCTCTGTGTATTTAGACGCGTTTGCACGTAGGTTTCTCCAACTGGATGGTCTGAGGGAGAATGTAGAGGCAAAGCGGGCTGGTTTCCTTCAGCTTATGTTGAACGTCGGCAGCGTGTTCCTGCAACCAAGGTAAGTAATCATTGTCAACGTAAACTGATTTCTGTAAAGTGGGTTGCGTTCTATAGTTTGTGTGTACACATATATATGTGATGTGATGAAAAGTGGTTCAGTTCTGTGTACTCACCCACACACACATGTTTCTAGGTGTGTTAATAATCGTTTCAAGTGTGATTTATCATATTATACAAAAAATTTATTGACAGGTGCAACCTTGCTTACACTCTCTATAAGTGGGTGATAGATAATCAGGTTTGTGGGGTTTATTCATTTAGTCGATGACTTAGTTTGTACACTGGTGGTATGAGCGTGTAGTAACTATCTACTTGTCTTGTTTTAATGTATTAAATTTTTATCCTGTATAATTCACACTCTTATTATCGATCGGCTTCCTATAATGTGTCTTACGATCTACATATAACCTCGTCTCTTATATGCTAGCTAGGTATTATTATTACAGTATGTGAAGTTGCTGCTGGCCAGTCCACGTAGCCTGGTGTGTGTGTCTGTGGACAGATAACTTATATGTATCTCTCTCTCTCTCTCTCTCTCTCTCTCTCTCTCTCTCTATATATATATATATATATTTATAACATATTCATATATGTATGTAGTTCATATACATATATGTAAGACTAACTATTATATGCCCCAGAATGCTTGAGAATAGCTTCATTTCTTAACTTCGACAAGGTTGATTCGTTCTGAGGGAGAATGTATACTGCTTAGGTAACCAACATCCGTTGCCGAAAGCAATGCAAGAAAGTGATGTTTAGTTCATGGTTCGATCGAGTGCGTGCGCGCGCGCGCGCGTGTGTGTGAGAAAGAGAGAGAGAGAGAATGGCACTAGAGAGACGTCTCATAGAAAGTGATATGTTCATGCGTGGAAACATTTAAATAGGCATATCGTTTGATACCTATTTTGTATATATACATGGTGTGTATTAAAAACTCTCACACACAACCTCACTGAAGAGTATATGACACGTCGCACAAGTAATATATACTATATTATGTAATGACTTAAATATTAATTCAGTGGTTAAATAAGTATAATGATTAAATTTGCCATTAATAAATAATAAGCATACACTTTTACTTGAAAAATTATATCTTATTATGAAAGTTTTATAAAATATATATCTATATAATATAAAGACCATAAATATATATGCAAGTTGTAACTAAAATGGGCATGGCTATAGTCCCATTTCCTAATAATTAGCAATTTTAGCTATTTAATTAGCATTTTCTAATATTAAAGGAATATTCTTTAGAATATATGTTTGAAAAGAGAATATTCTTTAGAATATTCTATTTTGTATTCTACCCTTTAATAAATTATAGCATTCATTGAACAAAAATTAATAACATTATAAAAGTAGAATGTATTAAATTATATAATATATTGCCTAATATAACAATTAAGGAAGAGCATAAGAGGTACATTATATAAATATTGATGTTGTTATTAAAATATTAATATTTAAATATAACATTATTAATTAAAAATTTGTAGTAGTAATAATATATATATAAAATCCTATAATAATATAGTCAATCTTCCATATCATTTTTTAAATTTATATAGTTAAGTATACAATTTGGTACTATTATTAAAGAGTTTATAATAATTATGAATATTCAATATATGATATTTTATAATTTTGTAATTGCTTTAAGCTTCAGAAAACATACATTCCCTTGCAGTTTTGTTAATCGTGACTTTATCAACGCTTCTTGACATCCACCCATATCGAATGGATTTAACATTTATAAAACATGCTGGGTCTTTTTGATTGGGAGACCATGTTTTCTCTAGGCATCCATTATATCTTTCGCTCTCCTTCTCGTGTCGCCTTTTTTGTGGTTTGAACCATGCAACCTTAACAATACTATTTTTTGTGATTACTTCAGGTGTGTCGATAATTTGACCCATCCAAATAGGCTGATTATATGACGCATCTGGAGTAATGAGAACCATCATTAGTTTTTGAAGATCCTTGCAGCAATCAAAGTATGCTTTAGGTTTTTGGTTCCTTTGTCCAACAAAGTGTGGGGTTTGCACTTCCACATCACTACTGGCTTCTATGTCGTCTATGCTCAGTGATGTCATTTCAATCTCCTCTCGCCACCTTGTTTTAGGCCAGAAAGGGTGTTGCAATTCTGTACTTGTGACAGTAGGCCCTTCCAACTCTCGAACAACAGTCTCCCAATAGTTGACCACATGCTTATATAGTTCTGAGTAACCAGTTGCCTTATCAGAATTCTTTGGCATCGATTTTTGAACCCATGCCACATATTTTTTGATGCCATCAATAATAACCTCTTGTTCCTTGAGCTGGGCACTCAATGGAATAGGGTCTGGTTGTCCTTCTGGGAGAAGTGGCTTTCCATCCTCTCCACTTTTGAAGAGCATTAAGCCCTCTTTCGGTAACCACTCCTGCTCTGATGGCCGTAACTTGTACTGCATAATAGGTATACCATCTCGTATGGAGAAAAAGAATTGTAGCGGCACAAGGTGACCAACTAAAGAATCACTCCCTTCTTTTATATACTCCTTGAGAAATTTTTTGAAGTCTGGCACCTCAGTCACAAGCAAAGCACAACTTTTTTTGGAGATGCAATTTTCAAAAAGATTCATCATATGCGGTAAGGTAAGTGCACTTGTCCTTTTTGTAGAGTTGGAGACCTTGCTGAAGAACGCATCAATATCTTCATGAGTGTGACCAACCATAAGGAAACTGAGCGTGATTGTTTCAAACACACCTTTGGCAACAAGCATTGACAAGTATGCTAGCACATATCTAGAAAATAAAAGTAAGTATGAGCTTGAGAAACCCTTAAGTAAAATGATTTACCTATTTTTGTTCTCGCCTGCACAATTATCCATCTGTAAAAGCAAATGACGAGGAAGCTTATTTGATGTTGAGGACACATGTACACTATTTGAGCTAGATCCCTCCACTGAACCTGAACTCTCAACAGGGCCATCTGTTTTTTGTGCAGGTTGCTGACAATGCCTCTCATATTCCCAAGTAGCCTCAAGTGCAGACGTGTTCATGAGAGCATTATGTAAAGGTTGAAGGTGTTGTTTCTTCACTTTGAGATCACTGATAGGACTTGTCTGTGAGTGGGCTTCAAGGTTTCTGAAACACATGGCTAACGACCCAATAGTGAAATTGGAGTCGCTAGACCAATGTGGAAGTGAAAAGTGTCCATATGACTCACAACCGTGTCCATGTGTTAGCACACCTGTTAAAGAAATCGGAAGTTTCATGACATTTCCAAGGCACTTTGGTGTTGCAAAGAGCTTTGGAATGCTGGTCTTTGAATGATCCATCTTGTCATGGATCAAGCACAGGTACTCTGATGGGCGTGACACAGAAAGCATGCGGTGTGCATAGTACTGAGACCGACAAGTTTGTTGTGCAATCATGTGGGCCTCCATCTTCCTTTGAATGGTAGTGATCTCCACCAAGGTTTTTGCACAAGCCTCTGCAGCCTTCAATGATGTACAAGTGTCACACTTAGAAAAGCTAGAGTGTTTTGCAATCTCCACATCCTTAAAATGAGTATTCCATATGTTGTTGAAGGTACCAGTGCAGATTGCTTGGAGCCCCATCAAACTGAGGCACTTGTTCACATGTTCACACAGTTTCAATTGAGTGTAGATTGAAGGTAAAACCTTGAGATTTTCCCTGACCCCTGCATTTGTGGTTCGGCATTTGTGAGGCATCCTGTCTGCATTTGCTTCCACAAAAGCCTTGAGTATCTCTATGGCTGCCATGATGTGAGAGCGGGTTTTGACCAAGCCAGTGTTCCCATGAACTGAGGTTCGCGCTCCATCTAGCCACTCATCCCTCCGACGGTAGAACGTGGTCTTTGGGATCCCGTATATACTGTACCAAGCTTTGAAGCAGATGGCCACCTTATTAAATACCATGGATGTACTCTGATAACCTGTGTCCGAGGCCATTCCATCAATACACCCAGTTAGTGCAGCATATACAAACTCATGCCTTTGCTTTTGGGTGAGCATACGAAAGACATGTCTACATTGGGTAATTTCATTCCGGTCTGCCATCTGACAACACTTCTTCTTGCAACAGTCAATCGTGGAAATGCTCGTAACACTTTCGGAAGATGTAGGATCCATCTTTACCCTCTTGCTGAAACTTGCAGGGGAAGATCTACAACCCATGAATCGCCTTTTTCTTACAATAGGACCAATGCAAGGAACCTCTTCAAATATGAGTTGTTCTTCCGGGTTGTTATTATTGAAATCCAACCCAGAATATGTTGAACCATCTTGCCGTCTTAATTCAGATGTTCGCCACCTCACGAGGGATCCAGGATACAATGTGCCATTAGGTGAAACCTCTGTCACAACTACACCCACGAAGTCGGACCCTAGTTTCTCTTCTGACACTGCTTCCATTGGATTTATAGCTGTGATGATGCCTCTTCCGACTTCAATCTCACGAAGAAAGAGAATCACCTCATCCATACAGCAGGCAAGCCATCATCTGGTAAACTCGTGCTACTATTTGTTTGTGACTCTGCATATTTGTGTCAGCCTTGACTTCATCCAAATTCCACAATACAGGAGAACCCTCCTCAAATTCCATTCCCAGAACCTCAACATGCTTGTAAATGGTGTTCACCCATACGTACACACAAGATCCTTGGGAAATATTGTGACATGATGCATTATTATCTCGAACTTCCACAGTTCCAGTGCCAACTATCTCGTTGTTCCGAAGAAGACATACTTTATCTCCAGTATTAAACATATTGTCCTGCACATAAATAATTGTATTATTTATGATATCTGTTTATGCAATATTTTTAAGAAATCTGAATTACGGTTACTTAATAATATGCATATGCAATAATACATAATTATGTTTAGAGATAATATCTCATGTTTGATTAATACAACTGATGGGCGGGATTAATCCCGCCCACGAATCCCTCCGACGAGGAACGGTCGGCGGGATTAATCCCGCCGCCGACTCAACCCCTTCGGAGAGAGTCGGCGGGATTAATCCCGCCTTGGACTCCCTCCGACAAGGAAGAGCCGGCGGGATTAATCCCGCCGCCTCTTCCTCCTCGGGGGAGTCCGGCGGGATTAATCCCGCCGACTCATCCTCGCCGGAGAGAGTCGGCGGGATTAATCCCGCCGGACTCCCTTCCTCGTCGGAGGAAGAGGCGGCGGGATTAATCCCGCCGGCTCTTCCTTGTCGGAGGGAGTCCAAGGCGGGATTAATCCCGCCCACAATTCTTACGACGGGGAATGGGTGGCGGGATTAAACCCGCACATAACTCTCTCCAAAACTATGATTTCAAAGAGATCTCGGGATAAATCCTGTCCCCAAATCTTTAAAACAGGGAAGTGGTGGCGAGATTAATCCCGCCACCCCTTCCCTGCCTCCTAAAATGGTTGGCGGGATTAATCCCGCCGACAACTCTTTCTAATAAATTCTGGTAACTCTTCATCAGTTGAGAAGGTTATCGACGGGATTAATCCCGCCACTCTTTTTCAGTGGCGGAGAAGCATTGCCCGGGAGATGGTGGCGGGATTAATCCCGCCACTTCTTCAAAGAGGCGAAAAAGAAATGGCCGGATTAATCCCGCCGCCCCGGTTAACCTAGAATATTAAGTTAAAAGGATATTTAAACGTGATAAATCCCTAACGGAATATATTATAATCCTAATGCATTTCTAAACCCCTAAATTGTAATTTTAAGAGAGAATGTAAGAGAGTGAATCTTAATAAGTATTTTTAAATTTGTTTATAATACTTACTTGTAAACAGCACTGAAGGCGCCGTGCTTTCCTATAAAGAATAGCACCCAATTTAATCTCGCTCCTGAGATGATCACTATGAAGAAAAAAGAAGATCTAAAGAGTGAAAAATACAGAAATGAAGAAACCCTTGCCGGAGAAAGAACCAGATCTGAATTTGAGTGGGAAATTAAATGCATTTTCAAATTTACATGTCAGACCGACAATACATATGTCAGAAATTCAAATTTTTTAAAAAGAACAAAATAAAATTTAAGATGAGTTGACACAAATATCCGACACTCTGACATATATACTCTCCAGTTCCAATGAGTATTTTAAAATTGCATTTAATGTTATTCAAGTGATTCAAGCTGTTTAATATTACGAAATTTTAGACTATATTCTACATTCTTAGTATTCAATATATATTATATATATATATATAAATATATACTTATACAATAAATAAATTGATATATTATTATGTATCATTTAAAATATATTCATAGTCTGTTTATTATTATTATTTTCTTAATTACTCGAGTATTTAGTTTTCATTTCCTAGTATCAATGGGATATTCTTTAATATTTTATTAATATTTGAAGAATATTCTAATATTAAACCTGATTATCATAATTAAATTAGTCTTGTTCTTAATTATTGCAGTAATTATTCTACATTTGTATATATTAATGGGATTTTCTCAATTAATTTGTTATTATTTCAAGAATATTCATGTGTTAAACCTTATTATCAATATTAAATTAATACACACTATGAACATATTTTAAATTATACATAATAATACATCATTTTATCTAATATATAGTCATATATAGTTTTAATAATATATATATTAATATCATTTCCTTAATTACTTGAGTAATTAATCTTCTTTATATTAATGGGATATTCTTTATTATTTTCTTATTATTCCAAGAATATTCCAATATTAAACATGATTATGATAATTAATTTAGTTAATTATTTGAGTACTTAATTTACATTTGTATATATTAATGGGATTTTCTCAATTAATTTCTTATTATTTCAAGAATATTTCAATGTTAAACCTTTTTATCAATATTAAATTAATATATATTATTAAAACTATATATGGCTATATATTAGATAAAATCATATATTATTATGTATAATTTAAAATATGTTCCTAGTGTGTTTATTAATTTATTTTCTTAATTATTCGATGTTTGTTTTGCACACATATATAAACACAATCATAAATTTACACACGCATTACAAGAACTTACAAAAACACATATGCACACACATGCACAACCCTAAACCAAACTGAAGAAATAGGTTGCTTCTTTATTGAAAACATCATGTTCAACGCATGTATGATATATGTACTCAATCTGTGTGACTGTATGTAACACATTGAATTTACATGTGTAATATTTATATTAAGCTTGTTGGGAGCAAACCCTAAACCCTAAACCCTAAACCCTAATATGTAACACAATGAATTTACTCATGTAATATGTATGTATGTCTGTGTGTATACACGTGTGCATGTATATATGTGTACTCTGTATGTATATATGTGTACTTTCTGTCTTCTCTCATACATACACACCATGCATGATCCATGTTAATATGTACTGTCTCTCTTCTCTCAAACATACACACCATGCATGATCTATAATATGTACTCGGTCTCTCTAATATTATGTACTAATATGTATGTATGTCTGTGTGTATAATACACACCATGCATGATCCATAATATGTACTGTCTCTCTTCTCTCATATACTATGTATGTATATCTGTGTATAATATGTGTAAGTATATATGTGTACTAATATATGCAATGTGTACAAAAATAATTTTTCAACACTCTCTCTTCTCTCATACATACACACCATGCATGATCCATCCTAAATCCAAAACCCTAAACCCATGTAATATGTGTGTATGTCTGTGTGTATACACGTGTGTATGTATATATTATGTGTATTAATATATGCAATGTATGTATGTATTGATACACATGAAACTTTAACACTCTCATGGACACACACATGTTAAATCCCTGCATGATTTATATTTTTGAGGTGTATGTGATACACCCACGCACACGCACGCGCTAATATAATGAAAGAATATTCGTTTAGGGCGAATCTATATTTTATTTTTTTAGGGTTTAAGTATATTCTCAGAAGGAATATTCTATTAGGGTTGATATATATATTTAATTCCTTTAGGGTTTAGGCTTAGGGTTTCAAGAGGCGGCGGCTGTGAAATCGGCGGCGGCGGCTGTGCACACAGGTGAGATCTGTGTGTGTGTGTGTGTGTATGTATGTATATATGTATAGGAGTGTGCGTATAATTTTATTTATTAGTTTTATCTCTCGCACACACACGCACACTCCTGTGTATGTATATGTGTGTGTGGGTGTGTGTTTGTTTATCTGTATGATTTTATTTGTTTCGCTCACACACGCATACACACGATATACATATACACATATATATATATACCTATATACATATATACATACATATATTATGTGTACCAGTATCTGTAAATTTTTTTTATTGATCTTGCTTTACACACACACACACACACACACACACACACACACACACATATATATATATATATATATATTATGTGTACCAGTATCTGTAAATTTTTTTTATTGATCTATCTCTCCCACACACACGCGCACTGCTTTACACACACACACACACACACACACACACACATTATATATATATATATAATCAATGCATATTAACAAATAGTATACAACACTAGTTTATATATATGCTTATATATTCATATGGGTTATATATCTATATACACACATATATATGTGTGTGTGTTTTTCTGTATAATTTTATTTATTTATTAGTTTTATCTCTCGCACACACACGCACACTCCTGTGTATGTATATGTGTGTGTGTGTGTGTTTGTTTATCTGTATGATTTTATTTGTTTCGCTCACACGCATACACACAATATACATATACACATATATATAACCTATATACATATATACATCATACAACACTAGTTTATATATATGCTTATATATTCACAGACTCTCTCTCTTTCTCTATAGATTATATATCTATATACACACATATATATGTGTGTGTTTATCTGTATAATTTTATTTATTTATTAGTTTTATCTTTCGCACACACACGCACACTCCTGTGTATATATATGTGTGTGTGTGTTTGTTTATCTGTATGATTTTATTTGTTTCGTCACACGCATACACACGATATACATATACACACATATATATACCTATGTACACACATATATTAGGTGTACCAGTACTGTATAATTTTATTTATTTATCTATCTCTTGCACACACACGTACACTCCTATACATACATACATATATATATATATATATACACACACATATATATATGTGTGTGTTTTTATCTCGCTAAGCCCCTCGAGCGGCGGGATTAATCCCGCCGCTATATGGTTGGGGCCATGGCGGCGGGATTAATCCCGCCGCCAGGCCCTTCAGGGCATGGGTGAGCGGGATTAATCCCGCCGCCGAGGCCCTTCACGCAGGCTATGGCGGCGGGATTAATCCCGCCGCCCATGGCCTGCGTGAGGGGCCTCGGCGGCGGGATTAATCCCGCCGCTCATCCATGCCCTGCGCGGAATGCGGCGGGATTTATCTCGCCGGCAATGGCCTGTGTGAAGGTTCTAATGGGCGGGATTAATCCCGCCGGATTCCGCGCAGGGCATTTACAGGGAATGGGCGGCGGGATTAATCCCGCCGAGGCCCCTCACGCAGGCCATGGGCGGCGGGATTAATCCCGCCGCTCTTCGGTTTGTCGTAGAGCGGCGGGATTAATCCCGCCGCCCAGGGAATTCACGCAGGACATGAACGGCGGGATTAATCCGGCCCCACGCTCATGCCCTTCGCGGAGGGCGGCGGATTAATCCCGCCGTTCATGTCCTGCGTGAATTCCCTGGCGGCGGGATTAATCCCGCCCCCACCCATCCCTGTTCAAAAATGCCGCAGCCAATATATATGTGTGAGCGCATGATTTACGAGAGGGCGGCGGGATTAGCCTCCGAACCTTCATTACCCGGTGGCGAGATTAATCTCCACCTTCATTACCCCATTGGTATGTTGAATCAATCCCGACTAACTCTGTCTGAGACGGAGAAGGTTTACAAAATACCAATGGAGGGAACCGAGAAGGGGTGGGATTAATTTCACCATCCCTTACATGGTGGGCGGGATTAATCCCGCCGCGTACGCATGCCCTGCGCGGAATCGGGCGGGATTTATCCCGCCGCCATTGGCCTGCCTGAAGGGCCTAGGCGGCGGGATTAATCCCGCAAGATTTCGCACAGGGCATTGGCGTTCGGCGGGATTAATCCCGCCGACTAAGGCCCGAGTGAAGGGCCTGGGAGGCGGGATTAATCCCGCCGGACGCCAATTCCCTGCTCGGAATCGGGCGGGATTAATCCCGCCGCCATTGGCCTGTCTGAAGTGCCTAGGCGGCGGGATTAATCCCGCCCGATTCCGCGAGGGAATTGGCGTCCGGCGGGATTAATCCCGCCGCATAGGGACCGAGTGAAGGCCCTGGGCGGCGGGATTAATCCCGCCGAGTCTTCAATGCCTGTTGGAGGAATGAATCCCGCCACCCTTCCTTTTTTTCTCCATTGGTGAGTCGGACCAATCCCAAACGTTTCTGTCTGAGACGTAGAAGGTTTTCAACATACCAATGGAGAGAACTGGGAAGGGTGGGGAAATTCATTTAACCATCACTTACATGGTGGGCGAGATTAATCCCGCCTCCTTTCTGGAGTCACTGAAGGGGTGTGAGAAATAAATCCTGCCCAGTTCTCTCTGAGACCGAGAAGGGTGGCAAGATTAATTCCGCACTCCCGTTCAAGGCCTCCAGAAAGGTGGCGAGATTAATCCCGCCCACTCTTTCAGGAGGCATTGAAGGGGTGGCGAGATTAATTTCCATGTGAATATATATGTGTATTATATATATAAGTTGCATATCTCATTTTATTTACTTTTATCATCTTATCATAATATTTCGAGTAAAAGCTAGGAATCTATGTAAAACTGTCCAGAGCTCACATTTGTGGTGGTTCTAAAACGAAATGTTATCTTTCTTTTGCACTAACACAAATGTGAGCTTCGGACAGTTAATTACGTCTACTTCTCTCTGTGTATTATTTTTGTATATTCGGGTTTATACAAGTGTGTGTGCGTTTTTATATAATTTATATTTATAGTGTATTATTTTGCAGAAGGACGATTTGATCAAACAAGGAGATCGAGTCATTAGTATGGAGTCGTCGTCAAATTCTGGGTAAGAATTAAAATAAAATCTGTTATACTCGGATACTTGAACTAATCATTTTTGTATTCAGATGTGGAATTGAAGTGACATTAAAGACAAGAGCAGGAGAAGAGATGGGCAGGGGGATTCTGGAATCAACTTGGCCATATTTTAAGATAAATGGGAAGCGCATTGGAGCAACCATGGTTGCTGTCAAATTAACCTCTGTCACATCTCATGGACAAGCAAAACAATGGAAAGTAGATTCGCTAGTCAAGCACCCGAAAGCAGGCTGCGAACCCAGATTGGACGATGCTCGACAGATATGCCTTGTTCCATCCAATGTCACGTTCTCGGATCCAGAGGTCGTCAGTTACAACATTAATCTCGGGTGGTTTTGTCGACTTGTGGATAATGACGTTCACGTGTTCACTAATGATGTTGACCTTGGAGTTCTTCTTCAACTCAACGAAAGCCCATCTATGGAGGGGATCCATCTGGATGTCTACTTCGAAGATCTTCAGACTCATCGAGTAGGTGTATTGTCAGGAGATATTGCTTCACAATACAGAAAATCAGCAAGTGGAGCAATCTTCCCTCTTCACATTGAAGAAGAACACAGCGACATCATAAGGGAGATTGAGAAGGTGGCTCGGTCTCAGGTTCTCTACAGATCACGTTCAATTTGCTTAGGAAGCTTCGGGAGCTGGAGGTGTGCCGAGAACACTAGAACAGCTGCAGTCGGGGATCACACATGTTGATTCGGATCGCAAAAGAAAATCATCAATCGTTTTGTCAGCTGCACCTGTGGCATCTCATGCTGCAATAAGTCACAAGGAAATGATGTTGGATGATAAGATTTATCCTTGTAGGGTTAAATATTGCAGCGTCAACCCAAACTTCAATTACAGGCCACTCAACCAGGAACGTGTAGCTGAGCTCATGGAGAAGATGAAGGACGACAATTCTTATACCGTTCCACATAATGCTGTTTTGTGTCCATACTATGAAAGAAGGAAGGGTGCTGACAAAGTCTGGATCACACACAAACCAGAACAACTCATGAAGATTCAGACGGAGAATAAAAGATCTATCAAGTACTACATCATTAGTGGCCAGCACACAATAACGGCAGCCCAACGACTTCTCGATGAACACAACAAAGGAACGATGGCAACAAAACTTTCCGAGCATACCCGTGAGAAGCTGACAAAAAGATCGGCGTTTTTAGCTAAGCCGAATCTCACAATCGAGCAGTACCATAAGTTATCGGCGGAATGGGACGCTGCCGACACCAACCACTACAACAGCAAAATATGGGAGAAGTTTAAACACACGCGAGCCGTGTGGGAATCTCTTCAGCGACCACAAAGAGCTACCGCAGGGAATACACAATCTGCGGAATACCGGGTAAGCAAATTGTTTGGGCGGGATTTATCTCGCCGGTATATTAATCTGTCTTTTTCCTCAGAGAGTTGAAGAAATTGCAGCAGTTGATTTTGCCCAGGTGGGCGGGAAGGAAACATCATTTCTGATGATGTTGATTTCTTGCCCCGAAGATAGGATCTTTGCCAAATGGTTGGGGATTATGGAATCCTTTTCAAAAGGAACACTGAAGAAGAAGCAGACAAGTGAAGGGGAGCCCTCAGAAAAGTCTGCAAAGAAACCCAGTAAGACGCCGAAGGCTAAGTCTGTTCAATCTACAAAGGATGTAGACAACGATTTCAAGCTCACATGGTTGAAGCCTTTAAATGGAACAACGATGGAGGAGATGGAAGTCTTGGCTGATTTGGTGATCGATGGCAAACTACAAATTAATAACAGCAGCCCAACCTCTCCTTTTCATCTCAAGGCAATGGAGTTGAAGACGGTCAGGCATTTCAAGGAGTGGTTGGGAATACACTGCCACAAACTGGGTTGGACCTCGACTTCAACATATGAAGAGGTTAGCAAATATTTGCATGTGACGAACGATGATATGCTTGTCGAATGGGTGAACCAATCGGAAGATCTAGGCAAGAATCTATTGCACGCCAACGCCAAAAAGGAGAACATTGGGATGACGCCTTCTCTTATGGCAGTCCTTCAGCAGCGGAGAACCGAATTGAACCTTATAAAGGAGGATGCTACGAATCACGACAAGCCCTACAGATGTTTGTTGTTAGATTCGGAGACTTTATGGGGTAACATCACTGCTTGTAGGAAACCGTTTCAATTGTTCGTGATGGATCGGCGGGTGTCAAAAAATCTTTCGACAGATAGGGCACTAGAGGATCTGGTGGAGAAACTTAGCCGTGCAAGCATATACATAGAAGGTATTTATTATTGAATTCATGCTTGCGCTCTTCACTGATACCTACTTTTTCAGGTATTTATTTCTTGATTCTTGCTCATGTCACCGATACTTTTGCCTTCGCCTTCGCCAAGAAGAATAGACATCGTTGGACAGGATTTTATATGAACGATGCTAATCCCAAGTGCATTGATACTGTTGTTCACTTGGTTGTTAGGAATGCGCCAAACAATTTCAAGCTTCCAAATGACTGGCCAGGCATCTGTTTGCACTCCAACGGCCCTGAACCTCCATCCGATACACCGATAGGTATGAGTGACGTATTCGGCAATGTACGTTATCCAAACATTACAAGTCAAGCGGCACGGAGCATCGTCAACTTGATCAGGGGTCCTCACAGTGATGCGTGGGTTTTTGACTACTGCACTAGGGGGTCCGTCTTGAAGGAGTGTTACCTTCGGCATACATGTGTGTTTGCCGTTGAGAAGGATAAGACCATGGTTGAGGACCTGAACAAGTGGATAGATTGGGTCTCAACTGAGTACCCCAACGAATCCATAAAGGCGTATTTGAGAAAGTTCCCTCCAGATAAGTGCGATAGCTCTGAAGGTGAATCTGGTTCAATCTCGGAGTCTGAGAACGAACATCAATCAGATATTAGACCGGAAGTTATCTCGAGGAGTACAGAACATTCGCACACTCCAGGACCCATGGAAACATCAATAGAAGATGCAGAAGATCTTGAACCATCTCACAAGCGGCTTAGACCTTCTTCGCCTCATTCAGAAGGTAATAGCGAAGAAGAATTGATAATGAATTGATAGAGTGATGAATAGTTGTAAATGAGTGTAACATAAGGCATTTTTGTATATTTCTTTTATATTTGTACAGAAAATAAATTCTCAAGGATTAATGAAGCTTTTAGTTCAAACATGGGTCACACATTAACAAGGTAAATAATATACCTTGATAATTTTAAGGTCAGCTAATTATCATTTTGCAGATGTAATGAAATAATTGAGAACATGGATTTTCAGCATTGCCATGAGGTAAGAGAGGGGTTTGGCGACAATTTCTTGTGCCACATGTCAGAATGACAGAGTTCATGCAGGAAATGGATAATAATGCAGCTCAAAACATCGTTACCATGGGGGCCACTTCAGTTTTTGCATCATCATTTTTATTGGCTTCAGTTCCGAAATCAATTTCTTCAGCGCATGCAATATCTGAATCTTGTAAGGATGATGTACAATTAAATGATGAAGGGATAGGCAACGAAATAGTGGCAACGGATAAATGTGAAAGGGAGCAAACAAGTGATTTGCAAAGTATTCAAGAGGCAACGCTATCTCATGTTACTCATGGCCATATTGTGTTGTTGGATGTCAATGGTGTTCTGCTTCATCGACAAAGGCCCGAGGATAGAAAAACAGAAATCAAACAAGGAGATTTCATTCCTTGTCATGGTAAATTTCGATATGATATTATTTTTCGTCCAGGGTTGGATCGTCTCTTTCAAAAGCTTAAGGAGATGGGTGCGCTTGTGGGGATTTGGTCATGCATGCAGATTCATAACTTAACACCGCTGTTGAGTTTACTTAAGAAACATTGTAGTGTTTGCAGAAGAGGTGATTCGTAAAGATTGGATTTTTGACCAGCGAATGTATAAACCTCTCGAATTTCACAATATAAGAAAGGAAAGCAAGCCATACTTCTTCAAGAATGAAAGAATAATTGGGACTCATGGGGAGATCAGTCGCTTAAGGATAATGAAGAACGCACAGATGTTAGTAGTAGACGACTCTCCTCAGAAGGCTATGCTCAACCAAAACATTGCTTGTATTCATCCAATCACTTTCGATCCATATTCTGATACCGATATCATGGATGAGCTAGTGAACTACTTGGATACGTGCCTCAGAAAGAAGAATCTCGAAAATTTTTGTGAGCAGTATCCACCGTATCATACATTTCCTGAAGCTTTTCTTTCTCGTGATATTGAATTTTATAAAATGAAGGATAGCAACCGGGCGCTTTATAATATTATTCTTAAGGAACGTCAGTTTTTAGATGAGCCTTTATGCAGACCTTCTCTTATCACATCTTATGTATTAACAAGGATGGCAACTCCCAATTGCATTCGTGAGAGTGTTAAGTGGTGGCAACAACATCAAGATATTGACCAAAATGATTTGATTAATCCGGAGAGTGATGATTTAGACAAAATGAAAAGATTTCTTTGTATGATAGAAAGAAAGTATTTATAAAAAATTAACATGTTGATAAGAAAATGATTTCATTTGTAATTATGTTTGATAGTATTTCTTCATTATTGTAAACTATTTTTAGAATAATATGAATATTCTAAGATATTTTAGGAATATTCCTTACTAAGTAAGGTTATTGAAGGATTAATTAATTAATTAATTAATATTTAAGGCTTAATTACATATTAATTAAATGATTAATTAATAATTAAAACTTAAGTATTAATTAGTAATTTATTTTATATTCCCATTTTCACGTATCATGCCCACTTTAGTTACACGTGCATATATTGCCTTAAGCGAAATATATTTTATGTTACGTAAGTAACACAAACACATGCAGATATGTTAAAAAAAATTTAATACAATTTAGTAAGAAAGTTTATACTTTTAATATATGAAACAATATTAACACAATTTAAATAAACACAATATATATATATATTATATATATATATATATTATATATATATATATATAATATATATATATTATATATATATATGGTGTGTATTTTTTTGAAGTCTACGTAAGTGCAACCTGATGCTGAAAGTACTAGACTATCGCACTTATTAATAAAAAGAAAAGCAGCAATGAATCAAATATTAAGGACAAGAAAGACTATGGCCGGGACCTCCAAAGAAGAGAAGCCGCGAATCAGGAGGAGAAATGCCATAGCAATCTGGAAAGTCCGACTGTACACCGATCTCCTGGGGAGTCCTTACATTGTTATTGGCATCCACCACTTGTAATCCTTTCAAATAACACGCTTGCCCGTACCCCAACTCGGGATGCTGCCCACCCCCATCTCCGTCTTTGTATGCTCGCCGTCCGGTCTATTGTTCACAATCTCACCACCCCACTGCACTGTATTTGCATTACCTGTTGCTAACGCTGATAAGATCTCTCTTGGCCAGTACCCAACTGGCTCGTCTCCCACGTGTAGCCACCAGTTTCCAGTGCTCTCGTCCTGCACAGTTCACAGTTCGTTAAAACTCTATATAATATCTTTGAGCCTGACCTTGGAGACAAACACTTCCATCTCGTACTGTGGACCATTGAGGGATGAAATTCCATCTATAGCGCCCCCAACAAGTACTTGGGGCTCGTCTGCCAAACCCTGGGCACATAACATTGTGACATCCTGTCTGTCCATAGTTATCACTCTGTAAACAGATGTACTTAGCACCACACTTCTGCAGAGTCAGTTACTTACTGTCCAGTAAACAAAGAGTCTGCTCTTCCGATCTTTATACAGAGATGGATGCACCTGCAGTTAAAAGTTTATTAAAACACATATAAGGTTTAGGGTTGAAGATCACCTGCCAGCCAGCTTCCAAGGTGTTGAGGTTATCACCGCCTCCAGCAACAACCCACATTTGTGAGAGGGCTCATCTCATAATCACCTTCGACACCACAGGACTCCACACGTTGAGTATAGCTTTCCCACCTGTGAATTCTCCTACTACTCTTGCCACTGCATACTGCAAAATGGTATAACTATTAGTTTTGTAATACCAAGTTTACATGAGTTTACCTCGTGTCCTGTAGCATCTGCAGCTTTTATGGAACTCCCAATTCCACGGTGGTAGGAACTACGGTGGTACGTCTTTCTCCCGTACGTCTCAAGACTAGAGGCTCTGATTAGATCGCTTTGAATTGTCCTGCGGACTGGGATTGTTCCATTCGGACAGCGTTGGCCTGCTCGATGCCACACTTGTCGAGGAACCCTTCTGTAAGCCTTCGATCTCATCGAAGAGATTAGATTCTCAGGACGAGACATCTGTTAAAAACAAGAACAAGTGAAAACATTTTTGTTTATGGATTTTCTAACCTGTAGATTGGAGCTTTGCAGAAGAGGATTATCGAAAGCAAGCTGTTTTTCAATCTTAACACAGTCAATTACGTCCCCATCTGGGCTCTAGTTAGAACAAGAACAAAAAAAAACTAAGGGAAAAGAATAAAAATAAATGAAAATAAAAACTACCAGAATTGTCTTCACAGCGGGCTTGTTAATCTTGCTGAGGAGAAGCTCAATCTCCATCTCGCTTGCTCCATGGAGAACGACAGCCACCGAGAGGATGAAAGTCAGCAAAAACCACATTCGCCCCATTGGGATCACTAAGGGAGAAAAAAACCCTATTTTCTTATACGTCATAAATGCATGCATGCCACCCTTGTTGACAAAAATTCACACCTACGTACACATACACGAGTACACGTCACGTACGTACCCACTAGACATAATTGCCACGCTGGATAATGTTTAGCGCCACCTGGCATTCCGAAAGACCGGTGTTATGTGTTTAATTCATATCTAGATTTAACTACTAAAGTATACGATGGCTGCAACATGTGTTATATAATTTGTAAGAAAGCATTTTTTAAGTCCATTTAATTTAAATCCTTCGACCAAAGCAAATAAAAGACTTATACAAAAGTTATTTAAGAAGAATTACATATTTATAATTTACATATTAAAGTTTGTAAAATTAATTTAAATTAAAATATCTGGAGAATTTATATTTGTTATTAACATATATTATTAAAATAATGATAACTAGTGTTAAGTAAAAAACATTTATTAAAATTTAAATTAACTCATATCTAAACAACCTTAAACATAATTGAATATTTTTAGTCTTTTATAATCACACTTAAACATAAATCAAATATCTACAACTCTTGGAATTATGACTAATTTTATAACTATGACATAGTTTATAATATATCGATCATGTATAATAAAATGCACTTAAAGATTATGAATCTCCTTTCAAAACATAATAGTTATTATAAAATATTTATGAAATATAATAGTTATAACATGTTAAACATAATAATTTCTATAGCCTAAACTCTTTTTTTTATTAACTAAAACAAAAGAATTAATAAATATTCTTTTTAATTTAAAATCTAGAATTCCATTTAGTCTACTAGTTTAATAATATAATAACAAATAGATTATGTGCATCATGAATCATATTATTTGTTATATCAACTATAATTATGATAATCATTTTAGTAGCATTATTTATATTTTTTTTCCTTTAATTTATATATTAATTAATTACATTCATTAAACCTTTATAATACAAAACTTAACAAAAATCTTATTATCACATGTATATCAAATCAGAATATTTTTGAAATATACATTATTAAAACATTATTTTTAACTATTACAACTCAATTATCTATTACATTATTTGAAGATTCACTAAAAGAAACAATAAATATTTTTTAAAACCATTTTAATAACATAATAACAACATAGATTACATGCATTATTATTTTATATTTTTATTTCTTATAATTTATATATTAACTAATTACATTCATTTAACCTTTACAATAGAAAACTTAAGAAAAATCTTATTCATCACGTATCACATGTATGTTAAATCAAAATATTTTCTAAATATACATTATCGAAAAAAACTATAGCATCATTTTAGCTTAATGTATTATATTTGAAATGTACCTAAAGGTTATAATTTCATAAATTTTATAAAAATAAATTTAAGTTTAAAACTTAAAAGAATAAATGTATAAATACAACAAAGTTTAGTGACTCTAACATTTTGTAATAGCAGAACATAATGTATATTGTCGTAGTTAAATATACATGGTATTAAGCTAGTTTGTCATAGTTAAATATACATGCTAATCTCTATGAGGTAACACATTATACAGATGACACATGTATATATGTCTACGTACGTACATCGGGTATAAACGTATTTAGAATCACGCATATAGGAATATATAAATAAAACTATAATAAAAAGAGTATAAAGTGTACTTTATAATCTATATTCTTTCAAAAAATACGTTATTTTCTAAAAAATTATGCTAAACAATATATTTAGTTTTTTTAATCACATTTGATAGTGTGTAAAGCTTTGTTAATAAAGGTATTGTGAGAAAGATAACTATAGAACTGTAAGTAAACAACGAGACTTCATTAAAGAAACTTTAATCGTCTTTTAAATGTATTTTCAAGGGGTACACACACACACACACACACACACACAGTAAAGATATTATTCTAACAATTGCGTGTTGAGTGAGACTTGATATCCTCAATTACAGTACTGAATATACGTCTGCTACAGATGGCAATTGATAATCATTCTAAGGGTTATTAAAGATTATTACAAGGAGTAATGGAAGTTAATACAATGTAATGCATTACACAGTATATAAACCATCACCACTGAATATTGAAGAATATATACAATTTGTTAATGCAATTGAATGTTTTTATTAACACCGTTTTTTGCTTATATAAGAAAAACATTAAAAAAAATTTAAGAATTATGATAATTTTAAATGTATTTACATTAAATTAGCTTACTTATAAAAATACATTTGCTACGTTTAATCTATTTAATGAAATATTGTAAATACCTGAATATTTATTAACAAGTGGTCCCCCATAATATATATGTTTTCCGCTATGCCAACATGCTTCCCATGTCAGGATTCGAACAGTTGACCAGCCCTACACTACGCTGAGCGGAATATTCGACGACTACAGAATATTCTATGGCGGCCTGTAAAACGAGGCGGAGGGCGACGGCATATTCGTGCCCTAAAGGGCTTAATCTTAAAAACATTATTGTTTTTGTGCGCTGTTAAGTTACTTTGTGTGCGACTGTCTTCCGCGAGAAGAGGGCATCGATCCCTTATAAACAGAGAGGGCAAAGCGGGGGTTTTTATTTCCTCAGCTATGGAGGTCTCGTCTATGGCGCCGTCTTCTTCTATCCCGGACATGGCCGGTGTCAGCTTGCGCCCTGGCGGCGGGCGAGGGTTTCCCCGATTCGGCACCAGCAACGGCGCTTCTGCAGACGGTGGATTCTTAGGCCCTGGTGGCAGAATGCCCTCGGGATTTGGCGCTTTCAAGCCGGCGGCTCCAGCTAAGGTAATATGAATCATGTCAAGATCGATCCCGGTGAATGCATCACCTGCATGATAATCCCCTTAAAATCTGTCAGAAACGCTCGATCTGTAGGTTTTTCCCTTCTCGAGATTCACTGTCTATTGATTTGTATTCACTGTCTATTGATTTGTAGGAGCCCAGGACGGCAGATTGGGAAAAGCTTCGCTACTCCAAAGAGGATTTGCTACACTACCAGGAGGTATGCGATAATTTTAAACCCCTGCCTCTACTTAAAATATCAGGTTATTTAACTGTTTATGCAGTAGTATAATCTTAGTGCTTCGTTTAGGGTTTTGACATAGTTAAACTTTTGTGGATTTTGTGCAAGTATTTAGGGGATTGCTTGCTTATTATATAGCTGAAAATGAGCCTTTACAGAGTTGCAGAGAGGCTGTTGGTGATATTGCGAGCTGTGTAGCAGAGGTGAACTCTTTACTGAGTGAGGATACAGAGTGGAGCCGCCAGGAACCGATGGTAGGTTGTGTACTTGGGTGTATGTAGTGTAGTTTATATCAGCTAACCATTTCATGCAGAGAGCTGAGACTGATAACAGAGACTGGCGCAGCAGAAGCAACCTTGATAGAGACGCGTCTGACTACAGGTTTGCTTCAAGGAGAGATGATACACAATACAACGCGAGGCAACCTCAGTCTGCATCAATGGTACGTTTATTATATAAACATAACATTTGTGGTTAATCTTAAATATTACAGAGTGCTGGACAAGGAGGTGGTCCGGCTCCTCCAATTGTGAAGGCGGCCAATCCATGGATCAGGAGAAACTCCCAGTCGGAAGAAGAAAGGGTGTTCAGAACGGTTAAGGGGTACTGCACTTATATATTCCCTTTTTCTTGTTGTTTAACTTACAGTCCGGTTTAGAATTCTGAACAAGTTAACTCCCGAGAAGTACGATGTGTTTGCTGGATCAAGTTCTGCAAGCGGGCATTGACACTGCAGAGAAACTCAGGGTGAGTTTTATATATTGTGTCTATTAGTACTGATTACACGATCTGTTCTTGTAGGGAGTTATTTCACTGATTTTGACAAGGCGGTTGCAGAGCCAACATTTTGCCCAATGTATTCACAGTTATGTGTAAATCTCAGCACAAATCTGCAAGAGTTCCCATCTTCCGTGCCGGGAGAGAAACCAACTACGTTTCGTCGCATTTTACTGAATACTTGTCAAGATGAGTTCGAAGGTGCGGCTGCTCTCCGTGCAGAAATCAAGGAAATGCGTTCTCCTGACCAGGAGCTTGAGCGCATGGAGAAAGAAAGGAAAGTGAAACTCCGCACCCTGGGAAACATTCGTTTCATTGGTGAACTTTTCAAGCAGAAGATGATCCCTGAAAAGATCGTTCACGCTTGCATCCAGGTATGTCAAGGTATATGTATCTACGTGTGTGGTGTAGATACATGCTTACAGAATGTGCACTTTTGTTCATTTTTCCTGCCTGTTGACAATGTTCGACACGTGTCTGTACTCCCCTGACTACATAGATGATGTTCTCCTGTTTTAGGACCTGCTTGGAGATCCAAACGTAGTACCAGTTGAAGAGAACGTGGAGGCACTGTGCCAATTATTTGCGACGGTGGGTAAGCAAGTGGAAGAGAATCAAAAGTCCCGTGCTTCTCTGGACAGCTACTTCAAGAGATTGAAGGACCTCACTACCAGCAAGCACTTGCAATCCAGGTTGAGATTCATGGTCCGTGACGTCCTCGAGTTGCGTAGCAATAAGTGGGTTCCAAGACGAGAAGAGGTACATTTGAGTAGTTAATCACGAATATTAGTATTTTAGTGGTTGTGCCCGATGATGGATAAACTATTAAGCTGTTTGATCAATGGATCAAGTGCGGTTGTGGGCATTCCTTCCCTTAATCCTGCTTGTTTTTGTGTGTTTCCCCCTATTTTGCATGCGTTTCCTGTTCCCACTACGTGGGGTGCCTGCAAAAAGGCCGCCGATGAAGCTCTTTAGCTATGAGATCTGAGGGCATTCTATAAGTTGATATCCATGCCTATACACATTATGGGATCATCGATTCTCACTGATTGCATAGGATTAGTTCATAATGTGTTGATTATTTCCAGGTTAAGGCAAAGACAATAAACGAGATCCATGCAGAAGCAGAGCAAAAGCTCGGTCTACGTCCTCGAAATGGAAGATCTGGAAGCGGATTAAACATGGGAGGGAGTAACGCCCCTTACATGCCAACTGGCCGAATGCCTGGCCAACCACTGATGCCAGGTGGTGTCTCTCTCTCTCTCTCTCTCTATATATATATATATCGTTTGTTGCAGGTGCACCAGGAGCTCCAGCAGTTGCTAGAGTGCCGGGAAGCATGGGAATCGACCCGGACGGTCCTTGGGAAATGGCAGGACCCCGAAAAAGTAAACAGCGGGAAGCGGTTGCGACATTCCAGTCGCCAAACGCTCAGACTCGTGCGCCTGTCTCTATTCCAGCTAGGCAAAGGACGCTGCCCCAGGGGAGTGCAGGGGTTTTCATGGGGAGGCCCAGCGCTCTTTTGGGACAATCTGCACCGCCTGTTCAAGCTGTAAGCATCATTTCTTGTTTCATAGTTTGTGTGCGTGTGTAAATGTCTTACTCAAACTATGCACTGTTTAGGCTTCTGTGAGTGTGACTGTTTCGAGGCCGGCTCCAGCGCCACCGGTGAAAGAGGAGCCTAGGGCACCACCACCAGCATCAGGGGCGGTGCTGAACAAGAAGACAGAGTCGCTGCTCGAGGAATACTTCGGCATTTTTGATCTCAACGAGGCGACTCTTTGTGTAGAGGAGCTTAAATCTCCTGACTTCCATCCCAAGTTTGTGCAGATAGCCATCAATATAGCTCTTGAGAAGCACGACCGTCACCGTGATATGCTGCTTAAGCTTTTCGCTCATCTTTATTCGCAGGTATACATACTTCCATTCTGAGAGCATTAGTGATGTGTGTGTGTGTGTGTGTGTGTGTGTGTGTGTGCTTGCGCTGATGCATGTGATGAGAGAAAAGTCTAGATAGGGACAGCTGAGAACTGATGCTGACCAACTTTAAATGGGAATCTCTCTGATGCATCATATATAGTGCAAATGTACTATGAACTTTATATTTGAGATGTACTCTCTTTCTCTCATTGAATGTTCCTTTCTGTGTATAAGCACTAAAGATACATTGGTGTTATGTCATTGTATTTATGAATCTCTTCTCTATGTTAACACGGATATGCAGAGAGTGTTGACGGAGGATCAGATAAGAGCCGGTCTGCTGCTGGTAAGCGAGCAGTTAGACGAGGTAGCAATCGACAGTCCAAACGCACCCAAGCAGATCGGACAGCTGATAGCAGGACTGGTGTCGCACGGAGCTTTGAGCTTGAGGTGCCTTCCGGGATTCTTTGAGAAGGTGCAAGACGAGTATATTCGGAGGCAGATACTCGAGGCAGTAATCAAGGCCCTTAAATCCAAGGAGAACGGGGACAAGATCTTAAGTTCGAGTAAGAACGACTTAAGGAGCTGTATGAAGCTTATGAACGAGGAAGAAGGTGCGTTTAATGATTTCTTACAGAGGGAGGGTATCGCTATATAAACTATTATATATATATAAGGGAAAGTTTTAAGGGGGGGAAAAAAAATATTTGTCACGGTATTATTTTACGGCTTCTTTTTCAATCTCCTGGATGAGTGAGAGTTCTGTTTTATTGGTTTCGTTTTTCTATTTTTTGGTCCTTTTTTTTTTGTTTATTAGAGTCGAAATAAAAAAGGTGTAATTGATTGAGTAAGAAGAGAGGGAATCGGTCCATCAAAGTGTCTTTTTGTCCAAGAAATATAGTTTAATTAAGATCGTTATATAATATGTCATTATGTACCTAGGTCTAGACCATAGAGAGTTTATTTATAGATGTTAGAATTAGTTATGATGCATAATACTATGTATATCGAAAGAATGTATGTGTAAGTTTCTAATGTGTGTATTATGAGCATGTTTTATGTGTATATATATGGCTTGTATCTGGCTTTATACATCGTATCGTTGTACGCTGGTATGATTTATGATGAAACATTATTAATAGTTAAATGTATTTTAGTATATTTGAAATGTAGCGATCACTTGAGATAATAATATGTCAATAGTTATCAAAGATAAACTTGTATTATATAATTCACTAATGTTAAATGTATATATTATAATTACTTTACTGAACTCTTATAATTTACGGTGTAGTTAATATAACATCAAATTAACTTTGTTAGTAAGTATAGTCAATAGCATTTGTAGCTTGACTGTATTAACCTTTGTTGACTTATATTGTGCTTTGATAGTAACTAGCATAGCATGTGTACGGTTTGTCACCTAATATGTGACAAATTATGACAGCAGTAGCATCGCATCAAAAATCTAATATAAAGGTCTCATTCGAATATATATAAATTTAATTAATCATCAGTTAATATTGTACGTGGTGCCATTACAGTGGGATGAAAAACGTATATGTAATATATATCACTCAAAATATATTAAGATAATACCTCATTCGACCAAGTACATATTCTGTGACAACTGGAACTTATGCCAGTTTTTATTTGATTACTCAGGTACAATACATATCCTGCATATTTAAAGAATTCAAAACTACATTTACCTAATATTAATTACAATTAGGTCACCTGGTTTTGAATTAGCCGCGAAGTATATTTTAAATCAACGTAGCTTTTTATTCTTTCATAGGCACTGAGGTTCTGCAAGAATGGTGAGAAAAGATGACTGCATCAACAGAACTGGTTCGCCTGTGTGGAAATATCGGGAAGCATTCCCTCTATCCACTTGTTCTCCTCCTCCGTGCAATCTTGCAGTGGATCAGGAACAGTACCCAACACTTGTCTCATTAGCTCCCTCACAGCGCTCGCGATGAAGCTGTAGTTGCCGGAGATTCCATAGCACGTCACATAAACATCACCGGCTTCACATTCTTCCCATAACAGCCAGTTGGTGGTGTCCTTCACCACCGGTTCACTGAGTGACATAACGATAGTTACCACCGGCAAGTTGGATGCTACTTCGATCTGGCTAAACTCGCACTTGAGTTTCTCAACAGAAACTTTCTCGAGCCACCCAGCTCTTTGCAAGTTCTTCACAGAGACGACGATAGCAGTCATCCCAGCTGGAGTCCAGACGGGGATAATTAAGTCGGAACCAGGGAAACTGTTCTCCGCCTTGTACATAATCGCATGACCCGACGCCCAGCATCTTTTGAGCACAGCAGCATTAGGAAGCTTACGTACAACCACAAATGAGTTGAAAAAGACATAGCCGTCGTTGGGCAGCCCCGTCTTCAGCTTGGCAAACGTTGATCGATCATGCGGACTGCTGTAGAGAAGCTTTCGGAGATAGGCGTCCACTTTGACAGGCCGCAGGCAATAGTCTTTCTTCAAGCTCCATACAGCCGCAACCAGGATAAACTTGGCTACAAACTCTCCCCTGGGACCTGCTGTCACATAGCCTTGCTTGCAAGCATCTATCATGTGCTTCAAAGCCTCCACTTGCACTATCTCAGACGAACTTAAGTAACCAGCAGCTGCTTCCGACAGTATGGGCTCGGGTGGCAAAGTTACGAACATCATCGACCTGTCTTTAGTCATCCGCAAGAGTAGCTCATGTGGGAGGCCGTCATAGTCTGACAAAGCACAGACCTCGGACATATGTCCAGTCCGGCTGCGGCACCAAGCATTGCTATGGCCTGACTCTGTGTCATCTTCCCGGCTAGAATATCTACATCCTGTCCCTGAAACCTGCCTTTCAGTGTTCTCACGAGTTTTAACCCGGCCAGTTGTAGGACGGACTTGCACTTGACATGCTCAGGATTTGGATCACTATCCATCCTTGCTGCCCACATCGGTCTCCCATATCTCAACCATGTCGATGGACGTGCATAATCCTCCATAGACAAGCCAGGCTCAGGAACGTGAAGGTTTATAGTCGGAAGGTAGTAGATTGGGGGAGCAGGTCGATGCCGAATGGCCTTGCCCTTGCTCTGTTGTCATCTGCTGGCACAAAATTGCACACTTTAGCGTCGGTATCCAGAACCAACGCAAAGAAATCCTGGAACAAAAAGAACACTCGCAGAGCTCTCCGGACGTTGTAGAAGGGCGAGTTACTGATTTTGTTCACGTCAAGCAGCCCCCTCGCCTCGTCAAAGACGAATAGCACCCGCACTTGCTGATTGTTTTCATCATCACTATCGTCATAGTCCATCACATCCAAGTCCACTTTCTGAAGTTGAGCAATTGCCGACGAGACATCCTTCATGTCATCTTCAAGCAACACCAAGTTCTTTGAATCTCTATCTGGTGGCATTTGCTGCCCCTTCTGAGACTGTTGCTGTATGACCTGTTCCTTATTCTCATCAACAAGGCCAGACCATGCATGAACCACCTCACTAGCTACGGCATCTCCATCCAGCTGCGACTGCATCCATGTGCTTGCCGAAGTCCCTGAACTCAAGTGCTGTTTGAGTACCTGCATCCAAGCCTTGAGATAGAGCACGGCTTCAACCTCCGTGGATATGATAGACAGCGCGTCGGCAAGAAACGGGGTCCTTGCAGGGCATGCTGATGATTCTTCATTAGCCAAGCTACAGTAGCAGATATAAACCCCAGTTCGGACATCTCCACAACCGTCCTCGTTTTACCGGTTCCGGAAGCTTGAACGAATGCGCCATAAACGCTGTAGTGTGCGTCTGAGTTGCACAAGTTAGCGATTCAAGTTTGAGCCCATTGCTACACTCACCTGAGCGGACAATCTTGCGGAGCTCGCAGATGCGTTCATACGTCGCTCTGTTGGCATCGCCCAGAAAGGATACTCGAAAACATCGGGCCGCTAGCGCAGCCTCCCACTCACGAAATCTCACAACATCGCCCGCCATTCTAAACCCTAACCTTATAAATTTAAAATAGTGTAAAATTTTCTGAATTAAAATTATATTTTTATATCCTAGCAAATGCTTATGTAAATAAGTTTTTTTGCTGTAAGTTACAAGTTGTACTAAGTTTAATTGGTATATTTAATAAATTGTAATTTTAAAAATATTTAAAATTTATAAGAGTTAATAAATATGATTTGACAATATAATGGATATTAATGATGTTATCCATTTAGTCTTTGATTATTTATTTTAATAAAGAACTGATTATTCATATAAGTTAAAATATTTATAATTTTATATAGTTTAATACTTAGAATCTCTTTTTATAAATAAGAAAAATAAAAAAATCTATTAATAAGAAAAGAGGAAGATATTGTTACTAATACAACACAGCTTTCCTTTTTTTTATAAATTAAAAGAGTTTATATTTGAAGGGGAGGTATATGCATGTGTGTGTACATGTATATTTAAAGTAATTTAAATTCTACTTTATTTTATAATTAAGATAATTTTACATATCATCGTGAAGAAAAATGACAACAGTAAATTAAAATATCAATAATATGGTTAACCTCAATTCAATAATAATTAATGAATAAAAAATAATGTTAATATTCACATTTACTAAAAGAATTGGTACAATCTATCAAGGTTAGTTTTTCTTTACTACTATTTAAATATAATTATGTATTTCTTTATTTACGGTAATTTATGGATACCCTAAATAAAACTTAACCTTCATTAATTTAATTTATTAACTAATTTATTTAATATTATAATAATTATTATTAGTCTATAATACTATTAGTCTATAATATACTAAAGTTATAATATACTTTCTCTTCAGAAGTATAGACCTCAGAGAATATTCCTGATCCTCAACAACTGCACCGAAGTCATGTTATTCCAAAGTCTAACAATGCGACCATGACATTTTCTATGCTTATCGGTTTACGATTTAGAATGCAAGATCATGACTAAATTACAAAGATTTTAGCAGTGGCGATTGATGGCAAAGCGGGAAATACGCAAAAGAAAACATCCTTGGAAATAAAACATAATCTGAATCTCACGCCAAGTGATGCCAGAGCATGTGTGATGCGGTTTCTTACTTAGTATCTGCTTGTTAGCCAATGGTGGCTGATAGAATTGACGACAAGTTACAACTGAATTAGCAAGGCATTGGCATTTACCACAGCCACCAGAGTCGATGAGAGCAGCACAACGTAATGACCACGCAAGCACAGTGTTGTAAGCCCAAATAAAGAAACTATATTATGTCAATGGTTAAGAGCTGTATATATATCACAACATCTCCCTACAGCCCTAATCTACGAAAGTGCAACCCATTAATCATACATGAAAAAACCTATGGGGCTTTCAAAGGAAAAACCAATGATCTAAGCAATGATGGAACTAATGTCCACGAGCAAACGGGTTGCACGTAACCTTGAGTGTAGCGCAATGGCGGTCAAAATTAATTTGTGGAAGAGCCTTAGTTATAAATTAGCGTTTGTTTTATTGCAAACCTCAAAGTGCAGATAATGATAGTGAACTTCAATATACTTTGAATTGGTATGCAAAATTAAATCTTGAGCTAAACCAATAGTACTTTTAATTACTGCTATATAATGACCAATATCATCTAAAAGATGATGAATCCAAACGATCTCTTTAATAGCACATACATTACAATACATTTTGACATTTTGAAAACCAGGATAGAGTAGCACCATTGATCAAGTAATAACTCCCACTAGTGGACCAGCTAGAATCAAATTTAGCCCTTGTAAAATCAACATCTATATAAGCATTAAATTATAACCTTTTATGCCCACTGCTACGATAGAGAATGCCATAACTTGGAGTCTCGGCTAAATACCGCATAATATGTTTAGCTCTTCCCAATGTGATAGCATAGGAGCTTGCATAAATTGCCCGAGGCTATTGACAACAAAAGAACTATTTGATCTTGTGCAATGGCCAATATAGATAAGACTCTCAACCAAGCTTTGGTAGCAAGCAACATCCCAAAAAGGTTCTATATTGGGATTATGTTTCCAAACCAATGCTGGAATTGGTTGGACAATTATAGTAGAATCCATCATGTATGTGAAAGTAAATCATGAATATGCTTGGTAAAGCATAGATGAATAGAACTCTTAGGAGTATCATGAGAGACTTGAATACCCAAATAATAACTCACAGGACCCATAATATTTACCATTTCAAATCTTTAATGAAGTTGAGACTTATTATTAATGAGAAAAGACTCATAATTGGAGATAAGTATAGTGTCATCAACGTATTACACAATAATAATGAAAGAATCACCATCAAGTTTAAGATAAACATTAGTATTAGTCATAATATTAATAACTCCAAAATTAAAACTATGTAGAAAAGAGTTCATATTAGTGTATCATGCTTGAGTAGCTTGTTTAAGGAGAACATTGCAACTTACACACCAAATGTTCTTGGCCCTTAACTACATAACCCTTAGGTTTTTTCATATAAATTTTTTCATCTGAATCACCATTAAGAAACACAATCTTCACATTCATTTGATGAATGTGAAGATTATACTCTTCTACAAAAGCCAAAAGATCCAAATGGTGGTAATATGCATGAGATGTGAAAAGGTTTCATGATAATCAACACCAGGTTGTTGAGAAAACCATTTGATGATGATATGAGTGTCAGAGTTTAACCCGAAGGCCAACATGTGGCAACACATGGTTGCCAAGTGGCCATTCGACGACATCACCTTGTGTGAGCAACACTAAGTCTTCTAAGATAACCTTAAGAGTTTGACTTAGAAGCCCAATTAGGCAGAAGACCTAGAGTCCCACCCTAAGTTCCTTAGAATGACCATCCCTTAAACCCTAGAGGATAACCCGAGTAAACTATCCCAGTAGACCTAGACATGCTCATGCCCTAACCCCACAAAGGAGATGTGTCTCACACATCAGAGCCAAGGCATTGTCACTTACCCCTTGAAGAATCACCCTCATTCAGGAATACAACCCGTTTAGGGCGTCAAGGGATACCTTGAATCATGATTAACCCCTAAGGGTTTGAGTGGCCAAGTCATACCCTAGACCTATGGCTAATACTTAGTTAGGACACGAGTGTGTGCCGTTGGCGAACATGAGTGTTCTGCTAAGTAAACTCCCTAAGGCTAGGTTTGGATAATCTAAGTACATGACCTTGCGAGTGCTTCACGAAAAGGCTCCTGCTAACAAGCTTGGGTTGTTCAACCCATGGATTCCAAGGAGAACACTCCCCTAATCAAGTGTGCCTAAGCACACCTAGTTACGAGACCTAACCTCCCTTTAGCAAATGCCCAAGGCTTAACACCCTAGTGCAAGCACAAGCATGTCTGTTTGCTAAAGTATCCAACCCCTTGGTGATAAGCCCATGACACAACCCCAAAGGGCGTGCCTCAGGCGTTGTATTGTGTGACGTTTAGCCCAGTGTCACATCTCTATGTGACACTGCCTTCCACGATGTGGGTTATCATGCCATAGCCTTTTAAATTCGAGAGTTGCACCAAGTGCCACAAATGTGGCTCCTAAATGCCAACTCTAGAACCCCTCAATGAACCTTTAAGAACTAAGTAATGTGAACCTATCAAACAAGATCCCATGCCCACAATTGAACAAGGACACAAATGTGCCCTACTTGGCTGTGAGTGCTACACCTGGCTTGACGTGGAGGAGGAGGCTGGAGACAACCCTCAACTTCTGCATCTTGGAACGTGCATTCCGACAAGACCTCCCAGGCTTGGATTCGCCAACGTTAAGGGTAAGCTACACCGAAGATGGGACGTACCCTTGTCATCTGGAAGTTAGGGCGGCACAACAAAGGGTTGTGCCTTAACGACACAAGCTAGAGCTTGCACCGAGAGAAGAGTAACGAGCTCAGTCATGAACTTAGAAACCCTCACTCCTACACTCTACCTTATTTATGTGACGGATCCCGCCCCCCCCCCCCCCCTCCCCTCCCCCTCCCCTCCTCCCTCTTTTTCCTGTATGTGTAAGTGGGTTGGCACGGAATGCCAGCCCCTTAGTTAATGAGATGAGTTTGCACACTAACCCCTACCCCTAAACCCTACCCAAGGGGGGTGGGGGTTTTAGGGCGTAGGTTAGGTCAACCCTAGGGGTGTTCCTAACCCTATTTAACATGCCAAACTCATCTTAACTAGAACGTCAAAATTGGGGGTGGATTTTTTAGAAGGTAAGTGCTACCTTCGCTTAGAGTTTCTCGCAACATTTAAAGATAACCGGCCGGACTACCCCTAAACACCTAAGTGCACTAAGCAGGGCTGTTTCTCACTACATCTAGGGTTCGTCAACATAGTACAGTAGGTAACAATAATCAACCTTTAAAGTAAAGGGTCAAGTCATAGTAAAAACTATGACAATGAGCTTTGTAGCAATCTATAGTGTTGTCTACCTTTCACTTGAGCTTAAAGCACCATTTAAATTGGATAGCAGTAAGCTCTAGTGGTAAGCACATAAAACCCATGTATGCTTTTGAATGAGTGAAAATAACTCATCATCTACAACCTCGAGCCATAATGCAGCATCAGGTCATGACATAGCTTCTAACCATAAGCAAGGCTTTGAGTCAAAGGTGGAAATAAAAAGAAGAATGTAACGATCCAAACAAGTGGATGTGTGTTAAATATGGGCACTACGTTGAGGCACTTAACTCGATTGTTGACTAGAGGAATCAATATCAATGGAATCATTAGAAAAAGATGATGATGAAGCTTGTAACTAAATAACAACATCGTCAATAGAAGAAGTGGAAGAAGAACCTAATACATATTCAATAAGTGGAACAAAGGTGATTGGTGCTTCATCATCCATGAAAATATTAGGTTTTGGAAAAGCCTCAAGGACTTCTTCACCATAAGGAGAAGAAGATAACATAGGAAATGAAAAATAACATAAAAAGAACAAAGAACTTTGCCAATGGTCATATTATAAAGAATATCGTCTTTATAACCAATGAAAATGAAACATTTTCCAAGAGGATCGAGCTTTTTCTGAAGTTTAGGAAGAACAATAATAAAAGCTTCACAACTGAAAACATGTAACTGAGATACATTGGTTGTTTACATGTCCAAAGTTGAAACGGAGTGGTAGAATCACCAATAGTAATAGAAAGACTGCAATTCAAAGTATAAACAGCAACAAAAACAACTTCAACCCAAAAACTCTTGGACATACTAGCCTGAATGAGCATGCTACGCAACATATTAAGTATAGTATGGTTCTTCCATTTAGTAACACCATTTTGTTGAGGCAAATAATGAATAGAAAATTGATGAAATTATCACGAGTAGCACAATAATCCATAAAAGAAGAAGAAATATATTCACCACCATTATCAATGCACAAAACTTTGAGTACATATCCAATTAGTCACTTAACCATAGCTGTCACAACCCGATATAGGATACAGGATTCCGGATACAGGATACAGGATGCAGGATACAGGATACGGGTTACAAGATATGCCTGCAGGATATTCCTACAGGATATTCCTACATGATATGCCTATTGGATATGCTACAGGATATGCCTAGAGGATAAGAGCCACTATTCTTAGCTCATGACTAGATTAGCTTGGAGTTGTGAGCATAAAAGCTCTGACCTAATTGTGTACAATCAGTTACTATCAACACCAGTCATTCTACGATCATTCTTGTTCTTGTCTTGTTCTTGTCTTGTCTTGCTCCTGCCTCCCGCTCCTATCTCGCTCTTGGATCCTGTCCTGTTCCTATCTCGCTCCTAGATCCAGTCCTGTTCCTGTCCTACTCCTGGATCCTGTCCTGCGTCTTGTTTTGTTCCTGAGTTCCTAGTTCCTGTCTTGTTTCCTATCCTGCTCCTGAGTCAAGCCTTCCTACTCTTGGAATCCTGCTCACTTCCTGTTTCCTGGATCGTGGCTTGACAGTTTGATAGTAACTGATTTCATAACTCTTCGTTTTCCAGCTACCTTTTTTTTTCCTTGATTCTTTTCCTTCATTTTTCTCCTTTCTTTCTTTCATAAGATCATAGCTGATTTTGAGCACTTTCAACGCGAGCACCAAATGTTGCTTCATGAGCTGGCCACTTTGCGCCAAGTGGTCACCGATCTGCAAGGCTCCACCCATGCGGCACATGCAGCTGCTGATGCATCCTCCAAGGCTGCTGCGCAGGCTCTCTCTCAGGCATCGGTGGTTCCTCTTCATCGAACTTTTCTCCGGAGCCGAAGATCAGCATGCCAGAGAAGTTCAGTGGCAACCGTGCCGATTTCCAAGGTTTCCTGAATCAGATCCGGCTCTTGATCCGCATGCAACCACGCCGCTACTCGACGGATGCACAAAAGGTTGGCCTTTTGGCATCCTTACTAAGTGGATCTCCACGAGCTTGGGTTGCTCCCTTGCTGGAGCGTGACGACCCATTGATGGAGACTTTGAAGGTTTCGTGGCTGCCTTTGAAGCCTGTTTTGGAGATCCTGATAAGTACCGTTCTGCATGCACAAGTTACGGAGGCTCACACAAGGATCCAGACCAGCTTCAGTTTATGCATCCGAATTCCAGCAATTGTGCACAAACATTCCATGGGACGAGACTGCATTGATCGAACACTTTCGTTTTGGGCTGAGGGATGATGTGAAGGACCTTCTCCTTACATTACCGGATGCTCAAACGTTAGCGGAGATCATGCAACAGGCCGTTCGCTGCGACAACCGTTTGTTCGAGCGCCGTCAGGAAAAATTCCGTCAGCAGTTCCTGCCAACAATCCTGTAGCCGTAGCACATGTTCCTACGACACCTTCTGGAGCAGTTCCTATGGAGGTTAACAAATCCAAGCGTGGCCCACTTTCAACTGCTGAGAAGCAACGTCGTCGGGGTGAGAACCTATGCTTGTATTGTGGTGCAGCAGGACACAAGGTGGCGGAATGTCCTAATAAAGCCAGAACGTTCAAGACGCGTGAAGCCGAAGCTGAAGTTCAGTCGGAAAACTTCAATGTCCACTTCGTCTAGGAGCCGCGAAGTTGGACGTAGGTGCAGGCTCCATTGGTGCTGCTCATACCATTCCATCACTCAAGTTTCCTGTACACATTCGCCTCAATAATCGAGAGCTCAAGGAGTTTGCCCTGTTAGACACTGGTGCAAATGCATGTTTCATGGATGACACTTTTGCAGCTCAGCATGGCATTCCGGTGGTGAAGTTGAAGCGTGCAGTTCCTGTAGAGGTGGCCGATGGTCGTTTGATTGCTTCTGGCGCAGTTACCCACGCTACCACACCTCTCTCTTGCAATCATGGTGCATTCAACTGTTCGATTTCCTTCAACTTGATCAAGACTCGGTCGACTCCCATCATTTTTGGCATGCCATGGTTCGTTGTTGCAAATCCGCAGATCGACTGGAGGTCTAGGACGCTCACGTTTTCCTCTCCAGCAGCCAGGATCAATCCTGTACCTTCCTGCGTGCAGGATACATCCTTGGTGTCTGAGGCAGTACAAGCTACAGGATTGACCGTGCCTGTTCCTGTACCAGTGTTGAAGACTCCCTCGACAGGATTCACCTCATGTCAGTTCCTCAGCACATCCGCAGGCTCTCTCCACTCCTGTAAGTTTGCGGTTCCTGTACAGGGTTCTTCCAATCCTGTATCAGTGTCGAAGGTTCCTCCTCAACAGGATCCACCTCCTGTTGGTTCGTCAGCACACTCACAGGCTCTCCTCACTCCTGTGCATCCACGGACTTCTGTACAGGATTCTTCCAATCCTGTACACTTGTCAACATCCACATCTGTTTCTCCCAATCCTGCCTCTTTTTTACTCTGTTTCTGTTCCACCCCCCAAGATCCTTCCTCTTTTTCAGTCAGCAACTCCCTCCTTCTCCTCTCCGAGTTCTTACCACTACCATGCATGAACTTGCCACTGATCCTGCTCCTTTCCACCTTTTTGCCTTTCAAGTAACTCCTACGTCCTCTTCTACCTTTCCTGTGTCTGACTCTCCTGTTTTTCAATCTCCTTCTCCTGCTTCTTTCCTTCTCCTCCTTCTTCCTACCATCCAAGTACCACCTTTAAGGACGTTTTTGACAAGCACAAGGCTACAGTTCTTCCTGTTCACAGGTCCTACGACTGTCCTATTGATCTTGCAGAAGGAAAGACCACCGTTCGGACCGATTTACGCATTGTCACCCACAGAGTTGGAGGTTCTTTCGCCAGTACATCGAGGACAACTTGGCATCCGGCTTCATTCGTCACTCAAAGTCCCCTGCAGGAGCGCCTATCTTCTTTGTCAAGAAGAAGGATGGGAGCTTACGTTGTGGACTACAGGGGTTTGAATCAAGTACCATTCGGAATCGGTACCCGTTGCCATTGATCCCGGAACTTCTCGATCGGCTGCGAGGAGCAAAGGTGTTCACGAAGATCGACTTACGAGGGGCCTACAACCTTGTACGGATTCGTCCCGGCGATGAGTGGAAGACTGCCTTTCGTACAAGGTATGGACACTTCGAGTACACGGTGATGCCTTTCGGCCTTACCAATGCCCCAGCCGTGTTCCAACACATGGTGAACGACATCTTTCGTGACTTCTTGGACCAGTTTGTGGTGATCTACCTCGACGACATTTTGATTTTCTCCAAGGACCAGGCGGCACATGACAAGCATGTACGTTGGTTCTACAGCGGCTTCGCGAGCATGGCTGTATGCGAAGTTGGAGAAGTGTTTTTTCGATAGGGATTCTGTGGAGTTCTTGGGCTACATCGTCTCTCCTGCTGGCGTTTCCATGGACATGCACAAGGTGAAGACCATCGTGGAGTGGGAGAGGCCCAAGTCTGTACGAGATGTACAATGTTTCCTTGGCTTTGCAAACTTCTACAGGGTTCATACAGGACTTCTCCAAGCGTGTACTTCCACTCACGGAACTCACCAAGCGCACAGAGGTTTTCTCTTGGTCCGACAAGGCGGAACATGCATTCACAACACTCAAGGACACCTTCACGACAGCTCCGATTTTAGCACATCCTGATCCTTCTCGTCCTTTCTTCGTTGAAGCAGATGCCTCGGATTTTGCAGTAGGATCCGTCCTATCGCAAGTTGGAGAGGACAAGTTGCTTCATCCTGTAGCTTTTCACTCTCGTAAGTTCCTGTCGGCGGAGATCAATTACGAGATTCATGACAAGGAACTCAAGGCCATTGTGGATTCGTTTGAGGAGTGGCGGCATTTCCTGGAAGGTGCTGCACATCCTGTACAAGTTCTTACGGATCACAAGAACCTGGAGTACTTTCAAACGGCTCGAGTTCTCAGTCGGCGACAGGCTAGGTGGGCGGAGTTCCTATCACGTTTTGACTTCGTCATCGTCTACAGGCCCGGTTTTCGGAATGGCAAGGCGGACGCATTGTCTAGGCGCTCTTACCTTGCACCAAGCCCGGGCGATCCTGCATTTGACTGTCAAAGGCAAGTGTTGTTGGGTCCTGATCGATTCCGGCTTGCGGCACTGCAGGTTCATCAGGCTCCAGCAAATTCAACACTCCTACAGGACGTCCGTTCGCAGTTGGCTACAGACGACTTGGCAAAGAATGTGTTCTCACACATTCATCCTGACGTTGCAAGTTCCTCTTCCTCCAGTTCCCGTCCAGACTACAACCTGTTCACCATACAGGATGGACTCCTGTACCGGGAAGGTCTCCTGTACGTTCCTGTTGGTGTTTGCAGGACTCGTGTGGTACAGGATTGTCATGATACCCCGGCTACAGGACATTTTGGTGTGGCCAAGACAGTTGAGTTGGTGACTCGCAACTATTGGTGGCCTGGGTTGCGAGGTTTTGTGGAAAGGTTTGTACGGAGTTGTGACACTGTACAGGTCGAAGATGCCTCATCATGCACCCTCTGGTCTTCTTCGTCCTCTTCCTGTTCCTTCTGCTCCTTGGAGATCCATTTCTATGGATTTCCTCACAGATCTTCCTCCTTCTCGTGGATTCGATGCAGTTCTTGTGGTGGTTGACCGTTTCACCAAGCAGGCTCATTTCCTACCCTGCAACAAGACAGCTACAGGTCAGACAACTGCCGAGTTGGTGATCCGTGAGGTGTTCCGACATCATGGTCTTCCTGAGAGCATTGTTTCCGATCGAGGTCCACAATTCATGTCCAAGTTTTGGCGAGAGCTTCTTCGGAGTCTACAGGTTAAAGCGGATCTTTCTTCAGGATATCACCCACAAACGATGGGCAGTCGAACGCACAATTCAGACCTTGGAAAGTATCTTCGTTGCTTCATCAGTTACCACAGGATAACTGGTTGGACCTTCTTCCTATGGCGGAGTTTGCCTACAACAACTCCATTCACGCATCTACAGGCCAGACACCTTTCTTTGCTCTTACAGGCCACCATCCACGTTTTGACTTTGCTCCTCCGCTTCTCCTTCTTCCGCTCCTGCAGTACAGGATCGTCTTCAGCATCTTCGCAGGTACAGGATGATCTCCAGGTTCATCTTCAGCAGGCACAGGAACGTACAAGCATCATGCTGATGCTCACCGTCAGCCGGCACCTGCATACAAGATTGGTGATCTCGTGTGGCTTCTTCGTCGACACATTCGCACCAACAGGCCTTCTTCTAAGTTGGATTTTCAACGATTGGGCCCTTACAGGATCGTGGCGGAGGTAAATCCTGTAGCTTTCCGACTCGAGTTACCATCCACGGTGAAACTTCATCCTGTGTTTCACACCTCCTTGTTGGAGCCGTATCATTTCTTTTCCTTCTTCTCCTCCCCCTCCTGTGGTCATTGCTGGTGAACCTGAGTACGAAGTTGCAGCCATCCTTGATTCTCGTCTTCATCGCCGCCAACTTCAATACTTGGTGGATTGGAAAGGTTATTTGCCTACCGATCGCACTTGGGAACCTGCATCCAACTTACTCCATGCTTCTTCCAAAGTTGCTGCCTTCCATCGGCATTATCCTGCTAAACCAGGTCCTAAGACTCGTGGAACTCGTCCTTAGGGAGGAGGTGCTGTCACAACCCGATACAGGATACAGGATCCGGATACAGGATACAGGATGCAGGATTTCGGATACAGGATACGGGTTACAGGATATCTGCAGGATATACAGGATATACCTACAGGATATTCCTACAGGATATGCTATAGGATATGCTAAGGATATGCCTAGAGGATAAGGGCACTATTCTTAGCTCATGACTAGATTAGCTTGGAGTTGTGAGCATAAAAGCTCCGACCTAATTGTTGTACAATCAGTTACAATCAACACCAGTCATTCTACGATCATTCTTGTTCTTGCCTTGTCTTGTCTTGTCTTGCTCCTTTGCCTCCTGCTCCTATCTCGCTCCTGGATCCTGTCTTGTTCCTATCTCGATCCTATATCCAGTCCTGTTCCTGTCCTACTCCTGGATCCTGTCCTGCGTCTTGTCTTGTTCCTGAGTTCGTAATTCCTGTCTTGTTTTCCTATCCTGCTCCTGAGTCAAGCCTTCCTACTCTTGGAATCTTGCTCATTTCCTGTTTCCTGGATCGTGGCTTGACAATAGCAAGATAAAGTTTGAAAGTTGTAAATACATCACGCTTGTGTTGCAAGAATATATATGCGTATACCAACTATAATCATCAATAAAGATGAGATAATAACAAGAACATTCAACAAGAATGGAAAAGATCCACATAAATCAAAATGAAACTAACTCAAAAGACGATGAATTGCAAGAAGTGGACAAATGTAATGGTTGATGATGAAGCTTTCCAAAAGCACACGCATCACAAGATAGACGTGGTTGAGGATCTAAGTCAAAGCCAGTGATTAATTATTGAGAGTGCATCTTGTTCATAGTTGTAAGTCACAGGTGTTTGAGTCGACGATGCTAAAGAGTACAAGTACTTGGCGCAGAAATAGCAAGAGCAAAATCACAATGATTAACATGTTGAAGAAAAACCTGATATAAATGTCCAACCCGCGGTGCAGTGAGGGAATGGGTGTGTCATGACCATAAGTGAAGACGCAAAAAGCATCACTAAAAGAAGCATAAATACCCATATCCGCAAGCCAAGAGATGAAGAGCAAGTTCTTGTGAATAGTTGGAACATGAAGCACTTCATGAATAACATATTGATCGCTAAGCCAAAAGACACCTACACCTTCAATAAGATGAGTAGAATGATCCCCAAGATATACAAATTTAGAAGTAGTCATTAACCAATAGTTCAGAGTGTTCCACAATATGTTGAGTAGCTTCAAAAATTATAACAAAAGCTGCATTAGACACGGAGAATGACTCAAGACTAATCGATGGAGTAGCACATCCCCCAAAATAATTAACCTAAGATCCATTTAAAAACAACAAGAACAATCTTAAAAAATATGACCAGTTTGTCCACATAAACCGCAAGCAGAGTGCAAAAGTTGAATGTATGACCAGTGTCTTTTTAAAGCTAAGTACTTTATTAAGATTGACTTTTTAAAATGTGTATAATTTTGCTTAGGAGATGAGTGAAAAACTATGTTTTATACACAGTATGGATAATTCGAGTACACAGTGATGCTGTTTGGTCTCATTAACATGCCAGTTGTCTTCCAACACATGACCAATAACATCTTTTTAATTTCAAAATCTATTTGTCCTCATCTACCTCGATGATATCCTGGTGTTTTTCAAGACCTTGAAGGATATGTTTGGCAAGTATTGGGTCCATGCGAGATGATGTACCCTAAGAACTCCACATGATCATGCTTAATGTAAAGACCATGATCTCATAATAAGCAAACCTGGATTTGCGACGTGTCTACATACGTGTGTATGTGTATGTGTGATAAGAAAACACAACCAAGTCATGACTGTGTTGAATTGGCAAGCTCCACGTTGAGTACATGATGTGTAATGTTTCCTTGGTATTGCTAACTTTTACTGCAATTCATTGAGTATTCTAAGATCGTGTTGTTGCTCACCAACTCACACAAAAGGACAAGCCATTCTCATAGACACTAGAGGCAAATGCCACATTCCAAGCCCTTAAGCGTGCTTTCTCTTCGACTCTGATCCTTGTTCACCTAAATCTTGATCAACCTTTTATTGTCAAAGTTGATTTGTACTTGGTAGTGTTCTTTTTTAAATCAACAAAGATGAATAACTTGACACAATGAGCCATAGATTGTGGCTTCCTAAACCATTGTGGTTTTTGGCTATAAAAGCCACTTTAGTTGGTGATTTTCAAAGTGAGTTCATGAAAAAGTGGCTTTTGATGATAACACTGTGGCTCTCAATAGTGGATAATAGTGACAGTGGCATTCTCATAGAAAACTTAATGACTTTCTTTGTGGCATTTGAAAATGTGACTTTTAGAATGACATGTAATGACTTTTTAAATGACATATCTCATGTGGTTTCATTATGATATAGATTATGGCGTTTTAAAATGGCTTATGAAGATGCAACTTGCAACATAAAATTTATTATGTTTTTTTAAAAGGCTTTTTTTTATTTATATTGGCCAAAAGTATTTGATTGTGCCTTCTGAGGCACTAGTCAATTAACTTTGCATGTGCCTTAAAATTTGCGAGCGAACAAAAAATGAAATGTTGTTTGCCTGAATATAATGTCCATCCACCAAGAATTAGTAACTTCACCTTGAAAATCTTCCACCTTTTGTATTAAAGAAATGAACCACCTCGATTCAATTTTCCTTTAATTAAATGACATTCTCCAATTGAATGGGTCCTATATCCTTTTTTATCTTCTCACAAAATAAAAAATGCTCCACTTTAGACCACTTTTGTTTGTTGTTCTGTCACTATGTAGGCCTCACTAGGAGTGTTCTCCATTAGTTGAGCATTCTTCCAACCACTATATCTCTGATGTGCACTTTGCACATTGCTTGAAAGTACAAGTCCTGCCTTCAAACCTGCTTGAGTCTGTATTTTGACTACACCCCATCTAATGCCACACCGGCTTTGACCTTCCCTTTCTTGTAATTGCAAAGGAAACTTACTTGAAATGACTTCCAGGGCAATGTCAACCCTTTTGGCCATTTATTGGGAAGAATGCAAATTTCTCGAAGTATATTTTCCACATGGAGGCCCATGGATTACATGCCAAGAAGTCCATGAGTCGCAGTGATATTTGTAAAAAGACAAATCAAAAATTAATTTAATTCAAACTGCTAGACTACAATACTAACTATAGAAATGGCAAATAAGAACACATGAATCTGGCCACAATAATCCATTGAAGTTATTTCACTATTTATAATAGCATATTTCACTTGCAAGCAAAATTAAGTAACCTTAAATTAAAAAAACAATCGATATCTCAAATTAAAAATTTATACTTGGATTGTCAAGGTCGTGAGTCAGCACACTTGAATATAACTACCATTCATCCAAACTGCTTTATGGCAATAATATGTTGGTTAATATAAGTTGCTTTTCAAATGATGGTCCTAAAAGTCGAGAAAGAGCTTGCATCTGGATTGTAGCAATAGGTTTACCTTTCTGCATGTGAACGAGGATGCCTACTTTTGCAATGTAACTCCTCCAGTCTTTACTCCTTGTCAAGCCACGATCCAGGAACCAGAAGTGAGCAGGATTCCGAGAACAGGAAGGCTTGACTCAGGAATAGGACCAAGGTAGAACAGGAACTAGGAATAAGACAGGAATAGGACGGATCCAGGAGCAGGACAGAATCAGGATAGGATCCGGGAGCAAGACAGGAAAGCGCAGGACAGGATCCAGGAACAAGATAGGAACAAGACAGGATCAGGAGCAAGACAAGAGCAGGAGGCAAGGAGCAAGACACGACAAGACAAGAACAAGAATGATCGTAGAAAGACTGGTGTTGATAGTAACTGATGTACAACAATTAGGTTGGAGTTTATGCTCACAACTCCAAGCTAATCTGGTCATGAGTCTAATCTAGTCATGAGCTAAGAATAGTGTCCCTTATCCTCTAGGCATATCCTATATGCATATCTATAGGAATATCCTATAGGTATATCTGTAGGAATATCCTGCAAGCATATCCTGTAACCCGTATCTTGTATCCGAAATCCTGCATCCTGTTATCCTGTATTTCGGAATCCTGTATACTGTATCAGGTTGTGACAGCACCTCCTCTCTAAGGACGAGTTTCACGAGTCTTAGGACCTGGTTTAGCAGGATAATGCTGATGGAAGGCAACAACTTTGGAAGAAGCATGGAGTAAGTTGGATGCAGGTTCCCAAGTGCGATCGGTAGGCAAATAACCTTTCCAATCCACCAAGTATTGAAGTTGGCGGCGATGAAGACGAAAATTAAGGATGGCTGCAACTTCGTACTCAGGTTCACCAGCAATGACCACAGAAGGGGAGGAGAAGAAGCACGACCAGGAAGAGAAGAAGGATGATACGGCTCCAACAAGGAGGTGTGAAACACAGGATGAAGTTTCACCGTGGATGGTAACTCAAGTCGGAAAGCTACAGGATTTACCTCCGCCACGATCCTGTAAGGCCCAATCGTTGAAAATCCAACTTAGAAGAAGGCCTGTTGGTGCGAATGTGTCGACGAAGAAGCCACACGAGATCACCAATCTTGTATGCAGGTGCTGTCAAGCCACGATCCAGGAACCAGGAAGAGAACAGGATTCCAAGGACATGAAGGCTTGACTCAGGAACAGGACTGAGAGTAGGACAAGAACTAGGAATAGGAACAGGACGGATCTAGGAGCAAGACAGGATCAGGATAGGATCCGGGAGCAAGACAGGAAAGCACAGGATAGGATCCGGGAGCAAGACAGGAAAGCACAGGATAGGATCCGGGAGCAAGACAGGAACAGGACAGGATTTAGGAGCAGGACAGGATCCAGGAACAGGACAGGAAATAGGAGCGAGACAGGAACAGAACAGGAAACAAGACAAGAACAAGACAAGACAAGATTGATCGTAGTAAGACTGGTGTTGATAGTAACTGATTGTACAACAATTAGGTCAGAGCTTTTATGCTCACAACTCCAAGAGCTAATCTAGGCATGCATGCAAAAGTGGTTGCATGCATGCAGAGGCTAAGATGAGTCCACATGTCCCTTATCCTCTAGGCATATCCTGTGGCATATCCTGTAGGAATATCCTGCAACCGAATCCTGTGTCCGGAATCCTAGTAGGAATATCCTGTAGGAAAATCCTGCAACCCATATCCTGTATCCAGAATCCTGTAGGAAAGTCCTGCAACCCATGTCCTGTATCCGGAATCCTGTATTCTGTATCGGGTCGTGACAGCACCTCCTCCCTAAAGATGAGTTCCATGAGTCTTGGGACCTGGTTTTAGCAGGATAATGCTGATGGAAGGCAGCAACCTTGGAAGAAGCATGGAGTAAGTTGGATGCAGGCTCCCAAGTGCGATCAGTAGGCAGGTACCCTTTCCAATCCACCAAGTATTGGAGTTGGTGACGATGAAGACGAGAGTCAAGGATGGCTGCGACTTTGTACTCAGGTTCCGTGTCAATGACCACAAAAGGGGGAGAGAAGAAACACGACCGGGAAGAGAAGAAGGATGATACGGCTCCAATAAAGAGGTGTGAAACACAGGATGAAGTTTCATCGTGGATGGTAACTCGAGTCGGAAAGCTACAGGATTTACCTCCGCCACGATCCTATAAGGGCCCAATCGTTGAAAATCCAACTTAGAAGAAGGCCTGTTGGTGCGAATGTGTCGACGAAGAAGCCACACGAGATCACCAATCTTGTATGCAGGTGCCGGCTGTCGGTGAGCATCAGCATGATGCTTGTATCGTTCCTGTGCCTGTTGAAGATGAACCTGGAGATCATCCTGTACCTGCCGAAGATGCTGAAGATGATCCTGTACTGCAGGAGCGGAAGAAGGAGAAGCGGTAGGAGCAAAGTCAAAACGTGGATGGTGGCCTGTAAGAGCAAAGAAAGGTGTCTGTCCTGTAGATGCGTGAACGGAGTTGTTGTAGGCAAACTCCGCCATTGGAAGGAGGTCCAACCAGTTGTCCTGCTGGTAACTGATGAAGCAACGAAGATACTGTTCTAAGGTCTGAATTGTGCGTTCGGACTGCCCATCGGTTTGTGGGTGATATCCTGAAGAAAGATCCGCTTTGACCTGTAGACTCCGAAGAAGCTCTCGCCAAAACTTGGACATGAATTGTGGACCTCGATCGGAAACAATGCTCTCAGGAAGCCATGATGTCGGAACACCTTGCGGATCACCAACTCGGCAGTTGTCTGACCTGTAGCTGTCTTGTTGCAGGGTAGGAAATGAGCCTGCTTGGTGAAACGGTAACCACCACAAGAACTGCATCAAATCCACGGGAAGGAGGAAGATCTGTGAGGAAATCCATACAAATGGATCTCCAAGGAGCAGACGGAACAGGAAGAGGACGAAGAAGACCAGAGGGTGCATGATGAGGCATCTTCGACCTGCTACAAGTGTCACAACTCCGTACAAACCTCTCCACAAAACCTCGCAACCCAGGCCACCAATAGTTGCGAGTCACCAATTCCACTGTCTTGGCCACACCAAAATGTCCTGTAGCCGGGGTATCATGACAATCCTGTACCACACGAGTCCAAGAAATACCAACAGGAACGTACAGGAGACCTTCCGGTACAGAAGTCCATCCTGTATGGTGAATAGGTTGTAGTCTGGACGGAACTGGAGGAAGAGGAACTTGCAACGTCAGGATGAATGTGTGAACACATTCTTTGCCAAGTCGTCTGTAGGCAACTGCGAACGAACGTCCTGTAGGAGTGTTGAATTTACTGGAGCCTGATGATGAACCTGCAGTGCCGCAAGCCGGAAACGATCAGGACCCAACAACACTTGCCTTTGACCGTCAAATGCAAGATCGCCCGGGCTTGGTGCAAGGTAAGAGCGCCTACACAATGCATCCGCCTTGCCATTCCGAAAGCCGGGCCTGTAGACGATGACGAAGTCAAAACGTGATAGGAACTCTGCCCACCTAGCTTTTCGCTGACTGAGGACCCGAGCAGTTTGAAAGTACTCCAGGTTCTTTGTGATCCGTAAGAACTTGTACAGGATGTGCAGCACCTTCCAGGAAATGCCGCCATTCCTCAAACGAATCCACAATGGCCTTGAGTTCCTTGTCATGAATCTCATAGTTGATCTCCGCCGACAGGAACTTACGAGAGTGAAAGGCTACAGGATGAAGCAACTTGTCCTCTCCAACTTGCGATAGGACGGATCCTACTGCAAAATCTGAGGCATCTGCTTCAATGAAGAAAGGATGAGAAGGGTCAGGATGTGCTAAAATCGGAGCTGTCGTGAAAACGTCCTTGAGTGTTGTGAACGCGTGTTCCGCCTTGTCGGACCAAGAGAAAAGTCCTGTGCGCTTGGTGAGTTCTGTGAGTGGAAGTACACGCTTGGAGAAGTCCTGTATGAACCGCCTGTAGAAGTTTGCAAAGCCAAGGAAACATTGTACATCTCGTACCGACTTGGGCCTCTCCCACTCCACGATGGTCTTCACCTTGTGCATGTCCATGGAAACGCCAGCAGGAGAGACGATGTAGCCCAAGAACTCCACCGAATCCCTATCGAAAAAACACTTCTCCAACTTCGCGTACAAGCCATGCTCGCGAAGCCGCTCTAAACTAGTCGTACATGCTTGTCATGTGCCGCCTGGTCCTTGGAGAAAATCAAGATGTCGTCGAGGTAGATCACCACAAACTGGTCCAAGAAGTCACGGAAAATGTCGTTCACCATGTGTTGGAATACAGCTGGGGCATTGGTAAGGCGAAAGGCATTACCGTGTACTCAAAATGTCCATACCTTGTACGAAAGGCAGTCTTCCACTCATCGCCGGGACGAATCCGTACAAGGTTGTAGGCTCCTCGTAAGTCGATCTTCGTGAACACCTTTGCCCCTCGCAGCCGATCGAGAAGTTCCGGATCAATGGCAACGGGTACCGATTCCGAATGGTGACTTGATTCAAACCCATGTAGTCGACCACCAAACGTAAACTCCCATCCTTCTTCTTGACAAAGAAGATAGGAGCTCCTGCAGGGGACTTTGAGTGACGAATGAAGCCGGATGCTAAGTTGTCCTCGATGTACTGACGAAGAACCTCCAACTCTGTGGGTGACAATGCATAGATTGGTCCGGAATGGTGGAGTCTTTCCTTCCGCAAGATCAATAGGACAGTCGTAGGACCTGTGAACAGGAAGAACTGCAGCCTTGTGCTTGTCAAAAACGTCCTTAAAGTCGTGGTACTTGGATGGTAGGGAAGAAGGAGGAGAAGGAGAAGGAGAAGGAGAAAAAACAGGGGAGTCGGATACAGGAAAGGTAGAAGAGGACGTAGGAGTTACTGAAAAGCAAAAAGGTGGAAGGGGGCAGGATCAGTGGCGAGTTCATGCATGGTAGTGGTAAGAACTCGGAGAGGAGAAGGAGGGAGCTGTGACTGAAAAAGAGAAGGATCTTGGGGGATGGAACAGAGGCAGGGTAACAGAAAGAAGCAGGATTGGAAAAAACCTGTGTGGTTGTTGATGAGTGTACAGGATTGGAAGAATCCTGTACAGGAGTCCGTGGTTGCGCAAGAGTGGAAGAAGCCTGCGAATGTGCTGACGAATCAACAAGAGGTGGATCCTGTTGAGGAGGAACCTTCAACACTGATACAGGAATAGGTACGGTCAATCCTGTAGCTTGTACTGCCTCAGATACTAAGGATGTATCCTGCACGCAGGAAGGTACAGGATTGATCCTAGCAGTTGGAGAGGAAAACGTGAGCGTCGTAGACCTCCAGTCGATCTGCGGATTTGCAACAACGAACCATGGCATGCCCAAAATGATGGGAGTCGACCGAGTCTTGAACAAGTTGAAGGAAATTGAACAGTTGAATGTGCCATACTGCAGGAGAGAGGTTCGGTAGCATGGGTAACTGCGCCAGAAGCAATTAGACGCCCATCGGCCACCTCTACAGGAACTGCACGCTTCAACTTCACCACCGAAATGCCATGTTGAGTTGCAAACGTGTCATCCATGAAGCATGCATTTGCACCAGTGTCTAACAAGGCAAACTCCATGAGCTCTCGATTATTAAGATGAATGTGTACAGGAAACTTAAGTGAGGGATGGTATGAGCAGCACCAATGGAGCCTGCACCTACGTCCAACTTCGCGGCTCCTAGACGAAGTGGACATTGGAGTTTTCCGACTGAACTTCAGCTTCAACTTCACGCGTCTTGAAGTTCCTGGCTTTAATAGGACAATCTGCCACCTTGTGTCCTGCTCCACCACAATACAAGCACAGGTTCTCACTGCGACGACGTTGCTTCTCGCAGCGGAAAGAGAGCCACGCTTGGATTTCTCAACCTCCATAGGAACTACTCCAGAAGGTGGTGCAGGAACATGTACCACAGCTGCAGGATTGGTTTGCAGGAACTGCTGACGGGATCTTTCCTGACGACGCTCGAACAAACGGTTGTCGCAACGAACAGCTTGTTGCATGATCTCCGCTAATGTTTGGGCATCCGGTAACGTAAGGAGAAGGTCCTTCACATCGTCCCTCAACCCAAAACGGAAAGTGTTCGATCAATGCAGTCTCGTCCCATGGAATGTTCGTGCAAAGTTGCTGAAATTCGGATGCATAGACGGAAGCTGGTCGGGATCCTTGAGTGAGCTTCCGTAACTTCGTGCATGCAGAACGGTACTTATCAGGATCTCCAAAACAGGCTTCAAAGGCAGCCACGAAACCTTCAAAGTCTTCCATCAATGGATCGTCACGCTCCAGCAAGGGGGCAACCCAAGCCCGTGGAGATCCACTTAGTAAGGATGCCAAAAGACCCACCTTTTGAGCATCAGTCGAGTAGCGCCGTGGTTGCATACGGATCAAGAGCCGGATCTGATTCAGGAAACCTTGGAAATCGGCACGATTACCACTGAACTTCTCTGGCATGCTAACCTTCGGCTCCGAAGAAAAGTTTGATGAAGAGGAACCACCGATGCCTGGGAGAGAGCCTGCGCAGCAGGAGGATGCATCAGCAGCTGCATGTGCCGCAGTGGTGGAACCTTGCAGGTCGGTGACCACTTGGCGCAAAGTGGCCAGCTCATGAAGTAGCATTTGGTGCTCGTTGAAACGCTCAAAATCAGCCATGATCTAGGAAAGAAAAAAGGAGGAAAATGAAGGAAAGAATCAAGAAAAAGGTAGCTGGAAAACGGAGAACTATGAAGCAGTTACTATCAAACTGTCAAGCCACGATCCAGGAACCAGGAAGAGAACAGGATTCCAAGGACATGAAGGCTTGACTCAGGAACAGGACCGAGAGCAGGACAGGAACTAGGAATAGGAACAGGACGGATCTAGGAGCAAGACAGGATCAGGATAGGATCCGGGAGCAAGACAGGAAAGCACAGGATAGGATCCAGAGACAGGAACAGGACAGGATCCAGGAGCAGGACAGGATCCAGGAACAGGACAGGAAATAGGAGCGAGACAGGAACAGGACAGGAAACAAGACAAGAACAAGACAAGACAAGATTGATCGTAGTAAGACTGGTGTTGATAGTAACTGATTGTACAACAATTAGGTCGGAGCTTTTATGCTCACAACTCCAAGAGCTAATCTAGGCATGCATGCAAAAGTGGTTGCATGCATGCAGAGGCTAATGAGTCCACATGTCCCTTATCCTCTAGGCATATCCTGTGGCATATCCTGTAGGAATATCCTGCAACCGAATCCTGTGTCCGGAATCCTGGTAGGAATATCCTGTAGAAAAATCCTGCAACCATATCCTGTATCCAGAATCCTGTAGGAAAGTCCTGCAACCCATGTCCTGTATCCGGAATCCTGTATTCTGTATCGAGTCGTGACAGGTGCCGACTAACAGTGAGCATCAGCATGATGCTTGTACCGTTCCTGTGCCTGCTGAAGGTGAACCTGGAGATCATCCTGTACCTGCCGAAGATGTTGAAGACGATCCTGTACTGCAGGAGCGGAAGAAGGAGAAGCGGGAGGAGGCAAAGTCAAAACGTGGATGGTGGCCTGTAAGAGCAAAGAAAGGTGTCTGTCCTGTAGATGCGTGAACGGAGTTGTTGTAGGCAAACTCCGCCATTGGAAGAAGGTCCAATAGTTGTCCTGTTGGTAACTGATGAAGCAACGAAGATACTGTTCTAAGGTCTGAATTGTGCGTTCGGACTGCCCATCGGTTTGTGGGTGATATCCTGAAGAAAGATCCGCTTTAACCTGTAGACTCCGAAGAAGCTCTCGCCAAAACTTGGACATGAATTGTGGACCTCGATCGGAAACAATGCTCTCAGGAAGACCATGATGTCGGAACACCTCACGGATCACCAACTCGGCAGTTGTCTGACCTGTAGCTGTCTTGTTGCAGGGTAGGAAATGAGCCTGCTTGGTGAAACGGTCAACCACCACAAGAACTGCATCGAATCCACGAGAAGGAGGAAGATCTGTGAGGAAATCCATAGAAATGGATCTCCAAGGAGCAGAAGGAACAGGAAGAGGACGAAGAAGACCAGAGGGTGCATGATGAGGCATCTTCGACCTGTTACAAGTGTCACAACTCCGTACAAACCTCTCCACAAAACCTCGCAACCCAGGCCACCAATAGTTGCGAGTCACCAACCACTGTCTTGGCCACACCAAAATGTCCTGTAGCCGGGGTATCATGACAATCCTGTACCACACGAGTCCTGAAATACCAACAGGAACGTACAGGAGACCTTCCCGGTACAGGAGTCCATCCTGTATGGTGAACAGGTTGTAGTCTGGACGGGAACTGGAGGAAGAGGAACTTGCAACGTCAGGATGAATGTGTGAGAACACATTCTTTGCCAAGTCGTCTGTAGCCAACTGCGAACGGACGTCCTGTAGGAGTGTTGAATTTGCTGGAGCCTGATGAACCTGCAGTGCCGCAAGCCGGAATCGATCAGGACCCAACAACACTTGCCTTTGACAGTCAAATGCAGGATCGCCCGGGCTTGGTGCAAGGTAAGAGCGCCTAGACAATGCGTCCGCCTTGCCATTCCGAAAACCGGGCCTGTAGACGATGACGAAGTCAAAACGTGATAGGAACTCCGCCCACCTAGCCTGTCGCCGACTGAGAACTCGAGCCGTTTGAAAGTACTCCAGGTTCTTGTGATCCGTAAGAACTTGTACAGGATGTGCAGCACCTTCCAGGAAATGCCGCCACTCCTCAAACGAATCCACAATGGCCTTGAGTTCCTTGTCATGAATCTCGTAATTGATCTCCGCCGACAGGAACTTACGAGAGTGAAAAGCTACAGGATGAAGCAACTTGTCCTCTCCAACTTGCGATAGGACGGATCCTACTGCAAAATCCGAGGCATCTGCTTCAACGAAGAAAGGACGAGAAGGATCAGGATGTGCTAAAATCGGAGCTGTCGTGAAGGTGTCCTTGAGTGTTGTGAATGCATGTTCCGCCTTGTCGGACCAAGAGAAAACCTCTGTGCGCTTGGTGAGTTCCGTGAGTGGAAGTACACGCTTGGAGAAGTCCTGTATGAATCGCCTGTAGAAGTTTGCAAAGCCAAGGAAACATTGTACATCTCGTACAGACTTGGGCCTCTCCCACTCCACGATGGTCTTCACCTTGTGCATGTCCATGGAAACGCCAGCAGGAGAGACGATGTAGCCCAAGAACTCCACAGAATCCCTATCGAAAAAACACTTCTCCAACTTCGCATACAGGCCATGCTCGCGAAGCCGCTGTAGAACCAATCGTACATGCTTGTCATGTGCCGCCTGGTCCTTGGAGAAAATCAAAATGTCGTCGAGGTAGATCACCACAAACTGGTCCAAGAAGTCACGAAAGATGTCGTTCACCATGTGTTGGAACACGGCTGGGGCATTGGTAAGGCCGAAAGGCATCACCGTGTACTCGAAGTGTCCATACCTTGTACGAAAGGCAGTCTTCCACTCATCGCCGGGACGAATCCGTACAAGGTTGTAGGCCCCTCGTAAGTCGATCTTCGTGAACACCTTTGCTCCTCGCAGCCGATCGAGAAGTTCCGGGATCAATGGCAACGGGTACCGATTCCGAATGGTGCTTGATTCAAACCCCTGTAGTCCACAACCAAACGTAAGCTCCCATCCTTCTTCTTGACAAAGAAGATAGGCGCTCCTGCAGGGGACTTTGAGTGACGAATGAAGCCGGATGCCAAGTTGTCCTCGATGTACTGGCGAAGAACCTCCAACTCTGTGGGTGACAATGCGTAAATCGGTCCGAACGGTGGAGTCTTTCCTTCGCAAGATCAATAGGACAGTCGTAGGACCTGTGAACAGGAAGAACTGCAGCCTTGTGCTTGTCAAAAACGTCCTTAAAGGAGTGTACTTGGATGGTAGGGAAGAAGGAGGAGAAGGAAAAGAGGAGAAGGAGATTGAAAAACAGGAGAGTCAGACACAGGAAAGGTAGAAGAGGACGTAGGAGTTACTTGAAAGGCAAAAAGGTGGAAAGGAGCAGGATCAGTGGCAAGTTCATGCATGGTAGTGGTAAGAACTCGGAGAGGAGAAGGAGGGAGCTGTGACTGAAAAAGAGGAAGGATCTTGGGGGTGGAACAGAACAGAGTAACAAAAGAGGCAGGATTGGGAAAAGATTGGATGTTGACGTGTGGAGTTACAAGTGTACAGGATTAAGAATCCTGTACAGGAGTCCGTGGTGCAGGAGAGCCTGTGATGTGCTGACGAATCAACAGGAGGTGGATCCTGTTGAGGAGGAACCTTCGACACTGATACAGGATTGGAAGAACCCTGTACAGGACACCGCAAACTTACAGGAGTGGAGAGAGCCTGCGGATGTGCTGAGGAACTGACATGAGGTGAATCCTGTCGAGGAGGAGTCTTCAACACTGGTACAGGAACAGGCACGGTCAATCCTGTAGCTTGTACTGCCTCAGACACCAAGGATGTATCCTGCACGCAGGAAGGTACAGGATTGATCCTGGCTGCTGGAGAGGAAAACGTGAGCGTCCTAGACCTCCAGTCGATCTGCGGATTTGCAACAACGAACCATGGCATGCCAAAAATGATGGGAGTCGACCGAGTCTTGATCAAGTTGAAGGAAATCGAACAGTTGAATGCACCATGACTGCAAGAGAGAGGTGTGGTAGCGTGGGTAACTGCGCCAGAAGCAATCAAACGACCATCGGCCACCTCTACAGGAACTGCACGCTTCAACTTCACCACCGGAATGCCATGCTGAGCTGCAAAAGTGTCATCCATGAAACATGCATTTGCACCAGTGTCTAACAGGGCAAACTCCTTGAGCTCTCGATTATTGAGGCGAATGTGTACAGGAAACTTGAGTGATGGAATGGTATGAGCAGCACCAATGGAGCCTGCACCTACGTCCAACTTCGCGGCTCCTAGACGAAGTGGACATTGAAGTTTTCCGACTGAACTTCAGCTTCGGCTTCACGCGTCTTGAACTTTCTGGCTTTATTAGGACATTCCGCCACCTTGTGTCCTGCTGCACCACAATACAAGCATAGGTTCTCACCCCGACGACGTTGCTTCTCAGCAGTTGAAAGTGGGCCACGCTTGGATTTGTTAACCTCCATAGGAACTGCTCCAGAAGGTGTCGTAGGAACATGTGCTACGGCTACAGGATTGGTTGGCAGGAACTGCTGACGGAATTTTTCCTGACGGCGCTCGAACAAACGGTTGTCGCAGCGAACGGCCTGTTGCATGATCTCCGCTAACGTTTGAGCATCCGGTAACGTAAGGAGAAGGTCCTTCACGTCATCCCTCAGCCCAAAACGGAAGTGTTCGATCAATGCAGTCTCGTCCCATGGAATGTTCGTGCACAATTGCTGGAATTCGGATGCATAAACGGAAGCTGGTCTGGATCCTTGTGTGAGCCTCCGTAACTTGTGCATGCAGAACGGTACTTATCAGGATCTCCAAAGCAGGCTTCAAAGGCAGCCACGAAACCTTCAAAGTCTTCCATCAATGGGTCGTCACGCTCCAGCAAGGGGCAACCCAAGCCGTGGAGATCCACTTAGTAAGGATGCCAAAAGGCCAACCTTTTGTGCATCGTCGAGTAGCGGCGTGGTTGCATGCGGATCAAGAGCCGGATCTGATTCAGGAAACCTTGGAAATCGGCACGATTGCCACTGAACTTTCTGGCATGCTGATCTTCGGCTGAAGAAAAGTTCGATGAAGGAACCACCGATGCCTGAGAGAGAGCCTGCGCAGCAGCCTTGGAGGATGCATCAGCAGCTGCATGTGCCGCGTTGGTGGAACCTTGCAGATCGGTGACCACTTGGCGCAAAGTGGCCAGCTCATGAAGCAACATTTGGTGCTCGCGTTGAAAGTGCTCAAAATCAGCCATGATCTATGAAAGAGAAAAAAAAAACGAAGGAAAAACAAGGAAAAAAAAAGTAGCTAGGAAACGGAGAGCTATGAAGCAGTTACTATCAAACTGTCAAGCCACGATCCAGGAACCAGGAAGGAGCAGGATTCCAGAACAGGAAGGCTTGACTCAGGAACAGGACCGAGAGCAGGACAGGAACTAGGAATAAACAGGAACAGGATGGATCCAGGACAGGACAGGATCAGGATAGGATCCGGGAGCAAGACAGGAAGCGCAGGCAGGATCCAGGAACAAATAGGAACAAGACAGGATCCAGGAGCAAGACAAGAGCAGGAGGCAAGGAGGCAAGACAGAACAAGACAAGAACAAGAATGATCGTAGAAAGACTGGTGTTGATAGTAACTGATTGTACAACAATTTAGGTTGGAGCTTTTATGCTCACAACTCCAAGCTAATCTAGTCATGAGTCTAATCTAGTCATGAGCTAAGAATAGTGTCCCTTATCCTCTAGGCATATCCTGTAGCATATCCTATAGGCATATCCTATAGGAATATCCTATAGGTATATCCTGTAGGAATATCCTGCAGGCATATCTGTAACCCATATGTAAGTTGTAACTAAAATGGGCATGGCTATAGTCCCATTTCCTAATAATTAGCAATTTTAGCTATTTAATTAGCATTTCTAATATTAAAGGAATATTCTTTAGAATATATGTTTGAAAAGAGAATATTCTTTAGAATATTCTATTTTGTATTCTACCCTTTAATAAATTATAGCATTCATTGAACAAAAATTAATAACATTATAAAAGTAGAATGTATTAAATTATATAATATATTGTCTAATATAACAATTAAGGAAGAGCATAAGAGGTACATTATATAAATATTGATGTTGTTATTAAAATATTAATATTTAAATATAACATTATTAATTAAAAATTTGTAGTAGTAATAATATATATATAAATCCTATAATAATATAGTCAATCTTCCATATCATTTTTTAAATTTATATAGTTAAGTATACAATTTGGTACTATTATTAAAGAGTTTATAATAATTATGAATATTAAATATATGATATTTTATAATTTTGTAATTGCTTTAAGCTTCAGAAAACATACATTCCCTTGCAGTTTTGTTAATCGTGACTTTATCAACGCTTCTTGACATCCACCCATATCGAATGGATTTAACATTTATAAAACATGCTGGGTCTTTTTGATTGGGAGACCATGTTTTCTCTAGGCATCCATTATATCTTTCGCTCTCCTTTTCGTGTCGCCTTTTTTGTGGTTTGAACCATGCAACCTTAACAATACTATTTTTTGTGATTACTTCAGGTGTGTCGATAATTTGACCCATCCAAATAGGCTGATTATATGACGCATCTGGAGTAATGAGAACCATCATTAGTTTTTGAAGATCCTTGCAGCAATCAAAGTATGCTTTAGGTTTTTGGTTCCTTTGTCCAACAAAATGTGGGGTTTGCACTTCCACATCACTACTGGCTTCTATGTCGTCTGTGCTCAGTGATGTCATTTCAATCTCCTCTCGCCACCTTGTTTTAGGCCAAAAAGGGTGTTGCAATTCTGTACTTGTGACAGTAGGCCCTTCCAACTCTCGAACAACAGTCTCCCAATAGTTGACCACATGCTTATATAGTTGAGTAACCAGTTGCCTTATCAGAATTCTTTTGGCATCGATTTTTGAACCCATGCCACATATTTTTTGATGCCATCAATAATAACCTCTTGTTCCTTGAGCTGGCACTCAATGGAATAGGGTCTGGTTGTCCTTCTGGGAGAAGTGGCTTTCCATCCTCTCCACTTTTGAAGAGCATTAAGCCCTCTTTCGGTAACCACTCCTGCTCTGATGGCCGTAACTTGTACTGCATAATAGGTATACCATCTCGTATGACGAAAAAGAATTGTAGCGGCACAAGGTGACCAACTAAAGAATCACTCCCTTCTTTTATATACTCCTTGAGAAATTTTTTGAAGTCTGGCACCTCAGTCACAAGCAAAGCACAACTTTTTTTGAAGATGCAATTTTCAAAAAGATTCATCATATGCGGTAAGGTAAGTGCACTTGTCCTTTTTGTAGAGCTGGAGACCTTGCTGAAGAACGCATCAATATCTTCATGAGTGTGACCAACCATAAGGAAACTGAGCGTGATTGTTTCAAACACACCTTTGGCAACAAGCATTGACAAGTATGCTAGCACATATCTAGAAAGTAAAAAGTAAGTATGAGCTTGAGAAACCCTTAAGTAAAATGATTTTACCTATTTTGTTCTCGCCTGCACAATTATCCATCTGTAAAGCAAATGACGAGGAAGCTTATTTGATGTTGAGGACACATGTACACTATTTGAGCTAAATCCCTCCACTGAACCTGAACTCTTCAACAGGGCCATCTGTTTTTTTGGCAGGTTGCTGACAATGCCTCTCATATTCCCAAGTAGCCTCAAGTGCAGACGTGTTCATGAGAGCATTATGTAAAGGTTGAAGGTGTTGTTTCTTCACTTTGAGATCACTGATAGGACTTGTCTGTGAGTGGGCTTCAAGGTTTCTGAAACACATGGCTAACGACCCAATAGTGAAATTGGAGTCGCTAGACCAATGTGGAAGTGAAAAGTGTCCATATGACTCACAACCGTGTCCATGTGTTAGCACACCTGTCAATGAAATCGGAAGTTTCATGACATTTCCAAGGCACTTTGGTGTTGCAAAGAGCTTTGGAATGCTGGTCTTTGAATGATCCATCTTGTCATGGATCAAGCACAGGTACTCTGATGGGCGTGACACAGAAAGCATGCGGTGTGCATAGTACTGAGACCGGCAAGTTTGTTGTGCAATCATGTGGGCCTCCATCTTCCTTTGAATGGTAGTGATCTCCACCAAGGTTTTTGCACAAGCCTCTGCAGCCTTCAATGATGTACAAGTGTCACACTTAGAAAAGCTAGAGTGTTTTGCAATCTCCACATCCTTAAAATGAGTATTCCATATGTTGTTGAAGGTACCAGTGCAGATTGCTTGGAGCCCCATCAAACTGAGGCACTTGTTCACATGTTCACACAGTTTCAATTGAGTGTAGATTGAAGGTAAAACCTTGAGATTTTCCCTGACCCCTGCATTTGTGGTTCGGCATTTGTGAGGCATCCTGTCTGCATTTGCTTCCACAAAAGCCTTGAGTATCTCTATGGCTGCCATGATGTGAGAGCGGGTTTTGACCAAGCCAGTGTTCCCATGAACTGAGGTTCGCGCTCCATCTAGCCACTCATCCCTCCGACGGTAGAACGTGGTCTTTGGGATCCCGTATATACTGTACCAAGCTTTGAAGCAGATGGCCACCTTATTAAATACCATGGATGTACTCTGATAACCTGTGTCCGAGGCCATTCCATCAATACACCCAGTTAGTGCAGCATATACAAACTCATGCCTTTGCTTTTGGGTGAGCATACGAAAGACATGTCTACATTGGGTAATTTCATTCCGGTCTGCCATCTGACAACACTTCTTCTTGCAACAGTCAATCGTGGAAATGCTCGTAACACTTTCGGAAGATGTAGGATCCATCTTTACCCTCTTGCTGAAACTTGCAGGGGAAGATCTACAACCCATGAATCGCCTTTTTCTTACAATAGGACCAATGCAAGGAACCTCTTCAAATATGAGTTGTTCTTCCGGGTTGTTATTATTGAAATCCAACCCAGAATATGTTGAACCATCTTGCCGTCTTAATTCAGATGTTCGCCACCTCACGAGGGATCCAGGATACAATGTGCCATTAGGTGAAACCTCTGTCACAACTACACCCACGAAGTCGGACCCTAGTTTCTCTTCTGACACTGCTTCCATTGGATTTATAGCTGTGATGATGCCTCTTCCGACTTCAATCTCACGAAGAAAGAGAATCACCTCATCCATTACAGCAGGCAAGCCATCATCTGGTAAACTCGTGCTACTATTTGTTTGTGACTCTGCATATTCTGTGTCAGCCTTGACTTCATCCAAATTCCACAATACAGGAGAACCCTCCTCAAATTCCATTCCCAGAACCTCAACATACTTGTAAATGGTGTTCACCCATACGTACACACAAGATCCTTGGGCAATATTGTGACATGATGCATTATTATCTCGAACTTCCACAGTTCCAGTGCCAACTATCTCGTTGTTCCGAAGAAGACATACTTTATCTCCAGTATTAAACATATTGTCCTGCACATAAATAATTGTATTATTTATGATATCTGTTTATGCAATATTTCTAAGAAATCTGAATTACGGTTACTTAATAATATGCATATGCAATAATACATAATTATGTTTAGAGATAATATCTCATGTTTGATTAATACAACTGATGGGCGGGATTAATCCCGCCCACGAATCCCTCCGACGAGGAACGGTCGGCGGGATTAATCCCGCCGCCGACTCAACCCCTTCGGAGAGAGTCGGCGGGATTAATCCCGCCTTGGACTCCCTCCGACAAGGAAGAGCCGGCGGGATTAATCCCGCCGCCTCTTCCTCCTCGGGGGGAGTCCGGCGGGATTAATCCCGCCGACTCTCTCCGACGAGGAAGGGAGTCGGCGGGATTAATCCCGCCGCCGACTCAACCCCTTCGGAGAGAGTCGGCGGGATTAATCCCGCCTTGGACTCCCTCCGACAAGGAAGAGCCGGCGGGATTAATCCCGCCGCCTCTTCCTCTCGGGGGGAGTCCGGCGGGATTAATCCCGCCGACTCATCCTCGCCGGAGAGAGTCGGCGGGAATAATCCCGCCGGACTCCCCCGAGGAGGAAGAGGCGGCGGGATTAATCCCGCCGGCTCTTCCTTGTCGGAGGGAGTCCAAGGCGGGATTAATCCCGCCCACAATTCTTACGACGGGGAATGGGTGGCGGGATTAAACCCGCACATAACTCTCTCCAAAACTATGATTTCAAAGAGATCTCGGGATAAATCCTGTCCCCAAATCTTTAAAACAGGGAAGTGGTGGCGAGATTAATCCCGCCACCCCTTCCCTGCCTCCTAAAATGGTTGGCGGGATTAATCCCGCCGACAACTCTTTCTAATAAATTCTGGTAACTCTTCATCAGTTGAGAAGGTTATCGACGGGATTAATCCCGCCACTCTTTTTCAGTGGCGGAGAAGCATTGCCCGGGAGATGGTGGCGGGATTAATCCCGCCACCTCTTCGAAGAGGCCAAAAAGAAATGGCCGGATTAATCCCGCCGGCCCGGTTAACCTAGAATATTAAGTTAAAAGGATATTTAAACGGGATAAATCCCTAACGGAATATATTATAATCCTAATGCATTCCTAAACCCCTAAATTGTAATTTTAAGAGAGAATGTAAGAGAGTGAATCTTTATAAGTATTTTTAAATTTGTTTATAATACTTACTTGTAAACAGCACTGAAGGCGCCGTGCTTTCCTATAAAGAATAGCACCCAATTTAATCTCGCCCCTGAGATGATCACTATGAAGAAAAAAGAAGATCTAAAGAGTGAAAAATACAGAAATGAAGAAACCCTTGCCGGAGAAAGAACCAGATCTGAATTTGAGTGGGAAATTAAATGCATTTTCAAATTTACATGTCAGACCGACAATACATATGTCAGAAATTCAAATTTTTTAAAAAGAACAGAAAATAAAATTTAAGATGAGTTGACACAAATATCCGACACTCTGACATATATACTCTCCAGTTCCAATGAGTATTTTAAAATTGCATTTAATGTTATTCAAGTGATTCAAGCTGTTTAATATTACGAAATTTTAGACTATATTCTACATTCTTAGTATTCAAGTATATTTATATTATATATATATATATAAATATATACTTATACAATAAATAAATTGATATATTATTATGTATCATTTAAAATATATTCATAGTCTGTTTATTATTATTATTTTCTTAATTACTCGAGTATTTAGTTTTCATTTCCTAGTATCAATGGGATATTCTTTAATATTTTATTAATATTTGAAGAATATTCTAATATTAAACCTGATTATCATAATTAAATTAGTCTTGTTCTTAATTATTGCAGTAATTATTCTACATTTGTATATATTAATGGGATTTTCTCAATTAATTTGTTATTATTTCAAGAATATTCATGTGTTAAACCTTATTATCAATATTAAATTAATACACACTATGAACATATTTTAAATTATACATAATAATACATCATTTTATCTAATATATAGTCATATATAGTTTTAATAATATATATATTAATATCATTTCCTTAATTACTTGAGTAATTAATCTTCTTTATATTAATGGGATATTCTTTATTATTTTCTTATTATTCCAAGAATATTCCAATATTAAACATGATTATGATAATTAATTTAGTTAATTATTTGAGTACTTAATTTACATTTGTATATATTAATGGGATTTTCTCAATTAATTTCTTATTATTTCAAGAATATTTCAATGTTAAACCTTTTTATCAATATTAAATTAATATATATTATTAAAACTATATATGGCTATATATTAGATAAAATCATATATTATTATGTATAATTTAAAATATGTTCCTAGTGTGTTTATTAATATTATTTTCTTAATTATTCGATGTTTGTTTTGCACACATATATAAACACAATCATAAATTTACACACGCATTACAAGAACTTACAAAAACACATATGCACACACATGCACAACCCTAAACCAAACTGAAGAAATAGGTTGCTTCTTTATTGAAAACATCATGTTCAACGCATGTATGATATATGTACTCAATCTGTGTGACTGTATGTAACACATTGAATTTACATGTGTAATATTTATATGCTTGTTGGGAGCAAACCCTAAACCCTAAACCCTAAACCCTAATATGTAACACAATGAATTTACTCATGTAATATGTATGTATGTCTGTGTGTATACACGTGTGCATGTATATATGTGTACTCTGTATGTATATATGTGTACTTTCTGTCTTCTCTCATACATACACACCATGCATGATCCATGTTAATATGTACTGTCTCTCTTCTCTCAAACATATACACCATGCATGATCTATAATATGTACTCGGTCTCTCTAATATTATGTACTAATATGTGTGTATGTCTGTGTGTATACACGTGTGTATGTATATATTATGTGTATTAATATATGCAATGTGTATGTATGTATTGATACACATGAAACTTTAACACTCTCATGGACACACACATGTTAAATCCCTGCATGATTTATATTTTTGAGGTGTATGTGATACACCCACGCACACGCACGCGCTAATAATATAATGAAAGAATATTCGTTTAGGGCGAATCTATATTTTTTCTTTTTAGGGTTTAAGTATATTCTCAGAAGGAATATTCTATTAGGGTTAATATATATATTTAATTCCTTTAGGGTTTAGGTATATTCTTAGGGTTTCAAGAGGCGGCGGCTGTGAAATCGGCGGCGGCGGCTGTGCACACAGGTGAGATCTGTGTGTGTGTGTGTGTGTGTATGTATGTATATATGTATAGGAGTGTGCGTATAAATTTATTTATTAGTTTTATCTCTCGCACACACACGCACACTCCTGTGTATGTATATGTGTGTGTGGGTGTGTGTTTGTTTATCTGTATGATTTTATTTGTTTCGCTCACACACGCATACACACGATATACATATACACATATATATATATACCTATATACATATATACATACATATATTATGTGTACCAGTATCTGTAAATTTTTTTTTATTGATCTATCTCTCCCACACACACGCACACTGCTTTACACACACACACACACACACACACACACACACATATATATATATATATATATATATATATGTACCAGTATCTGTAAATTTTTTTTTATTGATCTATCTCTCCCACACACACGCGCACTGCTTTACACACACACACACACACACACACACACACACACACACACACATATATATATATATATATATATAATCAATGCATATTAACAAATAGTATACAACACTAGTTTATATATATGCTTATATATTCATATGGGTTATATATCTATATACACACATATATATATGTGTGTGTTTATCTGTATAATTTTATTTATTTATTAGTTTTATCTCTCGCACACACACGCACACTCCTGTGTATGTATATGTGTGTGTGTGTGTTTGTTTATCTGTATGATTTTATTTGTTTCGCTCACACACGCATACACACAATATACATATACACATATATATATACCTATATACATATATACATACATACAACTAGTTTATATATGCTTATATATTCACAGACTCTCTCTCTTTCTCTATAGATTATATATCTATATACACACATATATATGTGTGTTTATCTGTATAATTTTATTTATTTATTAGTTTTATCTTTCGCACACACACGCACACTCCTGTGTATATATATGTGTGTGTGTGTGTTTGTTTATCTGTATGATTTTATTTGTTTCGCTCACACGCATACACACGATATACATATATATACCTATGTACACACATATATTAGGTGTACCAGTACTGTATAATTTTATTTATTTATCTATCTCTTGCACACACACGTACACTCCTATACATACATACATACATACATATATATATATATATACACACACACATATATATATGTGTGTGTTTTTATCTCGCTAAGCCCCTCGAGCGGCGGGATTAATCCCGCCGCTATATGGTTGGGGCCATGGCGGCGGGATTAATCCCGCCGCCGAGGCCCTTCACGAGGCTATGGGCGGCGGGATTAATCCCGCCGCCCATAACCTGCGTGAGGGCCTCGGCGGCGGGATAAATCCCGCCGCTCACCCATGCCCTGCGCGGAATGCGGCGGGATTTATCTCGCCGGCAATGGCCTGTGTGAAGGTTCTAATGGGCGGGATTAATCCCGCCGGATTCCGCGCAGGGCATTTACAGGGGATGGGCGGCGGGATTAATCCCGCCGCCGAGGCCCCTCACGTAGGCCATGGGCGGCGGATTAATCCCGCCGCTCTTCGGTTTGTCGTAGAGCGGTGGGATTAATCTCGCCGCCCAGGAATTCACGCAGGACATGAACGGCGGGATTAATCCGGCCCCACGCTCATGCCCTTCGCGGAGGGCGGCGGGATTAATCCCGCCGCTCAGGCACTTCCGCAGGATATAAGCGGCGGGATTAATCCCGCCCCCACCCATCCCTGTTCAAAAATGCCGCAGCCAATATATATGTGTGAGCGCATGATTTACGAGAGGGCGGCGGGATTAGCCTCCGAACCTTCATTACCCGGTGGCGAGATTAATCTCCGAACCTTCATTACCCCATTGGTATGTTAAATCAATCCCGACTAACTCTGTCTGAGACGGAGAAGGTTTACAAAATACCAATGAAGGGAACTGAGAAGGGTGGTGGGATTAATTTCACCATCCCTTACATGGTGGGCGGGATTAATCCCGCCGCGTACTCATGCCCTGCGCGGAATCGGGCGGGATTTATCCCGCCGCCATTGGCCTGCCTGAAGGGCCTAGGCGGCGGGATTAATCCCGCAAGATTTCGCACAGGGCATTGGCGTTCGGCGGGATTAATCCCGCCGACTAAGGCCCGAGTGAAGGGCCTGGGAGGCGGGATTAATCCCGCCGGACGCCAATTCCCTGCTCGGAATCGGGCGGGATTAATCCCGCCGCCATTGGCATGTCTACCATTGGATTAATCCCGCCGCATAGGGACCGAGTTCAATGCCTGTTGGAGGAATGAATCCCGCCACCCTTCCTTTGTTTTCTCCATTGGTGAGTCGGACCAATCCCAAACGTTTCTGTCTGAGACGTAGAAGTTTTCAACATACCAATGGAGAGAATTGGGAAGAGTGGGGAAAATTCACTTAACCATCACTTACATGGTGGGCGAGATTAATCCCGCCTCCTTTCTGGAGTCACTGAAGGGGTGTGAGAAATAAATCGCGCAGGGAATTGGCGTCCGGCGGGATTAATCCCGCCGCATAGGGACCAAGTAAAGGCCCTGGGCAGCGGGATTAATCCCGCCGATCTTCAATGCCTGTTGGAGAAATGAATCTCCCCACCCTTCCCTTTTTCCTCCATTGGTGAGTTGGACCAATCCCAACGTTTCTGTCTAAGACGTAGAAGGTTTACACATACCAATGGAGGGGACTGGGAAGGGTGGCGAGATTCATTTAACCATCCCTTACATGGTGGGCAAGATTAATCCCGCCTCCTTTCTGGAGTCACTGAAGGGGTGTGAGAAATAAATCCTGCCAGTTCTCTCTGAGACCGAGAAGGGTGGCAAGATTAATTCCGCACTCCCGTTCAAGGCCTCCAGAAAGGTGGCGAGATTAATCCCGCCCACTCTTTCAGGAGGCATTGAAGGGTGGCGAGATTAATTTTTCATGTGAATATATATGTGTATTAGTATATATAAGTTGCATATCTCATTTTATTACTTTTATCATCTTATCATAATATTTCGAGTAAAAGCTAGGAATCTATGTAAAACTGTCCACAGCTCACATTTGTGGTGGTTCTAAAACGAAATGTTATCTTTCTTTTGCACTAACACAAATGTGAGCTTCGGACAGTTAATTACGTCTACTTCTCTCTGTGTATTATTTTGTATATTCGGGTTTATACAAGTGTGTGTGCGTTTTTATATAATTATATTTATAGTGTATTATTTTGCAGAAGGACGATTTGATCAAACAAGGAGATCGAGTCATTAGTATGGAGTCGTCGTCAAATTCTGGGTAAGAATTAAAATAAAATCTGTTATACTCGAATACTTGAACTAATCATTTTGTATTCAGATGTGGAATTGAAGTGACATTAAAGACAAGAGCAGGAGAAGAGATGGGCAGGGGGATTCTGGAATCAACTTGGCCATATTTTAAGATAAATGGGAAGCGCATTGGAGCAACCATGGTTGCTGTCAAATTAACCTCTGTCACATCTCATGGACAAGCAAAACAATGGAAAGTAGATTCGCTAGTCAAGCACCCGAAAGCAGGCTGCGAACCCAGATTGGACGATGCTCGACAGATATGCCTTGTTCATCCAATGTCACGTTCTCGGATCCAGAGGTCGCCAGTACAACAATAATCTCGGGTGGTTTGTCGACTTGTGGATAATGACGTTCACGTGTTCACTAATGATGTTGACCTTGGAGTTTTCTTCAACTCAACGAAAGCCCATCTATGGGGGGATCCATCTGGATGTCTACTTCGAAGATCTTCAGACTCATCGAGTAGGTGTATTGTCAGGAGATATTGCTTCACAATACAGAAATCAGCAAGTGGAGCAATCTTCCCTCTTGACATTGAAGAAGAACACAGCGACATCATAAGGGAGATTGAGAAGGTGGCTCGGTCTCAGGTTCTCTACAGATCACGTTCAATTTGCTTAGGAAGCTTCGGGAGCTGGAGGAGTGTGCCGAGAAACTAGAACAGCTGCAGTTCGGGGATCACACATGTTGATTCGGATCGCAAAAGAAAATCATCAATCGTTTTGTCAGCTGCACCTGTGGCATCTCATGCTGCAATAAGTCACAAGGAAATGATGTTGGATGATAAGATTTATCCTTGTAGGGTTAAATATTGCAGCGTCAACCCAAACTTCAATTACAGGCCACTCAACCAGGAACGTGTAGCTGAGCTCATGGAGAAGATGAAGGACGACAATTCTTATACCGTTCCACATAATGCTGTTTTGTGTCCATACTATGAAAGAAGGAAGGGTGCTGACAAAGTCTGGATCACAACACCAGAACAACTCATGAAGATTCAGACGGAGAATAAAAGATCTATCAAGTACTACATCATTAGTGGCCAGCACACAATAACGGCAGCCCAACGACTTCTCGATGAACACAACAAAGGAACGATGGCAACAAAACTTTCCGAGCATACCCGTGAGAAGCTGACAAAAAGATCGGCGTTTTTAGCTAAGCCGAATCTCACAATCGAGCAGTACCATAAGTTATCGGCGGAATGGGACGCTGACACCAACCACCAACACAATATGGGAGAAGTTTAAACACACGCGAGCCGTGTGGGAATCTCTTCAGCGACCACAAAGAGCTACCGCAGGGAATACACAATCTGCGGAATACCGGGTAAGCAAATTGTTTGGGCGGGATTTATCTCGCCGGTATATTAATCTGTCTTTTTCCTCAGAGAGTTGAAGAAATTGCAGCAGTTGATTTTGCCCAGGTGGGCGGGAAGGAAACATCATTTCTGATGATGTTGATTTCTTGCCCCGAAGATAGGATCTTTGCCAAATGGTTGGGGATTATGGAATCCTTTTCAAAAGGAACACTGAAGAAGAAGCAGACAAGTGAAGGGGAGCCCTCAGAAAAGTCTGCAAAGAAACCCAGTAAGACGCCGAAGGCTAAGTCTGTTCAATCTACAAAGGATGTAGACAACGATTTCAAGCTCACATGGTTGAAGCCTTTAAATGGAACAACGATGGAGGAGATGGAAGTCTTGGCTGATTTGGTGATCGATGGCAAACTACAAATTAATAACAGCAGCCCAACCTCTCCTTTTCATCTCAAGGCAATGGAGTTGAAGACGGTCAGGCATTTCAAGGAGTGGTTGGGAATTGCCACAAACTGGGTTGGACCTCGACTTCAACATATGAAGAGGTTAGCAAATATTTGCATGTGACGAACGATGATATGCTTGTCGAATGGGTGAACCAATCGGAAGATCTAGGCAAGAATCTATTGCACGCCAACGCCAAAAAGGAGAACATTGGGATGACGCCTTCTCTTATGGCAGTCCTTCAGCAGCGGAGAACCGAATTGAACCTTATAAAGGAGGATGCTACGAATCACGACAAGCCCTACAGATGTTTGTTGTTAGATTCGGAGACTTTATGGGGTAACATCACTGCTTGTAGGAAACCGTTTCAATTGTTCGTGATGGATCGGCGGGTGTCAAAAAATCTTTCGACAGATAGGGCACTAGAGGATCTGGTGGAGAAACTTAGCCGTGCAAGCATATACATAGAAGGTATTTATTATTGAATTCATGCTTGCGCTCTTCACTGATACCTACTTTTTCAGGTATTTATTTCTTGATTCTTGCTCATGTCACCGATACTTTTGCCTTCGCCTTCGCCAAGAAGAATAGACATCGTTGGACAGGATTTTATATGAACGATGCTAATCCCAAGTGCATTGATACTGTTGTTCACTTGGTTGTTAGGAATGCGCCAAACAATTTCAAGCTTCCAAATGACTGGCCAGGCATCTGTTTGCACTCCAACGGCCCTGAACCTCCATCCGATACACCGATAGGTATGAGTGACGTATTCGGCAATGTACGTTATCCAAACATTACAAGTCAAGCGGCACGGAGCATCGTCAACTTGATCAGGGGTCCTCACAGTGATGCGTGGGTTTTTGACTACTGCACTAGGGGGTCCGTCTTGAAGGAGTGTTACCTTCGGCATACATGTGTGTTTGCCGTTGAGAAGGATAAGACCATGGTTGAGGACCTGAACAAGTGGATAGATTGGGTCTCAACTGAGTACCCCAACGATTCCATAAAGGCGTATTTGAGAAAGTTCCCTCCAGATAAGTGCGATAGCTCTGAAGGTGAATCTGGTTCAATCTCGGAGTCTGAGAACGAACATCAATCAGATATTAGACCGGAAGTTATCTCGAGGAGTACAGAACATTCGCACACTCCAGGACCCATGGAAACATCAATAGAAGATGCAGAAGATCTTGAACCATCTCACAAGCGGCTTAGACCTTCTTCGCCTCATTCAGAAGGTAATAGCGAAGAAGAATTGATAATGAATTGATAGAGTGATGAATAGTTGTAAATGAGTGTAACATAAGGCATTTTTGTATATTTCTTTTATATTTGTACAGAAAATAAATTCTCAAGGATTAATGAAGCTTTTAGTTCAAACATGGGTCACACATTAACAAGGTAAATAATATACCTTGATAATTTTAAGGTCAGCTAATTATCATTTTGCAGATGTAATGAAATAATTGAGAACATGGATTTTCAGCATTGCCATGAGGTAAGAGAGGGGTTTGGCGACAATTTCTTGTGCCACATGTCAGAATGACAGAGTTCATGCAGGAAATGGATAATAATGCAGCTCAAAACATCGTTACCATGGGGGCCACTTCAGTTTTTGCATCATCATTTTTATTGGCTTCAGTTCCGAAATCAATTTCTTCAGCGCATGCAATATCTGAATCTTGTAAGGATGATGTACAATTAAATGATGAAGGGATAGGCAACGAAATAGTGGCAACGGATAAATGTGAAAGGGAGCAAACAAGTGATTTGCAAAGTATTCAAGAGGCAACGCTATCTCATGTTACTCATGGCCATATTGTGTTGTTGGATGTCAATGGTGTTCTGCTTCATCGACAAAGGCCCGAGGATAGAAAAACAGAAATCAAACAAGGAGATTTCATTCCTTGTCATGGTAAATTTCGATATGATATTATTTTTCGTCCAGGGTTGGATCGTCTCTTTCAAAAGCTTAAGGAGATGGGTGCGCTTGTGGGGATTTGGTCATGCATGCAGATTCATAACTTAACACCGCTGTTGAGTTTACTTAAGAAACATTGTAGTGTTGCAGAAGAGGTGATTCGTAAAGATTGGATTTTTGACCAGCGAATGTGTCATAAACCTCTCGAATTTCACAATATAAGAAAGGAAAGCAAGCCATACTTCTTCAAGAATGAAAGAATAATTGGGACTCATGGGGAGATCAGTCGCTTAAGGATAACGAAGAATGCACATATCTTAGTAGTAGACGACTCTCCTCAGAAGGCTATGCTCAACCAAAACATTGCTTGTATTCATCCAATCACTTTCGATCCATATTCTGATACCGATATCATGGATGAGCTAGTGAACTACTTGGATACGTGCCTCAGAAAGAAGAATCTCGAAAATTTTTGTGAGCAGTATCCACCGTATCATACATTTCCTGAAGCTTTTCTTTCTCGTGATATTGAATTTTATAAAATGAAGGATAGCAACCGGGCGCTTTATAATATTATTCTTAAGGAACGTCAGTTTTTAGATGAGCCTTTATGCAGACCTTCTCTTATCACATCTTATGTATTAACAAGGATGGCAACTCCCAATTGCATTCGTGAGAGTGTTAAGTGGTGGCAACAACATCAAGATATTGACCAAAATGATTTGATTAATCCGGAGAGTGATGATTTAGACAAAATGAAAAGATTTCTTTGTATGATAGAAAGAAAGTATTTATAAAAATTAACATGTTGATAAGAAAATGATTTCATTTGTAATTATGTTTGATAGTATTTCTTCATTATTGTAAACTATTTTTAGAATAATATGAATATTCTAAGATATTTTAGGAATATTCCTTACTAAGTAAGGTTATTGAAGGATTAATTAATTAATTAATTAATATTTAAGGCTTAATTACATATTAATTAAATGATTAATTAATAATTAAAACTTAAGTATTAATTAGTAATTTATTTTATATTCCCATTTTCACGTATCATGCCCACTTTAGTTACAACGTGCATCTTCTCTTATCACATCTTATGTATTAACAAGGATGGCAACTCCCAATTGCATTCGTGAGAGTGTTAAGTGTGGCAACAACATCAAGATATTAACCAAAATAATTTGATTAATCCGGAGAGTGATGATTTAGACAAAATGAAAAGATTTCTTTGTATGATAGAAAGAAAGTATTTATAAAAAATTAACATGTTGATAAGAAAATGATTTCATTTGTAATTATGTTTGATAGTATTTCTTTATTATTGTAAACTATTTTTAGAATAATATGAATATTCTAAGATATTTTAGGATATTCCTTACTAAGTAAGGTTATTGAAGGATTAATTAATTAATTAATATTTAAGGCTTAATTACATATTAATTAAATGATTAATTAATAATTAAAACTTAAGTATTAATTAGTAATTTATTTTATATTCCCATTTTCACGTATCATGCCCACTTTAGTTACAACGTGCATCCATATCCTGTATCCGAAATCCTGCATCCTGTATCCTGTATCCGAAATCCTGTATCCTGTATCGGGTTGTGACACTCCCCATATTGGAACATTGTTTGAATAAATCCTTCAAAGCAACAACCATAATACCATCTTTGACAAGCACTTTCTATGTGTTAGTTGATGTTCTAGGTTTGATGAAATCCTATTCAGATTTACTTTTAACCTTCATGGAGGCAGCAAGCCATCTAGTTTTGCCATCATTTGGTCCTTGATTATTATAAAAAAAAACCTACGCAACATAATAATAGTTCAGAGAAGTTATCGAAATATACAAAAAAATAAAAATAAATACATACGTGAGATGTCATTCCCATTTTGATGTTGTTTGTATATGCAGCATTCAGGCCTTTAAAGTCGAATTCATATCCATAACACCATATATTTGAAAAAAACCATATTGGAAAATGTCATCACAAACGTGGCCTCTACCAAGCGCATGAAGAAGTGTTGACTAATGCACATACCACAACGCCTCCAATGTGTTGCACATCTCTCTCACAAAGTCTAGAGTCTCTATTGTCCACCTGTTTGATCTGCTCTAGTTGTCAAAAATCCTTGTAAGCTCTATTAGAAGAAAACAAAATTGAAAATGTCTAGCATCCACAACATAAGTCTAAAACCACTAGAAAAATGTTGATGTTCCTATGCCCAGTAGAATCCAAGTTGTGTGAATGGGTGGTTTGGTTGTTGACCTTTCTTTATGCATGCCACTCCGTGTTTCAATATTGTTTCCATCTTTGACATCACAGTTGTCACCTCTCTTGCCTCCTCGAATTTTGCAAACAACCTCTCTTTTGACAATTTCAACACATTTAACCACCATAGGTGCATAAGATCACATGTTGAAATCTATAACAAATTCAGCCTAAAATGCAATGCAAAAAACCATAGTTAGTAGCTGTTTCTATATGAGTTTAAATTAGTACCCATAAATTTCAAAGAGATGGTGCAATTGGCTCTCGTCACAGACTCCAGTGTCTCTTTGGATTTTTTGTTTTTTGGTCGCATTCGTAGCTGCTTTCACTTCATATATAGCGGCTTACATGTCCTCTAGGTGATGCTCAAGAGCAGTGTTAGGTGGAACAACAGGTTAGCAGGGATTACGCGAGGCTGGTGATATATATATATATATATATATATATATTATATATATATATTATATATATATATATATATGTTGTACTAAGACGTTTAGCAGATGAATATATAATCTCTCTTTCTCCATATACAACATGGTATTGGAGCCATAATACACACGTTTATTTCCTAAATATATTTATTCAATTTCCATCTACTCAACATCTTCTAGGGTTCTTGGACATTCTCTCCAAAAGGCAAATGTGTCTCCTGCATTCACTTGGAGAAGACGATATGGAGGAGCTGGATAAAGGAGAGGGAGACGCTCAAATATCCAGGAATCTACTCACCAGGAATCACCAACTTCGTATAGATATCTCATATTGCATCGTTCCACAAATACTGCATCTTCTAGTGGATAGGCAGAATTCCTCACATCCATAACGCTTCCATTCCCTTATTGGCAATTGACACAACAACTCCTCAAGTGGCTTTCCCATGAGAAAGAACATCCCATTGTGTCTTCTATTGATAGAATCCTCCATGGCTTCTCACATAGGGAGTATTCCATTATGTTTTTTGTAGTAGATCTTAGATCTGCATGCTTGCCATGTTGTTTTATAGTAGTTTACAGTAGTTTACAGATTTACTGCATTATCAAAATAAGTTAATTTAGTTTCTAATTGAGTGCATGTGTACACCACCTGAAAATCATTTAGATATAAACAAAGTCAGTGAATATTCTTGTATCTTAGACATGGTGGTTTCAGAAGAAGAGAAACTCTCTCACGACAACGCACATACATTAGTTCAATGATATGAGGTGTAAGCTGTCTGCAAAGCTCAATCTTTGGGAGGTCATTGAGGGCAAGTATCCCGCACCTCTTCCACCATAGGAAGATGCCTATGCTGAAAAAAGGCCGAACATGACAAGCAAGCTTCAAAGTATCGACTGCTCGATTATCAGGCTTGCAATATCATCATGAAACGGCTTCATGATCAAGATAAGCAAACTGTCTCTAACAGTGTTAATGTGAGCATTGCATGCAGGATCTTCAAGTTAATTATGCACATGTTACTTGGGCTTCTAAGCTAGCTTTAGTTACTGAGCTTAACCATGCCGTCTAACTGAGGGAGAGACACTTTCAGATTTTATTACTAGGATCAAACGACTTGCATCTAAGCTAGCAGTTCTCGGATCTCCAAAAACTCCCATGAGCTTGCAGAGTACCTTGTCATTGGGCTTCCTAAGGAATATGATCATGTACGAGCAAGTTTCAAGATAGCACCAACCCTTGATGAAGTTGCCAAAGAACTCCAAGAGCAAGAGGCAACTAATCAAGCCCAAAAGATTCGTGACAAGTTGGTGAGAGAACCATCTTCAAATGTTGAAACCTTTGCTGCCCGTGCTCGCTTTAAGAGACCGTACAAAGTGTCACAACCCGATACAGGATACAGGATTCTGGATACAATATAGGATACGGGTTACAAGATATGCCTACATGATATTCCTACAGGATATACCTATAGGATATTCCTATAGGATATGCCTATAGGATATGTTACATGATATGCCTAGAGGATAAGGGACACTATTCTTAGCTCATGACTAGATTAGACTCATGACTAGATTAGCTTGGAGTTGTGAGCATAAAAGCTCCGACCTAAATTATTGTACAATCAGTTACAATCAACACCAGTCATTCTACGATTATTCTTGTTCCTTGTTATTTCTAACTCTTTGCCTCCTGCTTCTGTCTTGCTCCCGGATCCTGCCTTGTTCCTGTCTTGTTCCTGGATCCGGTCCTACGCCTTCCTGTCCTGCTCCCGGATCCTATCCTGTTCCTGTCTAGCTCCTGGATCCTGTCCTACGCCTGGTCTTGCTCTCAGTCCTGTTCCTGAGTCAAGCCTTCCTGTTCTTGGAATCCTGCTCTTTTCCTAATTCCTGGATCGTGGCTTGACAGTTTGATTGTAACTGCTTCATAGTTCTCCGTTTTCCAGCTACCTTTTTCTTGATTCTTTTCCTTCATTTTCCTCCTTTTTCTTTCCTAAGATCATGGCTGATTTTGAGTGCTTACAACGCGAGCACCAAATGTTACTTCATGAGCTGGCCACTTTGCGCCAAGTGGTCACCAACCTACAAGGTTCCACCAATGCGGCACATGCAGCTGCTGACGCATCCTCCAAGGCTGCTGCGCATGCTCTCCCAGGCATCGGTGGTTCCCTCTTCATCGAACTTTTCTTCGGAGCCGAAGGTTAGCATGCCAGAGAAGTTCAGTGGCAATCGTGCCGATTTCCAAGGTTTCCTGAATTAGATCCGGCTCTTGATCCGTATGCAACCACGGCGCTACTCGGCTGATGCTCAAAAGGTGGGTCTTTTGGCATCCTTACTAAGTGGATCTCCACGGGCTTGGGTTGCCCCTTTGCTGGAGCGTGACGACCCATTGATGGAAGACTTTGAAGGTTTCGTGGCTGCCTTTGAAGCCTGTTTTGGAGATCCTGATAAGTACCGTTCTGCATGCATGAAGTTACGGAAGCTCACTCAAGGATCTCGACCAGCTTCCATCTATGCATCCGAATTTCAACAACTTTGCACGAACATTCCATGGGACGAGACTGCATTGATCGAACACTTCCGTTTTGAGTTGAGGGATGATGTGAAGGACCTTCTCCTTACGTTACCGGATGCCCAAACATTAGCGGAGATCATGCAACAAGCTGTTCGTTACGACAACCGTTTGTTTGAGCGTCGTCAGGAAAGATCCCGTCAGCAGTTCTTGCAAACCAATCCTGCAGCTGTGGTACATGTTCCTGCACCACCTTCTGGAGTAGTTCCTATGGAAGTTGAGAAATCCAAGCGTGGCCCTCTTTCCGCTGCTGAGAAGCAACGTCGTCGCAGTGAGAACCTGTGCTTGTATTGTGGTGGAGTAGGACACAAGGTGGTAGATTGTCCTATTAAAACAGGAACTTCAAGACGCGTGAAGTTGAAGCTGAAGTTCAGTCGGAAAACTCCAATGTCCACTTCGTCTAGGAGCTGCGAAGTTGGACGTAGGTGCAGGCTCCATTGGTGCTGCTCATACCATCCCATCACTTAAGTTTCCTGTACACATTCATCTTAATAATCGAGAGCTCATGGAGTTTGCCTTGTTAGACACTGGTGCAAATGCATGCTTCATGGATGACACGTTTGCAACTCAACATGGCATTTCGGTGGTGAAGTTGAAGCGTGCAGTTCCTGTAGAGGTGGCCGATGGGCGTCTGATTGCTTCTGGCGCAGTTACCCATGCTACCGAACCTCTTTCCTGCAGTTATGGCACATTCAACTGTTCAATTTCCTTCAACTTGATCAAGACTCGGTCGACTCCCATCATTTTGGGCATGCCATGGTTCGTTGTTGCAAATCCACAGATCGACTGGAGGTCTAGGACGCTCACGTTTTCCTCTCCGACAGCTAGGATCAATCCTGTACCTTCCTGTGTGCAGAATACATCCTTAATATCTGAGGCAGTACAAGCTACAGGATTGACCGTGCCTGTTCCTGTACCAGTGTTGAAGACTCCTCCTCGACAAGATTCACCTCATGTCAGTTCCTTAGCACATCCGCATGCTCTCTCCATCCTGTAAGTTTGTGGTGTCCTGTACAGGGTTTTTCCAATCCTGTATCAGTGTCGAAGGTTCCTCCTCAACAGGATCCACCTCCTGTTGATTCGTCAGCACATTCGCAGGCTTTTCCCACTCCTGCACAACCACGAACTCCTGTACAGGATTCTTCCAATCCTGTACCTTCATCAAAGCCCACACAGGTTTTTTCCAATCCTGCCTCTTTCTGTTACCCTGCTTCTGTTCCACCCCCCAAGATCCTTCCTCTTTTTCAGTCACAGCTCCCTCCTTCTCCTCTCCGAGTTCTTACCACTACCATGCATGAACTCGCCACTGATCCTGCTCCTTTCCACCTCTTTGCCTTTCAAGTAACTCCTACGTCCTCTTCTACCTTTTCTATATTCGACTCTCCTATTTTTCAATCTCCTTCTCCTACTCCTTCTCCTTCTCCTCCTTCTTCCCTACCATCCAAGTATCACGCCTTTAAGGACGTTTTTGACAAACACAAGGCTGCAGTTCTTCCTGTTCACAGGTCCTACGACTGTCCTATTGATCTTGCGAAAGAAAAGACTCCACCATTCGAACCGATTTATGCATTGTCACCCACAGAGTTGGAGGTTCTTCGTCAATACATTGAGGACAACTTGGCATCCGGCTTCATTCGTCACTCAAGGTCCCCTGCAGGAGCGCCTACTTCTTTGTCAAGAAGAAGGATGGGAGTTTACGTTTGGTTGTGGACTACAGGGGTTTGAATCAAGTCACCATTCGGAATCAGTACCCGTTGCCATTGATCCCGGAACTTCTTGATCAGCTGCGAGGAGCAAAGGTGTTCACAAAGATCGACTTACGAGGGGCCTACAACCTTGTACGGATTCGTCCCGGCGATGAGTGGAAGACTGCCTTTCGTACAAGGTATGGACATTTTGAGTACACGGTAATGCCTTTCCGGCCTTACCAATGCCCCAGCCGTGTTCCAACATATGGTGAACGACATCTTTCGTGACTTCTTGGACCAGTTTGTGGTGATCTACCTCGACGACATCTTAATTTTCTCCAAGGACCAGGCGGCACATGACAAGCATGTACGACTAGTTCTAGAGCGGCTTCGCGAACATGACCTGTACGCGAAGTTGGAGAAGTGCTTTTTCGATAAGGATTCGGTGGAGTTTCTTGGGCTACATCGTCTCTCCTGCTGGCGTTTCCATGGACATGCACAAGGTGAAGACCATTGTGGAGTGGGAGAGGCCCAAGTCGGGTACAAGATGTACAATGTTTCCTTGGCTTTGCAAACTTCTACAGGCGGTTCATACAGGACTTCTCCAAGCGTGTACTTCCCACTCACAGAACTCACCAAGCGCACAGGACTTTTCTCTTGGTCCGACAAGGCGGAACACGCGTTCACAACACTCAAGGACGTTTCACGACAGCTCCGATTTTAGCACATCCTGACCCTTCTCATCCTTTCTTCATTGAAGCAGATGCCTCGGATTTTGCAGTAGGATCCGTCCTATCGCAAGTTGGAGAGGACAAGTTGCTTCATCCTGTAGCTTTTCACTCTCGTAAGTTCCTGTCGGCGGAGATCAACTACGAGATTCATGACAAGGAACTCAAGGCCATTGTGGATTCGTTTGAGGAAGTGGCGGCATTTCCTGGAAGGTGCTGCACATCCTGTACAAGTTCTTACGGATCACAAGAACCTGGAGTACTTTCAAACGGCTCGGGTCCTCAGTCGGCGACAGGCTAGGGGCAGAGTTCCTATCACGTTTTGACTTCGTCATCGTCTACAGGCCCGGCTTTCGGAATGGCAAGGCGGACGCATTGTCTAGGCGCTCTTACCTTGCACCAAGCCCGGGCGATCCTGCATTTGACTGTCAAAGGCAAGTGTTGTTGGGTCCTGATCGTTTCCGGCTTGCGGCACTGCAGGTTCATCAGGCTCCAGCAAATTCAACACTCCTACAGGACGTCCGTTCGCAGTTGGCTACAGACGACTTGGCAAAGAATGTGTTCTCACACATTCATCCTGACGTTGCAAGTTCCTCTTCCTCCAGTTCCCGTCCAGACTACAACCTGTTCACCATACAGGATGGACTCCTGTACCGGGAAGGTCTCCTGTACGTTCCTGTTGGTATTTCAGGACTCGTGTGGTACAGGATTGTCATGATACCCCGGCTACAGGACATTTTGGTGTGGCCAAGACAGTGGAGTTGGTGACTCGCAACTATTGGTGGCCTGGGTTGCGAGGTTTTGTGGAGAGGTTTGTACGGAGTTGTGACACTTGTAGCAGGTCGAAGATGCCTCATCATGCACCCTCTGGTCTTCTTCGTCCTCTTCCTGTTCCTTCTGCTCCTTGGAGATCCATTTCTATGGATTTCCTCACAGATCTTCCTCCTTCTCGTGGATTTGATGCAGTTCTTGTGGTGGTTGACCGTTTCACCAAGCAGGCTCATTTCCTACCCTGCAACAAGCTACAGGTCAGACAACTGCCGAGTTGGTGATCCGCGAGGTGTTCCGACATCATGGTCTTCCTGAGAGCATTGTTTCCGATCGAGGTCCACAATTCATGTCCAAGTTTTGGCGAGAGCTTCTTCGGAGTCTACAGGTAAAGCGGATCTTTCTTCAGGATATCACCCACAAACCGATGGGCAGTCCGAACGCACAATTCAGACCTTAGAACAGTATCTTCGTTGCTTCATCAGTTACCAGCAGGACAACTGGTTGGACCTTCTTCAATGGGGAGTTTGCCTACAACAACTCCATCCACGCATCTACAGGACAGACACCTTTCTTTGCTCTTACAGGCCACCATCCACGTTTTGACTTTGCTCCTCCCGCTTCTCCTTCTTCCGCTCCTGCAGTACAGGATCGTCTTCAGCATCTTCGGCAGGTACAGGATGATCTCCAGGTTCATCTTCAACAGGCACAGGAACGATACAAGCATCATGCTGATGCTCACCGTCAGCCGGCACCTGCACAAGATTGGTGATCTCGTGTGGCTTCTTCGTCGACACATTCGCACCAACAGGCCTTCTTCTAAGTTGGATTTTCAACGATTGGGCCCTTACAGGATCGTGGCGGAGGTAAATCCTGTAGCTTTCCGACTCGAGTTACCATCCACGGTGAAACTTCATCCTGTGTTTCACACCTCCTTGTTGGAGCCGTATCATCCTTCTTCTCTTTCCTGGTCGTGTTTCTTCTCCCCCCTCCTGTGGTCATTGTGAACCTGAGTACGAAGTTGCAGCCATCCTTGATTCTCGTCTTCATCGCCACCAACTCCAATACTTGGTGGATTGGAAAGGGTTTGCCTACTGATCGCACTTGGGAACCTGCATCCAACTTACTCCATGCTTCTTCCAAGTTGCTGCCTTCCATCGGCATTACTGCTAAACCAGGTCCTAAGACTCGTGGAACTCGTCTTAGGGAGGAGGTGCTGTCACACCCGATACAGGATACAGGATTCCGGATACAGGATGCAGGATTTTGGATACAGGATACGGGTTACAGGATATTCCTACAGGATATACCTATAGGATATTCCTATAGGATATGCTACTATATGCCTAGAGGATAAGGGACACTATTCTTAGCTCATGACTAGATTAGACTCATGACTAGATTAGCTTGGAGTTGTGAGCATAAAAGCTCCGACCTAATTGTTGTACAATCAGTTAATCAACACCAGTCATTCTACGATTATTCTTGTTCCTTGTTCTTGTCTAATTCTTTGCCTCCTGCTTCTGTCTTGCTCCCGGATCCTGCCTTGTTCCTGTCTTGTTCTTGGATCCAGTCCTACGCCTTCCTGTCCTGCTCCCGGATCCTATCCTGTCCTGTCTAGCTCCTGGTCCTGTCCTGCGCCTGGTCTTGCTCTCAGTCCTGTTCCTGAGTCAAGCCTTCTTGTTCTTGGAATCCTGCTCTTTCCTAATTCCTGGATCGTGGCTTGACACAAAGCTCTGAGGATGTTATTTGCTACAATTGTGATGGTATTAGGCATATTGCACGTGATTGTCCTTCTAAACCAAAGAGACGTGCTACTGGTGATTGTGCTTCTGGTGAAAACTCAACTCGTGGTGTTAGACCAAGTGCTCATTGTGTTACTGTTGTAGATTCTGTTCAAAAATCAAAAGAAGAACCTGTTTCTCCGCGTTTTTTCTCAAGTTTTTGCTCACTTAGCTACACGTGGTGTTTCTTCTTGTAATGGGTGGTGGCTAGATAGTGGGGCCACACACTCGGTTTGCTTCTTGGCTTACGAATCTAACACTTTTGTTTATTTCACAAAAAGTGGGCACTGCTAGTGGTGATGCAATTGCAATGTTTGGATATGGCATTGTGTATTGTCCCCCACTCCAACAAGAGCTTTGTGATGTATTGCTGGTTCTAGAACTTTCTCGCAATCTTTTGTTTGTCAGTAAGTTATCTGATATTGGTATATATATTCATTTGAGAGGATTATGCATGTGTATCTTTGCTTGATAAGTGTTTGTTAAAGCATCTAGAAGTGGTGACTTATACTTTGTGCCACATTCAAAAGTTATAGCATGTACTGTGTCTGTTCAAAATGTAGATATTCTTAAAATATGGCATTTAAGACTTGGACATGCTAGTATTTCTTGTGTTAAGCAAGTTGCCCATTTAGTTAAAGACCTTAAACTGCCTAAGTTTGTTCCCACTAGTTCTATGTTCAGGATGTGCTTTAGGTAAAATGAGTAAGAAACCACTACCAAAGAAAGCTTCACGTAGAGCTATTGTGTGTTTACAACTTGTAAATGTAGATTTATCAGGTGAGATGAGATGTGTGTCTATTGGTGGTAGAAAGTACTTTCTGTTAATGGTTAATGATTATTCTTGTTTTGTGTCAATTAAGTTTATAAGTAAGAAGTATGAGACATTTGCTGCATTTTTTAGTTGGATTGATTTAGCTCAGAGAGAGATTGGATGTGTTCTTAAGTCTATGAGATTGAACTATGGTTCTGAATTTAATAGCAAAGAGTTTGAGAGCTTACTTATTAAGAGGTGTACTTAGAGAGAAGTCTGTGCCATATGATAAAGGTCAGAATGGTGTTGTGGAAAGGAAAATGAGAACTGTGAAAGAGTGTGCTAAGAGTATGATGAAAGCTAAGAATATGTCGTGTGGTTTTTGGGCAGAAGCAATTGCCACTTCTGTTTATTTACAGAAATCTACTTCCAACTAAAGCTGTTTAGAATGCTACTCCTTATCAACTCTGGTATGGCACTATTCCTTCTGTTTCTCACTTGCGTGTTTTTGGCAGTCTAGGGTTTGCTTTTGTTTCTCCTGATGAGCATCGATATAAAGATTCAGACCATGCTTAACCATGTGTTATGTTGGGCTATGATTCACATACAAAGGATGGATATCGTGTTTGGCTTCCACAAAGACAGCAAGTAACTACTTGTAGGACCTTGCGGCTTGATGAGGGTGCTGGTGCCCAACTCTCTGAAGGATATACTGATTGGGCATCAGAATTTGAGGCTACTGTGTATTCATCCTTAGAAGATTTAGACTTGGATATAGAACCTGTTTCTCCACAACACCCTAATTCTTCATGTCCTATTTCTTCACACTCTATTTCTCCACAACCCTTATCTCCACACACGCTCTATTATCTCCACAACCCTTATCTCCACGTCATTTAAGTCCACACCCTTTATCTCCACGGCCCTTACAAGATCCTCAGCATATTTTACATCATAATAATTATTTTCTGCAAGAACAATCACAAGTTCCAAGGCGTTCTCAACTAGCACACAAGCCTACTAAGCATTGGTTTGAGTATGTTGCAGCCATACTACTCATATAGATGAGCCATTGACTCTTGAACAAGCTCGTAGCAGTCCTCACTGGAAGAAGTGGTTACAAGCAATGCAAGAAGAGTACAAGGCACAATTGGAGAATGGGACATGGACACTTTAACCTTTACCTGCAGGTGCTCATTTGATACCGTGTAAATGGGTTTGTAAAGTCAAATATGGCTCTAAAGGTGAGATAATAAGGTTTAAAGCTAGGTTAGTCGCTAAAGGGTGTTCATAGAAGGAAGGTATGGATTATACAAAGATATTCTCTCTTGTGATAAAGCTAACCTCTATTCGAGTTCTCTTAGCTTTAGCTGCAGGTTTGGAGCTTCAAGTTCACCAAATGATGTTAAGAATGCTTTCTTGCATGATCAATGGATCAAGAGCTTTATATGCAACAACCTCCATTGTTTGAGATAAACTTTCCACCAGGTTTGGTGTGTAAGTTGTCTCGTTCCATATATGGCTTGAAACAAAGCCCACATATATGGTATGAGACAATAAACACACATTTCATGGCAATGGCTTCCAAAGGACAGAGCTGATTTTAATATATATGTTAAATATATAGATAATCAGATTATCCTTGTTGGTGTTTATGTAGATGACCTTGTCATTGTGGCACATGAGGATTTAATCTTTGGAGTCAAGCAACAACTCTCAACTTCATTTTACATGACAGATATGGGCAAGCTCACTCACTACCTTGGACTTCAGGTTTTTCGTAATACATTCTGGGAATATATATTTGCATCAATCTAAGTACTAGACACACCATTCTATCTAGATTTCACTCATACATATCCGATAAGAAACCTATGAGTACTCCTGCTCTTTTACCTCGTAGCTCTAAAACACCAGTGCATTGTCACGATAATCAAGATATGTCACTTACTTCCTCTCCAGACACACATACATTTCCATATTCCAATCTTATAGGTGCTCTCTTACTATCTCCTCTAGACCCAACATAGCTCCTACTGTAGTACATCTTAGTCAGCATATGTAAAATCCAACTCGTAGGCATTGGTTTGCTGCCATATGTATACTTGTTATCTCATGTACACAAAAAACTTATGTATAATATTCATCTTCTTCACATTCTCAATTAGTAGGATATTGGATGTTGATTTTGCTTCTAATGATAATGGTACTTCTAAACTTTTCTTATGTTTGGTGGTGTAGTTAGTTGGAAATGCAAGAAACAAGCATGTTGCTACTTCCATAGCAGAAGCAAAATTCCAAGCTTTTCTCTACGCAAAAGAAGCCATATGGATTCGCAAACTCTTGGTCAATATTGGATTAAACACTCAGGTATCTATTCCTCTCTTTAATGATAATCAAAGTGCTTTACAATTGCGAAATCCTATGAAATAACACTGCACCAAACACATGAAAGTACATGGCTTTTGATTGATAGACCAGATTGAGGAAGGGGCCATTAAACCTGCAGTATAAACCATCCAAGTTGTTGCTTGCGGATGTTCTCACAAAGCAAATACGAGAGCCTAACTTCGTGCATCTTAGGGGAGAAGAAGTGTACATTAGTTTGGACTGAGTGGTTGATGGGGAGAGCTTAGGAAACTGTCTAGGGTCTTTAGCTTGAGGGGGAGTGAGCTTTTTGAGATGTGTGGCTTAAGACAGTTGTTTAGATGTTGTTTTTGGGACGTTGGTTTGAGGGGAGTATGATTCTTCTAGGGTGAACACAAGCAATTGTTTTGCTCATGTTCAAGGGGGAGTTTTAGGTGGAACAGCAAGTCAGTAGGGATTACGGGAGGCTGGTGATATTATATATATATATGTTGTACTAAGACATTTAGGATATGAATATAATCTCTCTTTCTCCATACACCAAGCAGGCTCCATTGAATTTGGATTATATTAGCATGCTTCCATTGGGTACCATTTTTTGTCATTGGAGTTTTGCATTTCCAACATGAATTTTTGCCACATGTTTTATAGTTTTAGTTAGCAATGAGAAATCAATATTAATGTTAGAAATACTTACAATTGGAAAGTTTCAACAACTGACATTGAGTTGGGTGATATGCAAAATGACTAGCAAAAGAACCCTTAAGACGAAACTTTTGAGGCAGACCTCTATAGTGTTCAGGCGATGGCATAGTCAAATGAACAAGAATATACAGTCTTTGTGGCAACAAAAGTCATGCCTTCTTGCTTCAGGCATTCCAAGCTTGTTTAGCATACAATTAAGTGCTCTAGATAACCTTGGCACATTCAAATCACCTACTTGACCTCTCCTTTGGGATGGAAAATTTGAAAGGTCTAGCACCCTCTCAAACCACTACAACGATCACTATGACTGTTGTAGTACCAAGAGCCGAAGCCAAGAAGAAATGTACTCGTCGACACTCTAACAATGAGGAAAATGAAAGATGAGTTTAAAAAATTGAGAAGCAACCCACCAAAATAGATAGCATGCAACAAAGCATATCAAGTTGTGATTCAGGGTCATAAATTAGAGTTGTTAAAGTGGTCACCGCAAAGGAATTCACACCCAATTGAGAATGGAGTTCCCAAACTTCTAGGCAACAAGTTCAAGGGCCCTTAGGCGGCTAGGTACCTTCCCAAAAGATCCAAAATCATCAATCTTTATATGGTTCGAATTGCTCCCTTGAATTGCGAATGGAAGCAGAAAAGGAGATTGGGAGGAAGTTGAGAAGCTTGCAACGTTCGATTACTCATAAGAAACAAGCTCTTGACTTGAATGGCAGTTTGGAGAGACTGCATATGTTGTAAATGCTATGGCAAATTCAGCTGTAGAACCGCCAGGACCAGTGATAAAATGCCACCTTCCCTTTTTTGTCCAGTTGCATGCGTTTAAAAGGTTAAAGTATGGTTGTAAACTATGTTGCTCCATTAATCATTGTTGCAGGTTGCAACAGCCGTGGTTCTCAAGGTACTCACCCCCTGGGGCATCCATATGATGTGTTGCATGTAAAGTTGTTAAGTTTAGAGGATGGGCGCCTCCTTTTCCAGCACATCGCACTTGACATTGAAGAACGGCATCGGCATTGGGTGTCTCAATTGAAAGCTAAGGTAAGCTTCCAAATCCTTTTATTCTTTTAAAAAAAAGGGAAATTGTTTCTTTGGTTTCTGTTCTGCAGGCTATAGTTTATTGGCTGGAATGTTGCACAAAGTTATATGATGAGGAGGACAATCCAAACTATTCTAGTAGTGAGAGTGATAGCCCTCCACCATCAGAACAGAATCACAGCCTGCAAACTGTGCAAAGCATTTGAAAATTGCAGGCACACAAGAGGTATTTAGTTTATTAAAATTCATTTTTGGCAAATTGAAATTTTTTCACAACAATTACAGATTTTGTCCAAGTCACATGGTTCTGGACATAGCTACAACGAGCCAGAAGATGGTGTTGTTAAAACGACTCTAGTCTTGGAATGCTAGAAGGCATTCTTTTTTTTGGGGGGTATCGATTTCTATTTTAGGAACCATCAGGAAGCATCAATAGCGACCATAACAACCCGAGTGATGAAGCTTTTGTTAATGATCAACAAATCCCAAGCCTTCATAACAATGAGGAGAGTCATTTTCAGCCTTCAAATATCACAGATCTTATGAACTCGGTATAAGAATTTTTTATAATAACTTTCAAATAAATGACTTGGAGAACAAAGGACAAAACACAATGATGACAAGGAAGAAGGTGACGGCATTCAAAATGAAGTGAATATTTCTTTTTTATTTGATTGGAAATGTGACAAGATTTCATGGCTTTAACCTTCTAAATGCAAGAGGATGATGAACAAAATAGAACAACAAGAGTGAGGGAAAAAATGTGAATATAATGCTTTCTTCAATTACTATAGCATTTGTACTTATACTCTTTGTAATGTCACTTATAATATTATAGTTCTATTCACTTTCAAATGCTACTTAACAATATTATACGAGTCACTATGAATCCAAGCACAGAATTCACAATAGAAGCCAATATTTTACTGACTTATAAATCTTTAATGTTATCACTATGTTAAATCATTTTACAAGTCATTTTAATAACACACTACAATATCCACTTCTTTCATCTCATAAATTCATATAACATAAACCACTCTAAAATTGACTTGGTCATGTGAAGACTTCCACTTTCAATAATCACTATTAAAACATACTCTAAAAATCACTATTATGAAATAAAAGAATCACACTAATGAAGTCACTAACAAAAACCACATTAAGATTACATTTAATGTGGCTTCGTAAGTGGAAAGTCTCTGCACAACCAAGTCAATTTCAAAGCTACATTCTCAAGCAAAACCACGATGTTTGGTAAGTTGTGTCACCTTGTGGTTTTGCAACTTTAGAGAGAGACGCAAAACACAAGCCTGTGGGAGATTTTATGGAGCGAAGCCTGTGGTTTTCTCTCGCATTTTCCTAATGCCAAATCAACTATGAAGTACATAATAAAAACTTTTGTTTATTATGGACTCACTCAAGGAGTGGATGCATTTCCTTTAAGGTTTTTTACATTAAGTCGTGATTTGCAATGACCATAAGAACCTCATGTACTTCCAAACAACCCGGGTGTTGAATCATTAATAATTTTGTTGAGCTCAATTAAACTTTGTCATCACATACTATCAACAAGGTAAAGCAAATGCATTGTCTCAATGTTCCTACCTTGCTCCCCGACCAAGTGATCCACAACAAGTAAATCGTATGAAGGTGATGGTTGCTGAAGTAACTCCATCCTCATTTGACACTAGCATTTTGTACATGGTTCACACAACGTTACTAGTTAATGCCTTTGCCCAAGATGTCTTGAACCACATTATTCATGATCAAGTTTCAAGTTCCAATTTTGACCGTGGTGACTATGAACGGTTTGAGGTTCAAGATGACTTGCTCTTCAATGATGAATTACTGTACATACCGAAAGGTCCCTACATTGTTGTTGAACACCTTGGGGCTTACAAAAACACTTGAGCTTGTTACTCTCGAGTACTAGTGGTCTGAACTTTGAAAGTATGTAGCTAACTTCATACAACTTGTAATGTGTGTTGCTGGTTCAAGGTTCCTCGTCATCGCCCACATAGATTGCTCTAGCCACTTCCGATTGCATGTGGCCCTTACGAATCGATTTTCATGGACTTCATCGTTGATCTTTCCAGCTTTAAAGAATTTAACTCATCTTTGATTATGGTAGACAAGTTCTCCAAGATTGCTCATTCATGCCATGCACCAAGTCCATCACAAGCAAAAAGATTATTGATTTAATCCTATGAAAGGTGTTTCGACTACATGGCTTTTGAGCGACATTGTTAGTGATCATGAATTTCAATTTGTTATTAAGTTTGAAATGATTGTTTAAGATCCTCAACATAAAGTGCAACTTTTACTTATGTTACCATTTACAAATCGATGGTTAGACTGAGTGTACCATCCATATTTTAAAGTAATACCTTTGGTGTTTTAGTAATTATCAATAGGACAATTGGGTCGACCTATTGCTCTTTGCACACACCCCAACATGTTAGTCATTATTTTTATAATTATTGCTCGTTGGTCCTTTCATGCTTGCATCGATGTCTCTGTCATCCATCAATTGAAACTCATCTCAACCATGTACACCATATTCAAGCTAGCTCATCACCTCCACCATGCTTGAACTTGCAATTGCTAATCAACATTGATGTGTTGTCCTTGTTATTTAAATCTGTGACCTTATTTAACTTCTTTAACACAAATTCAAGACCATCAATCCATGTGACAAATTGAATTACCAACAACTCAAATTATTTCTCATTGTTAGTAAGATTAACGATGCTACCTTTCACCTGCAACTCTCTATTTCCATAAAGGTTTATTTGGTCTTCCATGTCTATATGTTAGAACCTTATACAATGAATAATTTTACTAACCGCATAATCTCACCATCATCATTAATTGAAGTGGATTTCAAACTTCTTCATAATAAGTTATTTTGTCAACTAGGTTGGTTACTCTCCAAGTGATTGCACTTGGGAGCTAGTAAAGAACCTTACTCATGTTTAAGAGGTCATTATTACTTTTCATGTCAATACCCAAACAAGCTAAGTGAACATCGTGGTGCAACTCTTAGAATTCACTGCTGAAGAGAGAGATAGTGTTATGAATCACCAAAATATACTAATGTTAACATCAAAATATGTCTTAGGAAATTTCAAAGACATTTATTGCACAACAAACCTACATAACATGCACTACATGCAAGCAATATCATCATTATGGATCTTGTGACACGTGCATTTTAGCATATGCCTTGGGTTTTATTTATCCCATATTCAAAGGCATGGCCCAAGCTCCTCAAGCAATATATAAGGAGACCCATGACAAGGATAATATTAAGTTCTGGGTTGTTCTTATTAGAATTTTAACTTGACAAGCTAACATTTGGCATTAACACTTTGTGTGAGCAATTTTAAGTCTTTTAAAACGACCTTGAGAGTATGTCTCAGATGCCCAAATAGGCATAAAACTTATGGTCTTACTTTAAGTTCCTTAGTATGACTATCCCTTAAACCTTAAAGGATAACATAAGAAGACTTTAGGATCCTTCGTCATGAAACCTAAACATGTTCATGCTTTAACCTCATCAAGGAAATATGTCTCACACATACCCCTGTGACAAAGTTAAATCATACTTACCTCTTGAGGAATCACCCTCATCCAAGAGGACAATCCCTTTAAGTGATAAGGGGTACCCTAACCCATGACTAATCCTTAAGGGTTTGAGTGGCCAAGTCATACCCTATACCTAGGCTTAGTACTTATTGAAAACATGAGTGTGCGTCATATGCAGACACAAATGTTATGTTAAGCAAACCCCTAAGGCTAGCTACGGACAACCAAGCACGCGACCACTCGAGTGCCTCACAAAAGAATTTATGCTAATAAATTTAGGTTGTTCAACCTCAAGTCATGTTCACACCCTCAAGGAGAATATCCCTAGCCAAGTGGGTTAACTAGCACACTCGGTTACGGGACTTAATCGCCCTTAAACGAATTAACACCCTAATGCAAGCACTAGAGTATTCAACGCTTCGCTATTAAACTCATAACATAATCCCAAAGGGTGTACCTCAAGCATTGTACTATGTGTCAATTAGCCTAGTGTCACATTCATGTGACACTATTCCCAAGATGTAGAATATCTTGTTATAACAACATATCAACCAAGTTCCTACGCTAATAATTGGATAAGAACACGAATGTTCTCTGCTTAGTTGCAAGTGCTACTCTTAACTTAACTTGGAGGAGAAGGTTAGAGACATGTCTCAACTTTTAACCATTGGAACGTATATTTTAACAAGACCTCGATTCATCAACAATAAAGGTAAGTTACTCTTAAGGTGTGACATCTATGGCACATAGGGCGTGCCTTAAGCTAAGCTTATGCTGGTGGGGGAGAAAGGAATCAGACACTTCTCAGTCTTTAACATGCTTTCCCCACACGCATCATACTTAATATATGTCATAGAGCCCTAGTCCTCCCTCCCTCTATTTTTCATGTTTTATAAAATGAGGTAGCACAAAATTTCATTCTTAATAGAAATATACTTAACAACAATGTGTTTTAACATCCCAATGAGTGAGTTCAACATATAAACACTCATAGGGTTGACCTAACCCTAAGGTTGCGCTAACATCAAGAAAAGAGTTTTCAAGATGAAAGTGCTAGCTTCACCCATAGTTTATTATAACTACTTAAAAACACTTGGCTAGATTATCACTAAATACCTAAGTGTATTAAACAGGCTTGTTTCATCTGCACACCTAAAGATGAGATGGAAAATATCAAAAGCATACCAAAAGTTAATGCCATCATTGCTAGTCATTTGAATTGTAATGTCAAATAACCAATAATAGAAATTAAAAAAGACTTTATGCCTTGAAGCCATGTGTATTTTAAAATCAATTCACCTCATGTTCATCAATTTCATCTGTCCCAATGAGATTCACTCTTTTTGTCTTTATTGGCAATCAAATAACTTGTATTCAAAATTAAAACAAGAGAGATAATGCAAGTTTTATGAGGGAAAAATAAATAAAATAAAGAAAAAGAAGAATGAAAGAAAGAAGAGAAATAATGAAACAGAAATTTAATAAGGTTATTTTAGAGAGGGAAAAAAAAAGAAAAAGATTTGTTTTTTGCTTTCACAAATCTCAAAAAAGGTTATTTTAAAGTTAGATTAATAAAAAACTTCTTTTATAAAAGTGGAAGTAAAGTATTCTAAAAGTTTGATTGGAGATCTTTACTGTTTAAAGGTTAGTTACAGTCTTAACTACCCAATGAGAAATTGAGTATTGCCACCCTTTGAAGGCATTGATTCAATTGGTGATGAGATGAATAATGCTAAAGACTTTGATAGTTTTTTAACTAACATTATGATGGTCTTTCCAAAATATAATATTAAAGCTTATCAGATACTTTATATACTTTATTAGATTGGATTTATAGATTTTCAAGTGAAATCATGTATGGCAGATACAAGCACACACACACACAAAGCATGGGCATGCATATCTATATACATTTATAAATCTGTATACATTTCTTTCAATATGCAAAATGCACATTATCATCTATATAAACATGAACTATGAACTCATTAGTTAAGTACATAATTATGATTGGGACTAAGTACATAATCAAGGTAATTAACATATTAATAACCATTTTGGAGAATGAAAGAAAATAAAAGTGTAAAATAACGTGAAAATATTTCCCCATATTATAGGTATGCTCTTCCCAGAATATAATATTATAGGTATGTATCTTCCCAGTCACAAGATGATTGATAATATCTTAAGAAGACATTGGACATCACTCTCTTTGAGTATCATCAAAAATCAATTGGGGTTATTCTAAATCCTCACATGAAGGACTTAAGTTGGACGAGGAAGGTATGTGAAGTTTAACTGCATGGGATATTAGCTGTGCATTTGAACTGTTTAACTGTTGTATTAGCTACCTTAGAACCTAATACCTAAGTTGTCTTCTTAGATAACAAGTTCTTCCCAGTGGCTTTGGAAACCTCCCTAGCCTAAGTTATGCTTCTTAGGATGGCCAGGTTCGAGAGGTTTTTATAAGAAAAGTTCATGCATTTTAGTGTTTCCAAAAGGTACACCCACATTTGCCAACTTTAATGAGCTTAGTATTTCATCTTGTGTAGGATGTTTGACTGTGTTTATCATGGTAAACTTAACTTGAGAAAAAAACTGTTCGAACAATCTCTAATTAATACAAATGTAACAAGATTAACAAACTCACTTTTGACGGCGCAAGTTCTGACAGTCACACGTCATCCACTAGCTCGTTGGGCTGCATCTTGAGATTGACCATATCCATAATTATATTGAACTGAATTGACTAATTTTCCTTGATAAGCTTATCTTATGCATGTGCAGAGTTTCTTACATCATCGATGTTGTCCCTTCTACGACAATACGCAGGGAAAGATGGCGTGCGGTTCTAGCTTTATCATTGAATCTCTCAAGCGCGGTGGTGTATGCAGCCCCCTCGTCAAGATCCATATGCAGCAAGGCTTCTTCATTGTGTAGCTCCGGTTGATGAACCTTACATCCCACACCTCTTGTTTATTCAAGGCAACCTTAAACCATGTGTAAGTTCTCCTTAGAGAGATCTCAATTGTCTTGTATAACTCATGAAGAAAGAGATACAAACATATACTCACAAAAGCTTTTATTCGTTCATGAACAATATATAAATAAGATATCTATTCAGGAAGTATTATATCTATGTAACATATACTTATCTTATAAATCTATTTTTATAATAGTTAATCTATCACATGGTTATCACATCGTTATTTAATCCTTCCCTGCAAAACCTTCCATAAGGGTTTAATGTATCAATTAGAGAGCATACCTATAATATGGGGAAATATTTTCACGTTATTTTACTGTTTTTTTTTTTTCAATCTCCATTAATATGTTAATTACCTTGATTATGTACTTAGTCCTTATGTACTTAAGTAATGAGTTTATAGTTCATGTTTATATAGATGTTAATGTGCATTTTGCATATTGAAAGAAATGTATATAGATTTATGAATATATATAGATATGCATGCCTATGCTTTGTGTGTGTGTGCGCTTGTATCTGTCCAATGGCATACATGATTTCATGACATATTATTGAAAATTAAAAATAAAAATATGTTTAAATATATTTGCAACATACGGTGAGTGAAATGGTCATTGTGAATACAATTAGTACTTAGTGAGTGTCAAAAATAAGATTAATAATTAACATATGCCAGTAGTTATCAAAGATAATTTATTAATATTAGATGTGGTTATTTATAATAACCACACTAATCATATTTTAATTTTTATATCATATATTTATCTCTATTATATAATCGATTTATTTTTGTTGTTTTAACCAAGGGGAATCTGTCAGTTATGTCTCTAAATTTAAATTATTAAACTAAGTACAGGTGACACATGCATAGGGAATTAAGATGAATTCGTTGTCTCTAATTTTAGATTATTAGAATAATTGAAGGTTAATTACATTAATAAATGATTTATTATTATATCAATAATGAATCAATACATGGTTTTTTCCTGCATAAACATTATAAAAAATAATAAAGTATTGTATTTTACTAAATAAATTTATTTGCTATATAGTTAAGGTTTACTAATCTATTGGTCTTTACGGTTTTGTTGACCGTATTAACTTAATTTAACTGAATCATTAGGAAACTTTTGATCATGGCTAGCACAGCATCTGTATGGTTTGTCACCTAATATGTGACAAATTGTGACAGCAGTAGCATCTTGAACAAATATAAACAATGTCTACTTGGGAATACAAGACATCTTTAAGTGTGTAATTTAATATTTGCATTTTAATTTAATCACTATAATATAAAATATATATATCATTTGTATAGAGAGGTATCCACAAACACTGTAATTTTATGTTAGTAAGTTGGGCCACTATAGACTTCTGTCAACATTTATATATAATTAAACATCATTTTATCTTGGCATGTACTTCAATCACTACAATATTAAAATATCATTTGTATGGATTAAGAGGAATCCACAAACACTATAGTCTTATGTCCACTGTAGACTTTTGTCAGGAATATATAAATATATATATTAAACATTATTTAGTATTATAATTAATTAGGTGGATGTGAAGAGGATGAAAACACGTATATATATTGTATATCACTCAAAAAATATAAAATAATACCTCGATTGATATGATCCACGTCATTGTAATGGCCAAAAATGCCACCTTTTCCGAAGTACATATTAATATGTGACAAATGGAAATATGTTCCCAACCACCTTATGTAAATAATTAAAAATACATTATATTATATATTTACTAATAATCATTAAAATTATTCCATTCGAACCTTTGATCGATTTTTAATTAACGAATGCAGACACAAAAGTATATACGTAAATCTAAACTATAATATTTGAATATACTGCTAATTTGGAATCCATGTGACTTGAAAATGTTTAAAATGTATAATTGTTAATAATGCATTCTCCACATTCCCATGTGGGATTTTTAAGTTGGCTGTTTTAAATATATAATAAGTATGTTTAATAAATTTTTAATATTTTAAGACGATACAGTGACACAATAATAGTGACCTATTAACTTTATATAAACTAATATCAGTGTCTCCAATCACAACTTGACAATAAATCAATGCAACGTCGTACATTATACGGGTTATTGCTAAACTAATGTAATATAAATTAGTATTATATACATGACTATTAAAACGTTGCTTTCAAAGTAAAATTCTCATTCTGGGGATAAGGACTTATATGCTGTAAAGAAGAAGGCCATCTCTATACACCTGTGGTGTATCATGATTTAACGGCGGATATATATCGTTTGATTCTAATTTTTAATTTAACAGAATTATTCACATTTTTTGAGGATAAAACACGAGGAACATGAAAGCTTTGTTGTGGACACTTTTTCGAGTGAGGGGCCCCTCTGAATTTTGCTGCGGTGTCCATAGAATCCCCCCAACTTTGTCGACAGCCCAACAAATGGAGAATTTTACAAATAAATAAATAAGAATAAAAATTAAATAAAAACCAATTTTTATTTTATATAGTTTTGGATCAATCATTTGGGGAATTCTGATTAGTCGACACTGATCTCGATTAGATCTGCATTCATCATTTTTCTAATACATCATCGCGCATAACCTGCAGAAGTTATTTATTCAAGTATGTATCTACTGTATAGTGTATCCTAAAGAAGTACAAACACTGCATTAATTAAAATAGTAAACTTATATAATTATTTAATATGGAATAAACAGTACCATGTAGTGTTTCACATATTTAAATCAAAAGGATTAATATAATAGTTTTGTAACTTTCATGAAACACTGCAATTAGTTTAAGTAACCAAATGCACAGATGTAAATCGTTTTTAATATAAGTTTAATTATTATTCATACTTTAATAGTTGAAACCACGCTTATTGTACAATATAAATCATAATATTCTATTCGTCCCGCCACTACAGTCAGAAAAGCTTACTTGATATGTAGGTATCCTCTCTACGAGAAATAATAGAGAAAGTATCAACCAATCAGCGGATGACACGTTTAAAGAAAAATAGATATTAAAAAAAGACAGTCAATTAAGTAATTAGTTAATTATTTAAACTACCAGGAAACCGACAAACATGTAATTTTATAAAATCTATTAAATAGTTAATGTCCTCATCGGCATTCGAAATGGTACCAAGAAGATCGCAAGATCGTCTCGTGTCCTATAAATTTACACCTAGTGATCCGACGGCCTAGAAGCGGTACAAGTAGCAGTGATTACCACCGTCGATCTCGCTTTCAACTTGACTGTTTTCTTTTTTCTCCATTTATCCTTCAGGTTTCTTTATCGCTGCAAGAGATTCTTGATATGTACAGTTGCTTGATTATCTTGCTTCTGTAATATGGATCCAATCCATTCGATATGTTTCTGGATCTGAATTTCTCTACCACTGTGTAGAATATATAGAAAGATTGGGGGAATTCTGTGATGATAGCTGCGAAAATGGACTTCTGGATGAGCACTATGACTTCCCTGATGAAGATCCCACTCGGATTCGACGATTTGTTCTTCTGGCGACCATTTGGAGGCAATATAGATTTGCTGCAGGAGAATGCCAACTTTGGGTAAGCAAAACTCGTACACAGTCCCATTTAGAAACTGAATAACTTCGAATTCTTCCGCTAGCTGTATAGTATTCACATAGTGGGTGGTCTGCAATGGATAGGAGATCGTGCTAGGAGCGTGTAAATACATGAGTAGAGTATATAGTACCATGTTGGATCTCAACTTGAAGCCATGTACCGAAGAAGAAGAAGACGAGTGGGAAGAGAGTAGGAAAGGCAATGGAACTGGAAATGCGGCAGAATCAGGGACGTCGAGCTCAGTGGTAGTCGGAAATGGGGTATCCGACTGCGAGGACTTTACTGCTCCAGGTGTGGTGGCTACTGACCTACGTGTTGCATCTTCTTCAGACGCTGTCGAGGTCTCCTCAAGCCCGTCGAGGAGTGACTTGTCCGAAGAAGACTGTCTGTTCGTAACCCGACAGTTGCTCCCGCTGGATCCAGTAATCACGGTTACTTACCCGACTGCAGTCACGGAAGACACCAACGGAGCTAGAAAGAGAGACTACAATACTAGCGGTGTTACTGCAGAATATGCCCCTCCGGCTGCTCCTGTGCCTCCTCCGAAGAAGAGCCGCCGAGGTCCCCGCTCCAGGAGCTCCCAGTACCGTGGTGTGACATTCTACAGGCGGACTGGCAGATGGGAATCACATATATGGTGAGTTGGAATCGTATCATAGCACTATCTGAAATTTGCTAATTCATCTGATGTGTGTCAGGGACTGTGGCAAGCAGGTATATCTAGGTGAGTTCTTACTCAATCATTTCATATATATGCTTATAGGATTCTTTTCGTGCAGGGGGATTTGACACTGCTCACGCTGCTGCTAGGTAACACACACACACACGCACGCACGCACGCACGTGTTTTACATGTGTATATGCAGGGCTTATGACAAAGCAGCTATTAAGTTCCGGGGAACGGACGCAGATATCAACTTCAACCTTAGTGACTACGACGAGGAAATCAAGCAGGTACGTTTCCCACTTTATCGCTCATGTACGTAGTTTTGTGAAGTACATATTAGCTGGGTTTTATTTAACTGCATGTATGCCAGATGTCAACTCTCTCGAAAGAGGAATTTGTACATATACTCCGTCGCCAGAGCACCGGCTTTTCTCGTGGCAGCTCGAAATTCCGCGGTGTGACACTGCATAAGTGTGGACGTTGGGAGGCCAGAATGGGCCAGTTCCTAGGCAAAAGTAAGTAACTTTCCACGTACATACACAGTACATGTACCTGCGCGTGTGTGGTGGAAGTTCTCTAAAGCGATTGTTTTACAGATACATCTACTTGGGTCTGTTCGACACGGAGGAGGATGCTGCAAAGTAAGTATAATGAACATGTCTGTTAAACACTATATATCTACGTACAGGGCATACGACCGGGCAGCTATTCGCTGCAATGGTAGAGAAGCAGTGACGAACTTTGACCCCAGTGTAATTGCATCGGACCCTCAAGATCAAGGTAAACTCCCACGTTGCGTGTGCGTGTCGTGTTGATAGTTAATCCAAAAGGTTTCGCATTAGTATAAGCTTTAATGTAGTATATATTTTGTCGTAAACATCAGATAATAGTATAGTGACACGTCTGTTTAGTCGAAGGTGGTGCTTTACAGCAGGGTTTTAAAACAATACCGATTCATTATTAATTAAAGATGCTAAAATATATAAGTCTAGTTACTAAAGTATGTTCTTAACATAATTAATACTTAATACGAGCTCTTTGTTATAGATAATCTGCAACTTAACATTGGGCTGGACAGTAATAGCATTGAAGGAGCAAAGCACTTCCACTGGAACGCTGAACAGATGAATATACCGGTGGTCTTTGGAAACCTTCAGTGGCAGCAGGTAAACACCGTATCCTGTGTTTTATATGACATTTCATAACGTATTTGTACAGAACACACCGTATGATTACGGTCCCTGGACTCACGCAATTGCGGGTACGTATACGTGTTAGTATTTGTACAGATCACGTATACGGTTTAACAGGTGCTGCAAGGAACACTGAATATATGAACACACCCAATATATCAACACCTGCTGTTATAACTGGCCCAAGTTTCGTCACAGGTTAAGGTATTGATTTTTTTTTTTCCCTTTAAACCCTTGTATAAGAATGTTAAAAAGAAAAGGCCACCCACTGTATTCTTAATTGAAAAAGAAAAAAAGAAATAAAAAGAATACACATAGTGATTTAGCTGTGAATAATTCTAATGTTTATGGGGGAATATGCCAAACAATTCCTATAAAAAACTCAATACTTTACATTGGGAACTTATTTGGTCACATGAAGCACATGTAATATAAAAAAAAATGTGCTATCGACAATCAAAAATACTAAATAAAAGACATACCAAATTCGTTATCACTGCCTTGAACTTAAATCTTGCAGAAGCATCGCGATGTACTCCTGTCGAAAGAAATCACATTTTATATGTACGAAATGAGTGTGGGTGGCGAGATCTCGACGCAATACAATATACAGATGAAACACACACGTACACATGCACACACGTATATAAACTTACATCTGCTAAGCCATCTGTGCCGGCAACTTCGTGAATGAGCTCCAACGCCTCGGTTTCACTTAGAGAAAGGCCTGCACTCTCTATGGCTGCTTTTACTACACTGCTTATCACGTCTGTGGCTTCAGAATCCCCGTCTTCAAGCTTCTCCACTGCCGAATCCACTGCAGCAGGCATCTAACAAAACACACAACGTGATTAACATGTACAGCACGCATGTGTGTGTGTGTGAGAGAGAGAGAGAGAGAGACATCATCCATCATGAACATATATACATACCTGAGCATTGGCCACTGCAGTTCGAGGCACCTATCAATATGTAATTGCAACATTAGGAAATCCAATATTACATAAATATACTTGGTATGTGTGGTGGCAAAAAGATAATATACTTTGTTCAGTAAGAAAAGTATATACCTCGGTATTTCTTGCACCTTCGCCAAGAGTAGCAAATTGCTGGGCGATGCTTTCCATAGCAGGTGATCTCATCAACTGCCCCATGATATTTGCGAGTGCATTTGCTCCCCCCGCTGGAGCCTACAAATATATGATTTTGTTATGTAAATAAACCTTGATAATGGTTAAAGTTAATTTACGTTTTGTGCCGGTGCCGGTGCTCGCTGCATTGTGTTCTAGGGGTTTGTCTACTAGCTGAAGACTCACTTGGGTTCTCCTGCGTTCGTCTCCTTGGCTGCACTATAGAAGTAAGTACACATGGATACTACGTATGGAACATCTACATATGTCTAAATTTGTATATTATATATATAGAGAGAGGGGGGGGGGCGGGAGAGTATTTTATAATAATATATCTAGATATACGAAAGTCGCTTAAGTATACCATTAAGGGACGTAGACCGCCCAAACCCAAGCCAGCAGGTACATTAGGTTCGGGAGCGTTGTCTTTATGTCCCTGATGCTTGTTAGAGTCACTGCTAGATGTTCCAGGCATAGAATCACTAGTTGGCTGCAAAATACACAAGTTCATGCTATTTTGGTTTTATAATGTCTTTATGTTATGTACCTGTGACTGTGACTGAGTTGCAGCAGTTTGAGACTCCACAGTTGGAGCGGGGCTGTTTACAGCTGTTTGGGTTGTAGGAGCCAGTGTTGCAGGAACTTGTGCTGCAGCAAAAAAGTACACATGACTCCTCCTCCCTCCCCGTCCCCGCTCTCCACACACACACACACCCACATACAGCACGCAGGCAATATGTACTTACTGCTCAAAACAGGCTGTTGTGTTGGCTGTGAATTAAACTGCGTTCCTTGTAGTTGTCCAATCGTACTTCCCAGAATCGAGGAAAAAGGATTAGAAGCGCTGTTCGTTGCCGAGGAGAAAGGATTTGAACCCGTGTTCACGGACGAGGAGAAAGGATTCGAACCCATGTTAAAAGGCGACTGCTGTCTGCAATTCGGAATCATGTCCAACAAAAGTATTAAAAAATAAAAATAAAAGAGCCTATATAGAAATGCATTTATTCGAATATGTACATTTAGAACAGTATTTACCTCCCACCCGGAAAGAGTTGATTAAAGGCCTGAGCGACCTGGGAAGCAATCTGTTCCGTTGTTCCATTGGGATTAGCTCCAGCAGTGCCTTCAGTTGTGGTATCTGATTCACAAAACGATGTACATTCTTATATATAGGTATAGACTGTTATATGTATATATACACACATCCGTAAATATATCACAATTGTGTGTGCGAATGTTTCTTACCGGCCTGTCCAGGACTTAAGTTCCTCGAACGGGAAGATACTACACGACCATCATTCTCTTGTATAACCATGATCGTCTCTTGTAAGACAGCACTAGGTACAGCTTGCGAATTTGAGTCTAGACCAGTCCCTCCATTTTCTTGTCCCGCTGTTGCGCGAATTAAACATATGTTGATGTAATATATTTATGTAGTATAATGTTAACGCTACGCAGTGAGTACAACTGAACTATAGTTATTAACTAGCATGTAACACAATCATAATACATACATAGATTTGAAGTACAGCATACCTGTGGCGGAAGTGGGAACTTGGGATCCAGCAGAAGCCGGTATATCAGACGGTGGTACATTAGTGGTAGGCGTCAAACCAACGTCACTTGTGTGGATGTGAATATTCAGACTTCTGGAACTTGAGAGTCCAGGAAAACCATTTGGTAAAAGTGGCATCCTGGTGGGCAGAGCAGGTAGTGGCTGGGTTGGCTGAAAAGTGAGCGTTAGAATAAATACTGAAATAATATGAAGTCTTAATTCACTAAAATAGCATACAACATAATATAGCCGTATACTTAAGGAGTATATAGTATTTAACTTCATGCTAACCTGCACCATTATAGGATTCGGACCGGAAGGAGATATGTAAACCGCTGGACCAGAATTAACTAGTGCTTCAGCCTGAAAGAAAAAACAAACGATTAGAAACATATGAGATTAATCTTTAGTATTTAAGTATATACATAATCTATATATAACAAAGTACTTACAGGTGAGTTACCCATGTGCAAAGCTGAAGTAGTGCGTCCAAGCTCCATTAGAAGTGCACCGAGTTGCTGTAGAATTGTTCCGCTCCATAATGCGGCTGCTTGCACCTCTCCACGGGCGTTGACATCAGTTAGTGATGGTTCATTTTCTAGTTGTCCAGCAAGCCCCTAGCAGAAATGAAATTAGTTACAGAACTTCACACGCCAAGTGCGCGCACACACACTTACGTTAAGTATCACCGAACCGTGTGTGTTAAACAGCGTCTGAACACGCCGTAAAATTCCACCAAGAGTCGCAGGAGTCATTACTGGTCTATTCAGTGGAAGATTAGCGGGTTGCGAAGAAGCAGTACCAATACCTGAAAACATTTCAATGCGAAAAACAAGTATTATATGTAGCTATGTGGTTTACATTACGCATGTCAAATGAAATCATACGCAAAACTATAAATATCCTTAAATGAGTGATTAACAACACTTAATTGCAAAAACAGTGCATATCAACTCAGTCCTTTAGAAGCCAAACTTACCAGTGCTGGCGAATACTGTTCCAGGCGAGTAAGGTACAGAGACAAGGTTGTCAGTGCATCGGAGGATACCTGATAGAGGTAAAACATTAGTTGTCCGTATTCCCTCTGTATAATAAGTAATTAAGTAAACACAAACCTGGCTTATTCCGATTGGTATAACACCCACACGCTGCGAATTAGCCTGTGAGCCTTGCTGGGCATCTGCCTGTGTACCGGTACCGGAGCGTTTGTACCTGGAGGAACATTCGCGCCCTGCAGATTACCAACTGAACCAAGAACAGCAGAAACAATCTGTCACATTAAAAAGTTTTACTTGTGAATAACCAAGCTTAAGTACATACTACTTACTCGATTAAGATCAGGAAATCCTCCATCAGGAACGTTTAGGCCCACAAGTAGACTGTGGGTCTGAGTCACTCGAGCTTGCTGAGAAGGGTCACCAGTTTGGTTTTGCGTGCTTGCTTGCTCCCTCCCTACATATATTCATTTAGTTTGATAATCCGTGTTAGCATACACATATACATGTAAAAAGCTCATTACCTTGAGATTCAGATGTCGGCGACTGTGTTCTAGCCACCAAATGCAATGTATGACCATCACCAATCTCTGAATAACAAAAATGTAATTTTAGAACATGTGTATATGTGTGTGTGTACGAATAAATGTAGGTAAAGCACATACCGTAAGTAGATAGTAGCTGGTCGTCTTTCAAGACTTTTCCACGCCATATTAATCTCTGGTTGCTGGCAGGAACTCCTACTAAAGCTTGAACCTGCTCCTTGAGGGCGGGAATGGGTATCTGAAAATGTGTAAAACATGTCAAGATGAGATTTTTAAGGTTGAGCACATTCTTACGTCTTTATTCACTCGAAGACTGTGCGTCGCGGAATCCAGTGTTCTGATCTTAATCTCGATTGTTTCCGAGCTCTCTCCGTGGCTCGTAGTACCCTCGGAACCACTATTACTGCTCATTTCTGGAGAAAATCGATCAAAATCGTGAGCTACGGCGGGAAAACATAGAAATGCATAAAAAATTGATGGAAAAACATACAAAATCGATAGGAAACATAAATCTAGAAATCCACAGCGTCTTCTAATGGCGCACTTACCAGGAGAGCTGCGCCAAGCTGGAACAGAAGAACCCTCAAACCGGAGCTTTGAAGAAGAATGCAAACCCTGTTCCTGTTCTAGGGCAAATAGGTTTAGGTTTACTCTGCTTTTTTATTAGTTTTCTGGAAGCGTCTTTTGGCGAATCATGTACTGCCACGTTGATATCCCGTTGAACCCAAGAACCGAGGAACATGGTATATCCAAGAATTTTAATCTACGGTTGAGATTTGTTCTCTTAAGATTCTTAGTATATGCTTTTTTCTTATATTATCTAATGTGTTTGGTAGTCAACTAGAAAGGCTGTTTGGTACTCAACTAAAAAAGCAAACTGGCCGTGCACGTAACTCTGTATTAATAAATTGACTAAGTTTTTTTTCTAGATTTGTGCATATAAAAAATGATTACACCAATCACACATTATCTATCAAGTTCTTCGAGATGACAATGTTAACAATAGCAATAATTATCTTAATTTCTCTTAATAATCTTGTGGGAGCCAGGGAAATTTTGGTTACTGCACCCCGGGCAACTGCTGTAGTCAATATGGTTACTGTGGTACAACCACAGCTTACAGTGGGACTGGCTGTCAGAGTAATGTGCAACATGAGGTCTGCGGAGTACAGGCCTTGTCAGTTGTGCCTCCTCATCTTGCTGCAGCCAGTACGGGTCTGCGGTACTGGGGCTGCTTACTGCGGTGATGGCTGCCAGAGCGGGCAGTGTACCTCCGCCCCCGGTTACACCCATCAAGCTAGCTTATTTCTTTGCCGGTTCCTCACTTTCAGCTTCCAGTATAAACTCATGCCTGTACACACACCTGTTTATACGCCTTTGCAGTGATGCTCCGGACTTCTCCGTAAGTCCTCCTCCCTACGACAACGGCCAGATCTCCACGTTTGTCTCCACTGTACGGGCTAAGAACCCCAGTGTTAAGTCGCTGATCTCCATAGGAGGAGGAGGTAGCAACTCTACCGCATTCTCAGTGATGGTTGGCTCCTCTGTCTACCGCGCTGCCTTCATCAGCAGCACCATCGCGCTCTGTAAGAAGTACAGCTTTGACGGGCTCGATCTCGACTGGGAATATCCATCTTCTTCAGCCGATATGACAAACCTCGGTTTACTCCTTCAGGTATTTACGTAACTAACAGACACATATCTCTCTCACACAGGCACGTGCGTTTCCTTAGGAATGGCGTGTCAAGGCAGGGAGTTTGCTTCTGGCGGGTGCAGTTTACTACACGAATCCGTTACCAAGCTGGATGGGAGGAGCGACTTACCCAGTTGCATCAATACAGTCAAACTTGAACTGGATCCTGCTCATGGCGTATGATTTCCACGGTTCGGGCTGGGAACAGTATACGAACGTACCAGCTCCATTGTACGACCCATCCAGTCCCACAGTGAACGGTGACTACGGTGTAAGCCAGTGGCTAAAGTCGCTGACTCCTGCAAAGCTTGTTCTGGGTTTACCCGCGTATGGTTACTCGTGGAACCTAGTTAACCCAGCAAACCATGGTATTGGTGCTCCAGCGTCTGGGTACTACGCAACACTTGGAAATACACCTACGTACGCTGCTATAGCGAGCTTCTTGGCTTCATCTGGTGCTTCTGTGGTACATAATACTAGTACGGTATCCACGTACGCGTACAGTGGTAATGCGTGGGTTGGGTACGATGATGCTTGGTCAGTGACTAGGAAAGTTTACTATGTGAAGAACAAGGGGATAAGAGATATGGATTCTGGAACGCTCTCTCTGATGATTCTGCCGCGACTCTTGCAAAAGCAGGTGTGTGTTATATACTTTGTTTACCTCACTATGATTCTCATTTTGTTTTTTGCAGCTGCTAAAACAATGGATGGAAAGTATTGCGATGGAACCCCTATACCCTGAACAAGTTATCTATGTAGATATAATAATTAATCTTGTACTATCCACGTGTACAGCTGCATGTGCACGTATTATTATTATTAATAATATAGTGGATTTTGATAACCGTCCGGTCGTATTGGATTCAATTTGGACCACTCGTTTTTTTATATAAGTTAGGGTTCTTGAACTAATAAATATACACATTTTTATATTTTGATCTCTCACATTGGTGAAGGTGAGAGGCACCTTTAATTGTCTTTACAGAGTGCTCGGATTTGTGTTTTTTTATCGATTTTCTTTGTTTCTTAGATTTAGCTTTTTCATTGTTTAGATCTATTCCTTTTTTGTAAATTTTGTCTTTTCTTCATTCATATATCCACAACCAGAAAATCCTTTGTCTGTGGAGCAGTTACTCATGCAGTTGTTGGATGCCATCCGTATGCAATTGAATAATCACTCTTAGTTGATAGCAGCATTCACAACCCAGTACTCCTGCTCATGTTGCATTCGACCGGATTTCTTTCATGGAAATCCTGGAGATGATGTGTACCATTGGTTTGACCACTTCACTATGTGCCACATATCATTCGTGGGATGGTGCTTAGTGCATGAGTTTCCTACTTGTCTTTAAGGGACGGCATTGCAATGGTACAATGGTTGGACGTTGTAACTCGTGGAGATTAGAGTATTCTTCCAAAGATCTTCAAACGTGCATTTGGGCATGTAGACTGTGATGATGCTTTTCAGCAGTTGCATTGTATTCGTAGGAGCCATTGAGTCGGTGATGAAGTTTGGTGTTCGCTTTGAAGCCTTTTGCTACGTGCAGAACCTAACATGTCGGAACGCATCAAGTTAGGTATGTTGTGGCCAGCACTTTTCAAGACCTTGTGGGCTTGTGCATGCACTAGCTCCAGTGACTCTTGACGATGCTTTGAGGCTGGCACAACGATATGAGTCGTCACCTCTCCCACTTGCACCTTCACGTGGTCTCGCTCCACTTCATGTTGGGGATAGACCTGCTCCGATGAAGTTGAGGCTGTTGCCGCTCGTGTACCAGCACAAGGTGGGCCCGTGGACGAGGACGTGGACGTGCAGTTCGTTGTTGGGCATGTGATGAGGTTGGACACACGTATCGGCGCTGTCAACGGTTTCCCGATTGGCGTCCCCCATTTCCAGGATGGAGGCCATGGCGTCAACAACGTCCGGTTGGTGCTGCTGCAGTGGAAGGTTGTGATGCGTGGATCTTCCGGGAAACGACGAATCGCACGAGTAAGGAGGGTCCTCGTGCGAATAAATTAGTGACCCCTCCATCTTTCTTTCGGGAGTATCATCAAGGGGTTCACTCGGCACCAAATCATCCGGTTTTCACTTTTCAAGCTCGAATTAATCACATGCCACGTCTTTTTTTCCTTTTAGTGTTGGTGGATACAGGTTTAAGTTTGTCCTTTATTTCTCAATCTGTTACACATGTTGTAACCTTCATTTGCGTTGTGCAATAGAACCAGTCTTCATTCTGTACGGTAACGGACACACTCATGCTTGTTCACGGGATGAAATTACATTGTTGTTTGTGTGAACGATCGTGAGTTTGAGCTTCAATTTTTGCGGGTGGTGCCGAGTTAAGCTTTTCACCTTATCCTTATGGATTGGTTGTCGCAATCATGCCAAGTGTGACTTTGAAAAGTCTCCTCCTGTTTGACTCTCCCTCGTCTTTCTTTCATTCCCTTACTTTTATTCCACTTTGTCCATCTGTTTCCATCACTTTTATCCTCACCCTTATTTCCAACCATTTTCCCTTATTCCTTTCTTTCTCTGGATCCATCAGATGATCGTCGTGCTAGTTGTTGATCAACTCAAGAAGGAGTATGCTGATCTTTTCAACTTCGACTTGTCATCTGGGGCCAAGATTGCGACACGCCACCCTATTCCAACTGGAATGCTAGGCCAATCAAGGTACCTGTTCGGCGTAGTCACCAAAGGAGCTCAAGATCTTACGAGCGAATGTCAAAGAGATGTTGGAGAAGGGTGTTATCCGAAATCTCGAAGTCCTTGGGCGTGCGAACCTCACCTTGTGACGAAGCCTGATGGGAGCGTTCGATTCTGCATTGACTATCGCCCATTAAATGAGGTAACCGTCTCAGATGTGTACCCACTTCCTCATACTGCAGACCTTTTGGATCGACTGGGGCGGAGCCGTTGGTTCACCAAGTTAGATCTCGCATCTGGATATTGGCAAGTTCCGATGGCTGACATGGACATTCCCAAGACTGCTTTTCGGACACCATTTGGCCTGTACGAGTTTTGGTGATGCCTTTCGGTTTGAGCAATGCTCCAGCAACTTTCCAGCGTATGATGGACGAGGTTCTTTGCGACATGCCGGAGGTGACTGCCGATTTCATCGATGATGTTTTGATCCATTCGGATGGAAATGGGGGAGCAGCATGTCGGTGATGTACGTAAGGTTTTGGATCGCTGCGGGAAGTTGGTTTGAAGTTGAAGCCATCTAAGTGTGTATTTGGATCAAAGGACACCACTTATCTGGGTTATCGCATTTCACGTGAAGGTTTGCAAGTCGATCCTGACAAACTAGTTGCAGTTTTGAAGTTCCCTACGCCAAAGTGTGTGAATGATGTGCAACGCTTTCTTGGCAAGGTACAATATCTGGGTCGTTTTGTGGATCATCTTTCAGATCGTACTGCACCGTTGCGCGCGTTGTTGAAATCGTCAATGACTTCTTTTGTTTGGTCTAAGGATTGCAAGCAGGCATTTGCAGATCTCAAAGAGTTGTTGACGACTCCTCCAGTTTTGGCGTACCCGGATTACACCCGTCCTTTCATCTTGCGTGTAGATGCTTCTGACATCGGCCTCGGGGGTATTGATGCAGGAGAGTACGAGTGTTCCTGGCCAACGACATCCCATTGCGTACATCAGCCGTACATTGCAGCCAGCAGAGGTGAATTACTCCACGATAGAAAAGGAGTGTCTAGCAGCAGTTTGGGGTTTTGAGAAGCTCCATGCCTACTTGCATGGTTCGGACGTTGTTGGAAGGCGATCATGCAGTCACTTCGTTGTTAAAGCGGAAGAATTTGATTGGTCGTACTGCTCGGTGGGCCTTGAAACTTCAAATTTACGACTTTGAAGTTGTTCATCGTCCAGGGAGTTCCATGGCTGATGCTGATGCTCTTTCTCGGGCTCCTCTTCCACCTTCTCTCTCTTTTGTTGCCCCAGAGGAACCAGTTGTTCCAGCTTCAGTGGACTTTTTGGATGAAGATTCCGTACCATCAGCAGTTGCTGTGCTTGACATTCAGTGTCCGCAGAATGCAGAGTTAGATTTGCCGTCTTTGGATGAGGTTCGGGAAGCTCAAAAGGTTGAGCCGTGGATTCGAAGGCTTCGTGATGGGTTTGAGAATCCTGCATCACTTGCTGATGACTTGCCTTTCAGGCATTTACATTCACAGTATCGCCTTCAGGATGACCTTCTTTATTTTGTGGGGACTGATCCAGATGATCCTTTGCGGTTGGTGGTGCCTTCAATCTTCATTCCACGCTTCCTCCATGCTTACCATGACTCTCCTATTCTTGGCGGGCACATGGGACATCGTCGGGTGATGGAGAAGCTGCACAGATCTTTCTATTGGCCGGAGTTGCGAGGAGATGTGATTCGGTATGTGCGTAGCTGTGTGTGGTGCCAAGCTCGCAATACTCCCCATGTGCTTCGGAAGGACGGTTGGAGTCAATTGCAGTTTCTCGTCCGTTTGAAGTTGGTGGCATTTGATTTGATGGGACCTTTTCCGCGGTCAATTGCTAACGAGTATGTTATTATTGCTTCTGATTACCTAACTCGTTGGTAGAAGTTGGTGCTCTTGCTAGTGCGACTACTTCTGCTGTTGGTCAGTTTCTCCTTAATCGGGTCGTGTTTCACATTCTTGTCCGGAGCAAATTCTCTCGGATAATGGTCCTGTATTTATGGCTGAGGTATTTTATGTTTTGACGTCTCGACTAAGGATATGCCACACTTTCATAAGTGCTTATCATCCTCAAACAAATGATTTAATGGAACGGCTCGTCAGAACCTTCAAGGGGATGATCATGAAGTATATGAACTTTCAACATTCGGATTGGAATGGTTATTTACCGTCTCTCCGATATGCTTATGTCACTGGAGTACAAAGTTCCATTGGTACTTCCCTATATAAGCTCTTATATGGTCATGACCTGGTGTTGCTAACGGAGTTGAGTTTGCCTTCTCGGTTACTGCAAGCTACTGATGCTAGGTCGTGGGATCGGTATCTGACAAGCATTCTTCTATTGGTTTGTGCAAAGTCAGCAGAACTCTTGGGCTGCGTACAAATAGGATAACAACAATGCTACAACTCGTACCATCGTCCTCCTACGGAGTACAAGGTTGATGAATTGGTGTTGGTTCGTTTTCTCAAGCTTACGATACGTGGTTTAGCTAAGAGTCTCCTTCCTCAGTGGAAAGGACGTATCGAGTGCTACGGCAAGTAGGGCCGTAGGTTTATGAGGTTTAGCACAACATTCAACTTGATCCTCCAGATATTGTACATGTACAACGGTTGAAGCATTTTGTGCAACGGGAACAAGTTGTGCCACCTACAGATCCACCAGTGCCTCCTCCTGATGTAGATCTGGGCCCACTTACAAGAGAACCCTAACCAACTTACATCCTTTCGAGATGAGGAATGATGTAAGATCCATATGTATGGCTACATGTGCACATACTATTATTAGTGTAGTGAATTTTGATAACCGTTGAATTGGATTCAATATGGACCACTCGCTCTTTTATATAAGTTAGGGTTTCTGAACTAATGAATATATAAACATTTTTATATTCCAGCTCTCACAATCTCATTTTGAAATTTTTAAATAAAAATAAGTTTATCTTAATCACATGTTTGCACCTTACATGTATTTAGTTAATAGTTTCTAACTAGCATTTCTTATTCTTATATTCTCTTATTTTACCTTTGATATTGTTAGACGGAATCCATATTCAGATTGAGCTCTCGTTCACGGATCTGCATATTGAGACTCCCACAACTGTTTTCATAGGACACGTCTACAACGCTTGAGGTGGTATTTATTTGTAATCACGTACCATTATGGGTACGTGCGTGACGTGTACGTCTGCCAATATACAAGTGCGTGTGATTATGCGTACGTAGGTGGGTGGCATGCATGACGTATAGGAAAAGAGGTGTTTTTTTTCCTAGGGATTCCACACTTGCAACGGGGAGAATGTGGTTTTTGCTGATTTTCTTCTTTCTGGTGGCTGTCTTGAGTGATGGAGCAAGCGAGATGGACATCGAGCTTCTGCTCAGCAAGATCAACAAGCCCGCTGCAAAGACAGTTCCAGTAGTTTTTATTTGTATTGCATTATATTTCTCTCTGAATTTTTCTCCCTTTATATTTCTTGTTCTTAATTAGAAGCCCAGATAATTGACTATGACGATGTTAACAGCCAGCTCCAAAGCTCCAATCTACAGGTTAGAAATCCATTTAAAAAGGAATGTTTTCACTTTTTTTTTAACAGATGTCTCGTCCTGAGAATCTAATCTCTTCGACAAGCTCAAAGGTTTACAGAAGGGTTCCTCCACAAGTGTGGCATCGAGCAGGCCAACGTTGTCCGAATGGAACAATCCCAGTCCGCAGGAGCATTCAAAGCGATCTAATAAGAGCCTCTAGTCTTGAAACGTACGGGATAAACGACGTACCACCGTAGGTGGTAAACTCATATAAACTCAAAAACTATATCGTTATACAGTATGCAGTGGCAAGAGTAGTAGGAGGTTGTTGCTCATTGATGACGCTTCAACCCTAAACCTTATATGTGTTTTAATACTTTTAACTGCAGGTGCATCCATCTTTGTATAACGATTGGAACAGCAGACTGTCTGTCTACTGGACAGTAAGTGACTGACTGTTAAGCTGTTTGCAGAAATGTGGTGCTAAGTACATCTATTTACAAAGTGATAACTAGGGAGAGACTGGATGTCACAATGCCATGTGGCCAGGGTTTGTGGGTGCTATAGATGGAATTTCATCGCTCAATGGTCCAGAGTACGAGATGGAAGTGTTCGTCTCCAAGGTCAGGCTCAAAGATATTATATAGAGTTTTAAAGAACTGTGCAGGACGAGAGGACAGGAAACTGGTGCTACACGTGGGAGATGATGCAGTTGGGTACTGGCCGAGAGAAATTTTATCAGCGTTAGCAACAGGTAATGCAAATACAGTGCAGGGGGTGGTGATGTGAACAATAGACCGGACGGCGAGCATACAAAGACGAGATGGGGAGTGGGCAGTATTATGGGTATGCCTGTTATTTGAAAGGATTACAAGTGGTGGATGCCAATAACAATGTAAGGACTCCCCAGGAGATCGGTGTACAGTCGGACTCTCCAGATTGCTATGGCATCTCTCCTCCTGATTCGCGGCTTCTCTTCTTTGGAGGTCCCGGTCTTACATGTCCTTAATATTTGATTCATTGCTGCTTTCCTTTTCATTAATAAGTAACATATATATATATATATATATATATATATATGCTGTAGACCAGTGATCTTTAATGGAGGTTGCGTTTATGTAGGCACAAGGGAGTTTGTGTGTGTGAGAAGAACGGAATCTTAGTTAAAGAAAATATATTATGTATTTATTTAATTTGTGTTAAGATTAAATAAATACTTTATCATTTAAATTCTTAACATGAATATATACGTGTGTATACATATTATATATATGTATTTCATGTATATTATTTGAACACGTATCAAAGGTAATATACGGAACAAAATTAAGATATCTTGTATTTCATGTTATTTACCTAACAATTCACCTTTTAAAACTCTATTATGAATGTGTATATATATATTATATATAATATATAATATTATATATATATATATATATCATTACAAACACACCATATATAATCCATATGTTTATTGATATATATACTCATTTGAACATTGCTGGAGGATTTACCCCGTTTAACACAAGTCTTAAAGAGTATCAAGTACTGTATAGATTTATTTTTTTGTGATTTCTTCGTAAGGTAAATGCTTAACACACACACACACACATACACACCATAAATATATTATATTCATAATAGGGCTTTAGATTGTGAAATATATTTTATGTTAGGTAGACAACACAAGCACATGCGAAATATCTTAAATTTTTTCCATACAATACATATGACATTTGTTTAAATAACATACATAAAATATTAAGAAAACTTATATTTTTAATATTATAAACAATACTTAAGATTCTTGGTATATCTTTCTTTTAATACTTAAGTTTGTTTTAATTATGTATAAATAGTCAACTAATCTCCTATTATCTAACGACACTACATTGTTTAGTACTTAAAGGCCGTGCACGTAACTGTGAAATCGACTAAATAATTCTTCTAATACATCACACATTATCTATCAAGTTCTTCAAGATGAAATGTTCACAATAGCAATAATTGTCTTAATTCTTGTTAAAATCAGCCTGGAGCGGCACAGACTTGTGGGAGCCAGGGAAATTTTGGTTATTGCACCCCGGGCAACTGCTGTAGTCAGTATGGTTACTGCGGTACAACTACAGCTTACTGTGGGACTGGCTGTCAGAGTATGTGCAACTTGGAGGTCTGTGGAATACAGGCAGACTTTGTCAGTTGTGCCTCCCCATCTTGTTGCAGTCAGTACGGATTCTGCGGTACGGAGGCTGCATACTGCGGTGATGGCTGCCAGAGCGGGCAGTGCACCTCCGCCCCGGTTACACCCATCAAGCTTGCTTATTTCTTTGCCGGTTCCTCACTTTCAGCTTCCAGTATAAACTCATGCCTGTACACACACTTGTTATACGCCTTTGCGGTGATGAACTCGGACTTCTCCGTAAGTCCTCCTCCCTACGACAACGGCCAAATCTCCACGTTTGTCTCCACTGTACGGGCTAAGAAACCCCAATGTTAAGTCGCTGATCTCCATAGGAGGAGGAAACTCTAGTTACTCTACCGCATTCTCAGTTATGGTCGGCTCCTCTGTCTACCGCGCTGCCTTCATTAGCAGCACCATCGCGCTCTGTAAGAGATACAGCTTTGACGGGCTCGATCTCGACTGGGAATATCCATCTTCTCCAGCCGATATGACAAACCTCGGTTTACTCCTTCAGGTCTTTACTTAACTAACAGACACATATCTCTCTCACACAGGCACATACGTTTCCTTAGGAATGGCGTGTCGAGGCAGGGAGTTTGCTTCTGGCGGTGCAGTTTACTACACGAATCCGTTACCAGATTGGATGGGAGGATCGACTTACCCAGTTGCATCAATACAGTCATACTTGGACTGGATCCTGCTCATGGCGTATGATTTCCACGGTTCGGGTTGGGAACAGTATACGAACGTACCAGCTCCATTGTACGACCCATCCAATCCCACGGTGAACGGTGACTACGGTGTAAAGCAGTGGCTAAAGTCGCTGACTCCTGCAAAGCTTGTTCTGGGTTTACCCGCGTATGGTTACTCGTGGAACCTAGTTAACCCAGCAAACCATGGTATTGGTGCTCCAGCGTCTGGGTACTACGCAACACTTGGAAATACACCTACGTACGCTGCTATAGCGAGCTTCTTGGCTTCATCTGGTGCTTCTGTGGTACATAATACTAGTACGGTATCCACGTACGCGTACAGCGGTAATGCGTGGGTTGGGTACGATGATGCTTGGTCAGTGACTAGGAAAGTTTACTATGTGAAGAACAAGGGGATAAGAGGATATGGATTCTGGAACGCTCTCTTTGATGATTCTGCAGCGACACTTGCAAAAGCAGGTGTGTTTATATACCTTGTTTACCTCACTATGATTCTCATTTTGTTTTTTGCAGCTGCTAAAACAATGGATGGAAAGTATTGCGATGGAACCCCTATAACCTTGAACAAGTTATCTATGTAATATTTCCAGTTAAAACGTAATATATAATAAGAAATCTCATTTTGAAGTTTATCTTAATCACATGTTTGCACCTTTTTAACTCTCACTACTTTGTTTTGTTTGTATCTTATCCTATATTTTCTTGTTTTCCCTTTGATATTATCCATATTCAGATTGAGCTCTCGTTCACGAATTTGCATATTGAGACTCGACTGTTTTCATGGGACACGTGTACAATGCTTGAGGTGGTGCCATACTAGTACCAAGTTGAACATATCAATTACATCCCTTTCCTACAACTAAAGGTGGTAAATAAACTAAAATAAGGCAAAAAGTCTTCAACAAGACCAAACAAGAATGTTGTGTGTGGCAACTTAATGAATGATAAGTTAGAGTAAGGCATAAGGTAAAGGGACCATTGGAGCATATATGTCACAGTTTTAATCCGAAGGGCTAACACATGATAACACACATGGTTGTCAAATGGCCATCCAGAGTCATCATTCTGGGTGAGCAATGCTAAGTCTTATAAGATGATCTCAAAAGTCTGATTCAGATGCCTAATTAGGCGGAAGTCTCAAAAAGTCCTTTAGACTGACTATCCCTTGAACCCCTTGAACCTTAGAGGATTGAGTAGACTTTAGGATCCTTTTCAGTAAACCTAAACAGGCTCATGCCCCTTAATCTCATTAAGGAGATGTGCCTTACACATACCTTTGTGATATAGCTAAAGCATCATCACTTACCCTTTGAGGAATCACCCTCATCCGGGCGTACAACCCTTTTAGGGCGATAAGGGTATGTCATAAGCGAACATGAGTGTTTTGCTAAGCAAACTCTCCCCAAGGTTAGGTTTGGATAACCCTAAGTACATGACCGTAACTCTCCCCAAAGTTAGGTTTGGATAACCCTAAGTACATGACCTTGTGAGTGCCTTATGAAAGGGCTTCTGCTAATGAGATTAGGTTGTTTAACTCTTAGATCCTAAGGAGAACACCCCTACCAGCAAGTGTGCCAAAGCGCACCTAGTTACGAGACTTAACCTTTGTTAAGCCATGATCCAAGAGCAAAGGAGGCTTGACTCAAGAGTAAGACAAAAACTAAGAACAAGATGAAAACATGAGGTAAGATGCAAGATAAGAATGATCGTATAATGACTGGTGTTGCTTACAACAATTATGTCAGAGCTTTTATACTCACAACTCCAATAGTTAATCTAGGCATAAGTTAAAAATACTCCAGGAGCTAATCTAGGCATGAGTTAAAAATAATGACCCTTATCCTGTAGATATATTTTGTAAGCATATCCTGTAGGCATATCCTGTTAATATATCCTGTAAATATATATCATGTATCCTGTATCATGTATTTTATAGGTCGTATCATGTATTCTGTATCTTGTAGGTCGTGGGTCGTGACAACCTCCTTTGAACTTATGTCCAAGGCTTAACACCCTAGTGCAAGCACAACCATGCCTATTTGTTATAGTATCCAACCCCTTAACGATAAACCCATGACACAACCCCAAAGGGCATGCTTTAGGCGTTGTATTGTGTGCCATCTAGCTTAATGTCATATGAAGATGTGACACTATTTCCCAGATATAAGTTATCATGCTATAGCCTCTTAAATTCAAGAGTTGCACTAGGTGCACAAATGTGGCTCTCAATGCCAACTCTAGAACCCATTTGTTATCCCTTAGGAACTCGGTAAGGAAACCCTTGTCAACATAGAACCCATGACCACAATTGGACAAGAACATGAATGTGTCTTGCTTAGCTATAAGTGATGCTCTTAACTTTACGTGGAGGAGGAGATTGGAGACACAACCTCTAACCCTTAGAACGTGCATTCTAACAAGACCTCCAAGCATGAATTTGTTAACGTTAAGGGTAAGTTACCCCGAAGGTGGGACGTACCTCTGTTATTTGGAAGTTAAGATGGCATAACAAAGGGTTGTACTTTAATGACACAAGTTAAAGCTTGCACCGGCAAAAGAGCAACGAACTCAGTCATGAACTCAAGAGCTCTTTCCTACATGTACTACTTAATATATGTGATAGAGCCCCCATGTTTACATAAGTGGTTTGGCACGGAATCTCATTCCCAAAGAAAATATACTTGGTGAATTAATTAATGACTCATTGACTCCTAAACCCTAACTTAAGGGTCTAGGTAGGACAACCCTAGGGTTAGATCAACTATAGGGGCCGATGCAGAACTCATCAGAACCACCTGAAAACCTAATCATGATACAAAAAACTAAAGTAAGAGTTTTCTAAATAAAAGTGCTGCTTTGCCTAGAGTTTCTTTTAAATATATAATAACACATGGCCGAACTATCACTAAATATTTAAGTGCATTAAGCAGGTTTGTTTATTCTATACCTAGGGCTTATTAATATAGTTTAGTAGATAACAACAGTCAATGTCCAAAGTAAAAAGAAGTCATAATAAAAACCAACAAGAATGTTGTGTATAACAAATTGATGAATGGCAAGTTAATAAGGCACGAGGTAAAGGGACCATTGGAGCATATATGTCATTTGTTTTAGGATGATAGAAGTTTACATAAAACATGCAATGTTATAATCTCTTAGTGTATGACAAATTTCAAAGTGAAAGAACATATCCCAATTGCAATTACATAACTTACATGAATATGTATTACATTTTCATTCAAATATTATATATAAATCCTGATGTAAACATATTCATACACATGTTAACACTTTTAGAATACGAAGTTAATGCACTTTTTTTAAGGGCAATTGTTAAAGATTAATTATGTCCATTATCTATGTTTTGCAACTTTTTAGGTAATTGTGAATTGTATTTATAATTCGGCCTTTCATGTGTTGACTCCCATGGATCATCCCATGGACCAGTCACTACCCATGATTTATGTGTAAAGATTATAGGTACATTCTGTACAGTAGCCAGCGCAAATTAGACTAGAGGCTCTTATTAGATCGCTTTGAATGCTCCTGCGGATTGGGATTGTTTCATTCGGACAACGTTTGCTTGCTCGATGCCACACTTGTGGAGGAACCCTTCTGTAAACCTTTGAGCTTGTCGAAGAGATTAGATTCTCAGCTGTTAAGAAAAATGTGAAAACATTCTTTTTTAAATGGATTTATATGTTTTTCAATCTTAACACAGTCGGCTCTAATTAAGAACAAGAAATAAAAGGGAGAAAAGTTGGCAGTTTTCAGAATCCGGGCCCCTTTCTTAATCACAATTAATTAATTTAATTTTTTAATTAATCTTATTTACATTTAGAGGATATAAATTAAATTTAAAGAATATAAATTAAAAACACCTTCAAGGTTGTTTTTCCTTGGTTTTAGTATTACTAATTAATTAATTTTTTTTTAATTATCACTGATACAAACGACGAGTTGAGAATTGTGAAAGCGTTCCGAAACATTCAAAAAAAATAAAATTAATGAAATAAAAATAAAAACTATCAGAATTGTCTTTGCAGCGGGCTTTCTGATCTTGCTGAGCAGAAGCTCGATGTCCATCTCGCTTGCTCCATCACCAAGAAGAAGAAAATTAACAAAAACCACATTTGCAAGTGTGGAATCCCTAGGAAGAAAAACACCTCTTTTCCTATACGTCATAAATCCATGCATGCACCCACCTACGTACCCATAATCACACGCACTTGTATATTGGCAGACATACACGTCACACACGCACCCATAATGGGGGGTGGTACTCATGGGTGTTTTAGTAAACAGCTATACATCATACAAAGGAGAATTTCTTCTTGTGCCATGTGTTTTTTTTAATAGGCCAAGAGTCACACAAATCCTTGAGAATTTTCTTCACATGTTTTTTAAATTTTAAAATACTACAGATGGATGATATTATTTGAAGAAGAAACATGGTTTTAACGAACGGCTCACAATTCACACAATGAATATCACAAGGTTTGTCAAAGGAAACATTTATAGATAAACATCCTTAGTGGTTTTGTTTTTAACCTTTGGTTTATTAACAAATATTATGTAAATGAGTAAAGATTATTTATATAATTGGGTTGGTGCTAAGGGTACTTAACAAATATTATGTAGAAAATTGAGTATTATTTGTATTAAATTGGGTACTCTCGATGTCGAGGTAGTAAGTTTTCTGCCATCAAATTACAAATGGATAATAATAAACCAAGGGTTGTCCTCGATACCAAGGTTTTAATCATAATAACAATCATATAAATGTTTTGGAGCATTATCACAAAAACCTTGTTATTGAGGGTTGTGAGACAAGGTCACATAAATTTGGATTATTAAAAATACATACATATCTATACAAGCTGAGGACTCTTGTTATATTTGTTGTATTGAACAACACCCACGAACCCTTCCCAAAAGCATTGTCCACACTCATCTCAAAATGCAAATTGGACATCATCAGTTCCTATTCATATAATAACTGCTCCATTACATGACATGTTATGACCAAATAATGTTTTCTTTATTTATTTTTAAATCATTACAAATTGGAACACTATGGCATATATACACATGCCATCATATAATGATGGCAGAAGCTATATTGTAATCACATAAGAATGTAGATGTCGTTTTTTTATGTTTATGTTAAGATGGTGAAAAAAATTTGAAACACAACAAAATCTAATTTTGTATGGGAGTTTGGTCTTGTGAAAGAATACATAAACAATTTGTGGCCTAAGAGCAAGTTTTTATTCATGGTAGTAAATTGTAACTAAAAGTTCAATGGTATTAATAATAAACTGTATTGCAGTGTATAAATGCATGTGAAGGGACATATATGATCATGTTACATGGTTTTATATAGACCTTTTATATAAGTTAAAGGAGTCTGGCATTTTAAATTTTAATAAGAAAATTCACACGTATTGTTTCCATATTGTTCTCATCTTAGAATTGTTTGATAAGACAAAAGACTAAGTCGACCACTAGGATTTACACAAGGTAAGAATAAACAATAAGTGTCCTGAATGTCAATCTTCTAAATAGCCATGAAGATTTTTGTTCACTATAGAGGGAGTTTGGGTAATAGGCTATTCTTTTCCAATATTATTTATTATCCTATATAGCGTACACATCATTAACATTGTTGTAAAATCATACTTCTTTCCATAATAAAAGTAATTATTAAGATGGAAGTTGCACCTATACAACCTTTAAACGACTTTACTTTACCTCAAGAAAGATTGACTTATTATTTACTTAAAGTTGTTATAGATTTTTAAGTTGTTCAAGATTTGGCGTATTAAATGTATGATATGCATGTCTTTGAGCTTGATAAGAGATATGAAATCATCTTGGATTTTACATTGGAGTGTACACTAGCCTAATATTAAAAAGAACACTAAAGAAACACATTGCACATATAATACAAGAAAACTGAGGACTAGATAATTGTTTATTAAATGTTTGTAAATAGTTATGACCATGTAAATTTGAACTTGCATAATATGAAAGAGGATTAATTTAAATTGTGGACTTATTTAAAACAAAATCTGACAAAGTGAATTAATCTCGTAAAATGTATTTTTAGTTCACATGGTGAGTATGTTAATCTCACAAAATGATTATTAATCTTAAATATGAGATGTTAATTTCATGCACTGAATGCTACTCTCATGAAGTAAAAATTAATCTTTAGCAACAAAATGCTAAACTCACAAAGTAACCTTAAATATCCACAAAGTGAATCAATTTTAGGGTTTGTATATTAATCTCACGTAGTGGACAAACTAATATCACATAGTAGACGTTAATCTCATAGAGTAAACATATAATCTCATGAAGTATATGATAATGAATTGTAGCATAGTAAAACCTTAATCTTAAGTAGTAGACTTTAATCTCACAATATAAATGTTAATATCATAAAGTGTAATTTAAGTTTGCACAGTTAATGTTAATCTCATGTAGTTAACACTATCTTATGCAGTGTAATCACATAATGGACTTCAATCTCATGAAATTTAATATTTAATGCAGTGGAAACTAATCTTACTCAGTGTGCATTAATCTCAAGAAGTGAACACTACTCTCAATGTTGTACCCAAAATCTCAGGTGGTCTGAGAAAGCATAATTTCAGCCATCTCTATCATCAAATCCTTTTAATATTATTGAATCATTTTAATAAATGCTTGAAAATACTCAATTGTGTGTGTTAGAATCCTATTAGGATGCTAAAAATTTGGTTTAAGGGTCCCTATTGGTCTTAAGAAGAGGTTGTTTTACATAGAGTCTTGATCATGAAGTGAGAGTATTACGCAACAAGATTTTAATCATTTGGTTGTTATGAATCTCAAATCCAAATTTGTACCCAAACGTTACACTTGTGTTTTAGGCAAAATGATGGATGTTAAAATGATAGATTTAGATACAAGACCACCAATTACTATCATTTGAGCAATAGTTACAGATCATCCAAAAAGTTCCAACGCCAGAAATTGTAACAAAAGGATACAAAGGGCGGCAAATGATGTGATTTTTTAACAACAACAGTATACTAACCAACACATAGAAGGTAAGACTTAGCTTGATCCTCAGCTTTTATCTAGAAATAAACATTAGGAGATTGAATATCCAGAGGAATTCTGGCATGTAAGTATGATAATTGGGGTGGAGTTGATGGTTGTGATGCATATTCACCTTTTTTGTGTGTGATCCCAATAGCTCGGGAAAAAGAGATTGGTGCTAAAGTAGTAAAGGTGATGATGACATGAGAGTTGTAATATGAGAAAGTGGATGTATTGGTTCCAACTAAAGCTGTGGATAAAGAGTTTAAAAATAAGACATTCGATGCCAATTGGAATCTTGGTTTATGCAAGAACAGAGGTTATTGATAAGCTTTGGTGCTTAGGCATGTTCAGACTCGAGAAAAGAATGGGATGTTAACATTCAACTATGCAAGTATGTGTATGTCAATTACTTTCTAGGACACAAGGTTGATTACAACAATGCCACAACTTCCTAGGATACAAGGTTGATTACAACAATGCCACAACAAGCGTATTGAGGGAAAGTGTGAAACAAAGAAGATGCACAATGTTGTTTCAGACAATGAGCTATTAACAATCATTGTTATGATCAACGAATTAAAAGCAATGTTGAACAGGTTGTCTTAGGAACTACAAGTCTATAGAGACATTATGCAATGAATAATATAAGAGGTTGCCCATATCAAGCACTTCATTTGTTAGTACACAAATGAGTTGTAGCTAGCTAAGGGGAACACGATTGTGTATTCAAATATAATGAATCATCCTTCTTCACAAAGTATCATGCCTTGAATGTGTGTGTTGGTTGTGACTCCCCCATTAGACATCAATTCAGCACTTCACAATGAATCAAGAACATGTGATTGGGATTAGTGCCAACATAAGCCCTTGGATGAAGATTATCTGATATGTTTTGAGAAGTGGACAATTATCAGCTTGGTTGTGAACACTCATATTATATTACATGTTTGGTTCTTCTATTATTAAGCAACAATATATGTGCCACATGCAGGTATGTAATACATGATTATATATTGGCCTTGTAGTAGCTAAAAACTATGTTATTCTAGGATTAGTTTTCGCCCAACAGAATCATGCTTGATTATGAAGGGGGTATTGCAAAGGATAAAAGAAGAGACTAAGATTGCATGTCATAGTGCTCAAGATCAAGAATAGATCCACCAATATTAACTTCCAACATGTTGGGATCACAATAAATGAAGAGTTGAAAGCCCAGACAATGACTCAGTTAATTGAAGAAGACAAGAAAGATTCACAATAACACAATTGTTTTTTAGAATCAATATAACGTGTTTTATCTTTTTGGCAATATAAACCATGAACTGCAATCTCCTTAAAGAGCAACACTAAGTATGAATAGATGTACTTTATAATTCACATTAAGTGTATGTATATGCATATGTACAAACCCCATCGCTTGTGTTGCGTATTTAATGATGAAATAAACCCCATTCTTTGTGTATAAACCTCATTGTTTATGTTACATTTTTAATAATAAAATAACAAACCTCATCTTTTATGTTGCATTTTTAGTAATAAAATAATAAACCTCATCTTTTATGTTGCATTTTTAGTAATAAAATAACAAACCTCATCTTTTATGTTGCATTTTTAGTAATAAAATAACAAACCTCATCTTTTGTATATAAACTATAAGCACATTCACCATGCGTTTATAATGAAAAGGGTAAACCCTAGATATGAATAACACCAATTTTGAATTGCATGTTCACTTCTTTTGGGACATGATTATGATTTGTATATATTCATTCTTTTTGGACTTTTTCATAATTAAAAGATATTCACTTAGGTTTATTTATTTATTTTTATATATATAAACTTCACTCACTTTGAAATATTTTTCTATAAACATGCAAGTTATAACTAAAATGGGCATGGCTATAGTCCCATTTCCTAATAATTAGCAATTTTAGCTATTTAATTAGCATTTTCTAATATTAAAGGAATATTCTTTAGAAATATATGTTTGAAAATAGAATATTCTTTAGAAATTCTATTTTGTATTCTACCCTTTAATAAATTATAGCATTCATTGAAAAAATTAATAACATTATAAAAGTAGAAGGTATTAAATTATATAATATATTGCCTAATATAACAATTAAGGAAGAGCATAAGAGGTACATTATATAAATATTGATGTTTTATTAAAATATTAATATTTAAATATAACATTATTAATTAAAAATTTGTAGTAGTAATAATAATATATACAAAATCCTATAATAATATAGTCAATCTTCCATATCATTTTTTAAATTTATATAGTTAAGTATACAATTTGGTACTATTATTAAAGAGTTTATAATAATTATGAATATTAAATATATGATATTTTATAATTTTGTAATTGCTTTAAGCTTCAGAAAACATACATTCCCTTGCAGTTTTATTAATCGTGACTTTATCAACGCTTCTTGACATCCACCCATATCGAATGGATTTAACATTTATAAAAACATGCTGGGTCTTTTTGATTGGGAGACCATGTTTTCTCTAGGCATCCATTATATCTTTCGCTCTCCTTCTCGTGTCGCCTTTTTTGTGGTTTGAACCATGCAACCTTAACAATACTATTTTTTGTGATTACTTCAGGTGTGTCGATAATTTGACCCATCCAAATAGGCTGATTATATGACGCATCTGGAGTAATGAGAACCATCATTAGTTTTTGAAGATCCTGGCAACAATCAAAGTATGCTTTAGGTTTTTGGTTCCTTTGTCCAACAAAGTGTGGGGTTTGCACTTCCACATCACTACTGGCTTCTATGTCGTCTATGCTCAATGATGTCATTTCAATCTCCTCTCGCCACCTTGTTTTAGGCCAGAAAGGGTGTTGCAATTCTGTACTTGTGACAATAGGCCCTTCCAACTCTCGAACAATAGTCTCCCAATAGTCGACCACATGCTTATATAGTTCTGAGTAACCAGTTGCCTTATCAGAATTCTTTGGCATTGATTTTTGAACCCATGCCACATATTTTTTGATGCCATCAATAATAACCTCTTGTTCCTTGAGCTGGGCACTCAATGGAATAGGGTCTGGTTGTCCTTCTGGGAGAAGTGGCTTTCCATCCTCTCCACTTTTGAAGAGCATTAATCCCTCTTTCGGTAACCACTCCTGCTCTGATGGCCGTAACTTGTACTGCATAATAGGTATACCATCTCGTATGGAGAAAAAGAATTGTAGCGGCACAAGGTGACCAACTAAAGAATCACTCCCTTCTTTTATATACTCCTTGAGAAATTTTTTGAAGTCTGGCACCTCAGTCACAAGCAAAGCACAACTTTTTTTGGAGATGCAATTTTCAAAAAGATTCATCATATGCGGTAAGGTAAGTGCACTTGTCCTTTTTGTAAAGTTGGAGACCTTGCTGAAGAACGCATCAATATCTTCATGAGTGTGACCAACCATAAGGAAACTGAGCGTGATTGTTTCAAACACACCTTTGGCAACAAGCATTGACAAGTATGCTAGCACATATCTAGAAAATAAAAGTAAGTATGAGCTTGAGAAACCCTTAAGTAAAATGATTTACCTATTTTTGTTCTCGCCACAATTATCCATCTGTAAAAGCAAATGACGAGGAAGCTTATTTGATGTTGAGGACACATGTACACTATTTGAGCTAGATCCCTCCACTGAACCAGAACTCTCAACAGGGCCATCTATTTTCTGTGCAGGCTGTTGACAATGCTCTCATATTCCCAAGTAGCCTCAAGTGCAAATGTGTTCATGAGAGCATTATGTAAAGGTTGAAGGTGTTGTTTCTTCACTTTGAGATCACTGATAGGACTTGTCTGTGAGTGGGCTTCAAGGTTTCTGAAACACATGGCTAACGACCCAATAGTGAAATTGGAGTCGCTAGACCAATGTGGAAGTGAAAAGTGTCCATATGACTCACAACCGTGTCCATGTGTTAGCACACATGTCAATGAAATCGGAAGTTTCATGACATTTTCAAGGCACTTTGGTGTTGCAAAGAGCTTTGGAATGCTGGTCTTTGAATGATCCATCTTGTCATGGATCAAGCACAGGTACTCTGATGGGCGTGACACAGAAAGCATGCGGTGTGCATAGTACTGAGACCAGCAAGTTTGTTGTGCAATCATGTGAGCCTCCATCTTCTTTGAATGGTAGTGATCTCCACCAAGGTTTTTGCACAAGCCTCTGCAGCCTTCAATGATGTACAAGTGTCACACTTGGAAAAGCTAGAGTGTTTTGCAATCTCCACATCCTTAAAATGAGTATTCCATATGTTGTTGAAGGTACCAGTGCAGATTGCTTGGAGCCCCATCAAACTGAGGCACTTGTTCACATGTTCACACAGCTTCAATTGAGTGTAGATTGAAGGCAAAACCTTGAGATTTTCCCTGACCCTTGCATTTGTGATTCGGCATTTGTGAGGCATCCTGTCTGCATTTGCTTCCACAAAAGCCTTGAGTATCTCTATGGCAGCCATGATGTGAGAGCGGGTTTTGACCAAGCGAGTGTTCCCATGAACTGAGGTTCGCGCTCCATCTAGCCACTCATCCCTCCGACGGTAGAACGTGGTCTTTGGGATCCCGTATATACTGTACCAAGCTTTGAAGCAGATGGCCACCTTATTAAATACCATGGATGTACTCTGATAACATGTGTCCGAGGCCATTCTATCAATACACCCAATTAGTGCAGCATATACAAACTCATGCCTTTGCTTTTGGGTGAGCGTACGAAAGACATGTCTACATTGGGTAATTTCATTCCGGTCTGCCATCTGACAACACTTCTTCTTGCAACAGTCAATAGTGGAAATGCTCGTAACACTTTCGAAAGATGTAGGATCCATCTTTACCCTCTTGCTGAAACTTGCAGGGGAAGATCTACAACCCATGAATCGTCTTTTTCTTACAATAGGACCAATGCAAGGAACCTCTTCAAATATGAGTTGTTCTTCCGGGTTGTTATTATTGAAATCCAACCCAGAATATGTTGAACCATCTTGCCGTTTTAATTCAGATGTTCGCCACCTCACGAGGGATCTAGGATACAATGTGCCATTAGGTGAAACCTCTGTCACAACTACACCCACGAAGTCGGACCCTAGTTTCTCTTCTGACACTGCTTCCATTGGATTTATAGCTGTGATGATGCCTCTTCCGACTTCAATCTCACGAAGAAAGAGAATCACCTCATCCATCACAGCAGGCAAGCCATCATCTGGTAAACTCGTGCTACTATTTGTTTGTGACTCTGCATATTCTGTGTCAGCCTTGACTTCATCCAAATTCCACAATACAGGAGAACCCCTCAAATTCCATTCCCAGAACCTCAACATGCTTGTAAATGGTGTTCACCCATACGTACACACAAGATCCTTGGGCAATATTGTGACATGATGCATTATTATCTCGAACTTCCACAGTTCCAGTGCCAACTATCTCGTTGTTCCGAAGAAGACATACTTTATCTCCAGTAATAAACATATTGTCCTGCACATAAATAATTGTATTATTTATGATATCTGTTTATGCAATATTTTTAAGAAATCTGAATTACGGTTACTTAATAATATGGATATGCAATAATACATAATTATGTTTAAAGATAATATCTCATGTTTGATTAATACAACTGATGGGCGGGATTAATCCCGCCCACGAATCCCTCCGACGAGGAACGGTCGGCGGGATTAATCCCGCCGTCGACTCAACCCCTTCGGAGAGAGTTGGCGGGATTAATCCCGCCCACAATTCTTATGACGGGGAATGGGTGGCGGGATTAAACCCGCACATAACTCTCTCCAAAACTATGATTTCAAAGAGATCTCGGGATAAATCCTGTTCTCAAATCCTTAAAACAGGGATGTGGTGGCGAGATTAATCCCGCCACCCCTTCCCTGCCTCCTAAAATGGTTGGCGGGATTAATCCTGCCGACAACTCTTTCTAATAAATTCTGGTAACTCTTCATCAGTTGAGAAGGTTATCGGCGGGATTAATCCTGCCACTCTTTTTCAGTGGCGGAGAAGCATTGCCCGAGAGATGATGGCGGGATTAATCCCGCCACCTCTTCGAAGAGGCGAAAAAGAAATGGCCGGATTAATCCCGCCGCCCCGGTTAACCTAGAATATTAAATTAAAAGGATATTTAAACGGGATAAATCCCTAACGAAATATATTATAATCGTAATGCATTCCTAAACCCCTAAATTGTAATCTTAAGAGAGAATGTAAGAGAGTGAATCTTTATAAGTATTTTTAAATTTGTTTATAATACTTACTTGTAAACAGCACTGAAGGCGCCGTGCTTTCTTATAAAGAATAGCACCCAATTTAATCTCGCTCCTGAGATGATCACTATGAAGAAAAAAAAATCTAAAGAGTGAAAAATACAGAAATGAAGAAACCCTTGCCGGAGAAAGAACCAAATCTGAATTTGAGTGGGAAATTAAATGCATTTTCAAATTTACATGTCAGACCGACAATACATATGTCAGAAATTCAAATGGAACAGAAAATAAAATTTAAGATGAGTTGACACAAATATCCGACACTCTGACATATATACTCTCCAGTTCCAATAAGTATTTTAAAATTGCATTTAATGTTATTCAAGTGATTCAAGCTGTTTAATATTACGAAATTTTAGACTATATTCTACATTCTTAGTATTCAAGTATATTTATATTATATATATATAAATATATACTTATACAATAAATAAATTGATATATTATTATGTATCATTTAAAATATATTCATAGTCTGTTTATTATTAATTACTCGAGTATTTAGTTTTCATTTCCTAGTATCAATGGGATATTCTTTATTATTTTATTAATATTTGAAGAATATTCTAATATTAAACCTGATTATCATAATTAAATTAGTCTTGTTCTTAATTATTGCAGTAATTATTCTACATTTGTATATATTAATGGGATTTTCTCAATTAATTTGTTATTATTTCAAGAATATTCATGTGTTAAACCTTATTATCAATATTAAATTAATATATATTATTAAAACTATATATGACTATATATTAGATAAAATGATGTATTATTATGTATAATTTAAAATATGTTCATAGTGTGTATATTAATATCATTTCCTTAATTACTTGAGTAATTAATCTTCTTTATATTAATGGGATTCTTTATTATTTTCTTATTATTCCAAGAATATTCCAATATTAAACATGATTATGATAATTAATTTAGTTAATTATTTGAGTACTTAATTTACATTTGTATATATTAATGGGATTTTCTCAATTAATTTCTTATTATTTCAAGAATATTTCAATGTTAAACCTTTTTATCAATATTAAATTAATATATATTATTAAAACTATATATGGCTATATATTAGATAAAATCATATATTATTATGTATAATTTAAAATATGTTCATAGTGTGTTTATTAATATTATTTTCTTAATTATTCGATGTTTGTTTTGCACACATATATAAACACAATCATAAATTTACACACGCATTACAAGAACTTACAAAAACATATATGCACACACATGCACAACCCTAAACCAAACTGAAGAAATATGTTGCTTCTTTATTGAAAACATCATGTTCAACGCATGTATGATATATGTACTCAATCTGTGTGTATGTAACACATTGAATTTACATGTGTAATATTTATATTAAGCTTGTTGGGAGCAAACCCTAAACCCTGTGTATACATGTGTGTACAAAAATAATTTTTCAACACTCTCTCTTCACACCATGCATGATCCATCCTAAACCCTAAACCCTAAACCCTAATATGTAACACAATGAATTTACTCATGTAATATGTATGTATGTCTGTGTGTATACACGTGTGTATGTATATATGTGTACTCTGTATGTATATATGTGTACTTTTTGTCTTCTCTCATACATACACACCATGCATGATCCATGTTAATATGTACTGTCTCTCTTCTCTCAAACATACACACCATGCATGATCTATAATATGTACTCGGTCTCTCTAATATTATGTACTAATATGTATGTATGTCTGTGTGTATACACGTGTGTATGTATATATTATGTGTATTAATATATGCAATGTGTATGTATGTATTGATACACATGAAACTTTAACACTCTCATGGATACACACATGTTAAATCCCTGCATGATTTATATTTTTGGGGTGTATGTGATACACCCACGCACACGCACGCGCTAATAATATAATGAAAGAATATTCGTTTAGGGCGAATCTATATTTTTATTCTTTTTAGGGTTTAAGTATATTCTCAGAAGGAATATTCTATTAGGGTTAATATATATATTTAATTCCTTTAGGATTTAGGTATATTCTTAGGGTTTCAAGAGGTGGCGGCTGTGAAATCGGCGGCGGCGGCTGTGCACACAGGTGAGATCTGTGTGTGTGTGTGTATATGTATGTATGTATATATGTATAGGAGTGTGCGTATAATTTTATGTGTACCAGTATTTATAAAAAAAATTTTATTGATCTATCTCTCCCACACACACGCACACTGCTTTACATATATATATATATATATATAATCAATGCATATTAACAAATAGTATACAACACTAATTTATATATATGCTTATATATTCATATGGGTTATATATCTATATACACACATATATATATGTGTGTGTTTATCTGTATAATTTTATTTATTTATTAGTTTTATCTCTCGCACACACACGCACACTCCTGTGTATATATATGTGTGTGTGTGTGTTTTGTTTATCTGTATGATTTTATTTGTTTCGCTCACACACGCATACACACAATATACATATACACATATATATATACCTATATACATATATACATACATATATTATGTGTACCAGTATCTATATAATTTTTTTTATTGATCTATCTCTCCCACACACACGCACACTGCTTTACATATATATATATATATATATATATATATATTATATATATATAATCAATGCATATTAACAAATAGTATACAACACTAGTTTATATATATGCTTATATATTCACAGACTCTCTTTCTTTCTCTATGGGTTATATATCTATATACACACATATATATGTGTGTGTTTATCTGTATAATTTTATTTATTTATTAGTTTTATTTTTCGCACACACACGCACACTCCTGTGTATATATATGTGTGTGTGTGTGTTTGTTTATTGTATGATTTTATTTGTTTCGCTCACACGCATACACACGATATACATATACACACATATATTATGTGTACCAGTACTGTATAATTTTATTTATTTATCTATCTCTTGCACACACACGTACACTCCTATACATACATACATACATAATATATATTATATATATATATATATATATACACACATATATATATGTGTGTGTTTTTATCTGTATAATTTTTTTATTTATTAATTTTTTCTCTCGCACACACGTAAGCCCCTCGAGCGGCGGGATTAATCCCGCTATAGGTTTATGGCATCGGCGGCGGGATTAATCCCGCCGCTATATGGTTGGGGCCATGGCGGCGGGATTAATCCCGCCGCACCCTCACGCAGCCTGGCGAATGCGGCGGGATTTATCTCGCCGGCAATGGCCTGTGTGAAGGCCCTAATGGGCGGGATTAATCCCGCGGATTCCGCGCAGGGCATTTACAGGGATGGGCGGCGGGATTAATCCCGCCGCTCATGAGGCTAACCGAAGAGCCTGCATGAAAGATCCTGCACGGAAGGCTAACATGTCCTGCGCGTAAGGCGGCGGGATTAATCCCGCCGCCCAGGGAATTCACGCAGGACATGAACGGCGGGATTAATCCGCCCCACGCTCATGCCCTTCGCGGAGGGCGGCGGGATTAATCCCGCCGCTCAGGCACTTCCGCAGGATATAAGCGGCGGGATTAATCCCGCCCCCACCCATCCCTGTTCAAAATGCCGCAGCCAATATATATGTGTGAGCGCATGATTTACGAGAGGGCGGCGGGATTAGTCTCTCCGAACCTTCATTACCCGGTGGCGGATTAATCCCGCCACCCTTTTTTCCTCCATTGGTATGTTGAATCAATCCCGACTAACTCTGTCTGAGACGGAGAAGGTTTACAAAATACCAATGGAGGGAACTGAGAAGGGTGGTGGATTAATTTCACCATCCCTTACATGGTGGGCGGGATTAATCCCGCCGCGTACGCATGCCCTGCGCGGAATCGGGCGGGATTTATCCCGCCGCCATTGGCCTGCCTGAAGGGCCTAGGCGGCGGGATTAATCCCGCAAGATTTCGCACAGGGCATTGGCGTTCGGCGGGATTAATCCCGCCGACTAAGGCCCGAGTGAAGGGCCTGGGAGGCGGGATTAATCCCGCGTACGCATGCCCTGCGAATCGGGCGGGATTTATCCCGCCATTGGCCTGCCTGAAGTGCCTAGGCGGCGGGATTAATCCCGCCCGATTCCGCGCAGGGAATTGGCGTCCGGCGGGATTAATCCCGCCGCATAGGGACCGAGTGAAGGCCCTGGGCGGCGGGATTAATCCCGCCGAGTCTTCAATGCCTGTTGGAGGAATGAATCCCGCCACCCTTCCTTTTTTCTCCATTGGTGAGTCGGACCAATCCCAAACGTTTCTGTCTGAGACGTAGAAGGTTTACAACATACCAATGGAGAGAATTGGGAAGGGTGGGGAAATTCATTTAACCATCCCTTACATGGTGGGCGAGATTAATCCCGCCTCCTTTCTGGAGTCACTGAAGGGGTGTGAGAAATAAATCCTGCCCAGTTCTCTCTGAGACCGAGAAGGGTGGCAAGATTAATTCCGCACTCCCGTTCAAGGCCTCCAGAAAGGTGGCGAGATTAATCCCGCCCACTCTTTCAGGAGGCATTGAAGGGGTGGCGAGATTAATCCCGCCGCACCTTCCATGTGAATATATATGTGTATTAGTATATATAAGTTGCATATCTCATTTTATTTACTTTTATCATCTTATCATAATATTTCGAGTAAAAGCTAGGAATCTATGTAAAACTGTCCAGAGCTCACATTTGTGGTGGTTCTAAAACGAAATGTTATCTTTCTTTTGCACTAGCACAAATGTGAGCTTCGGACAGTTAATTACGTCTACTTCTCTCTGTGTATTATTTTTGTATATTCGGGTTTATACAAGTGTGTGTGCGTTTTTATATGATTTGTATTCATAGTGTATTATTTTGCAGAAGGACGATTTGATCAAACAAGGAGATCGAGTCATTAGTATGGAGTCGTCGTCAAATTCTGGGTAAGAATTAAAATAAAATCTGTTATACTCGGATACTTGAACTAATCATTTTTGTATTCAGATGTGGAATTGAGGTGACATTAAAGACAAGAGCAGGAGAAGAGATGGGCAGGGGGATTCTGGAATCAACTTGGCCATATTTTAAGATAAATGGGAAGCGCATTGGAGCAACCATGGTGCTGTCAAATTAACCTCTGTCACATCTCATGGACAAGCAAAACAATGGAAAGTAGATTCGCTAGTCAAGCACCCGAAAGCAGGCTGCGAACCCAGATTGGACGATTCGACAGATATGCCTTGTTCCATCCAATGTCACGTTCTCGGATCCAGAGGTCGTCAGTTACAACATTAATTTCGGGTGGTTTTGTCGACTTGTGGATAATGACGTTCACGTGTTCACTAATGATGTTGACCTTGGAGTTCTTCTTCAACTCAACGAAAGCCCATCTATGGAGGGGATCCATCTGGATGTCTACTTCGAAGATCTTCAGACTCATCGAGTAGGTGTATTGTCAGGAGATATTGCTTCACAATACAGAAAATCAGCAAGTGGAGCAATCTTCCCTCTTCACATTGAAGAAGAACACAGCGACATCATAAGGAGATTGAGAGGGTGGCTCGGTCTCAGGTTCTCTACAGATCACGTTCAATTTGCTTAGGAGCTTTGGGAGCTGGAAGAGTGTGCCGAGAACACTAGAACAGCTGCAGTCGGGGATCACACATGTTGATTCGGATCGCAAAAGAAAATCATCAATCGTTTTGTCAGCTGCACCTGTGGCATCTCATGCTGCAATAAGTCACAAGGAAATGATGTTGGATGAAAGATTTATCCTTGTAGGGTTAAATATTGCAGCGTCAACCCAAACTTCAATTACAGGCCACTCAACCAGGAACGTGTAGCTGAGCTCATGGAGAAGATGAAGGACGACAATTCTTATACCGTTCCACATAATGCTGTTTTGTGTCCATACTATGAAAGAAGGAAGGGCGCTGACAAAGTCTGGATCACAACACCAGAACAACTCATGAAGATTCAGACGGAGAATAAAAATCTATCAAGTACTACATCATTAGTGGCCAGCACACAATAACGGCAGCCCAACGACTTCTCGATGAACACAACAAAGGAACGATGGCAACAAAACTTTCCGAGCATACCCGTGAGAAGCTGACAAAAAGATCGGCGTTTTTAGCTAAGCCGAATCTCACAATCGAGCAGTACCATAAGTTATCGGCGGAATGGGACGCTGCCGACACCAACCACTACAACAGCAAAATATGGGAGAAGTTTAAACACACGCGAGCCGTGTGGGAATCTCTTCAGCGACCACAAAGAGCTACCGCAGGGAATACACAATCTGCGGAATACCGGGTAAGCAAATTGTTTGGGCGGGATTTATCTCGCCGGTATATTAATCTGTCTTTTTCCTCAGAGAGTTGAAGAAATTGCAGCAGTTGATTTTGCCCAGGTGGGCGGGAAGGAAACATCCTTTCTGATGATGTTGATTTCTTGCCCCGAAGATAGGATCTTTGCCAAATGGTTGGGGATTATGGAATCCTTTTCAAAAGGAACACTGAAGAAGAAGCAGACAAGTGAAGGGGAGCCCTCAGAAAAGTCTGCAAAGAAACCCAGTAAGACGCCGAAGGCTAAGTCTGTTCAATCTACAAAGGATGTAGACAACGATTTCAAGCTCACATGGTTGAAGCCTTTAAATGGAACAACGATGGAGGAGATGGAAGTCTTGGCTGATTTGGTGATCGATGGCAAACTACAAATTAATAACAGCAGCCCAACCTCTCCTTTTCATCTCAAGGCAATGGAGTTGAAGACGGTCAGGCATTTCAAGGAGTGGTTGGGAATACACTGCCACAAACTGGGTTGGACCTCGACTTCAACATATGAAGAGGTCAGCAAATATTTGCATGTGACGAACGATGATATGCTTGTCGAATGGGTGAACCAATCGGAAGATCTAGGCAAGAATCTATTGCACGCCAACGCCAAAAAGGAGAACATTGGGATGACGCCTTCTCTTATGGCAGTCCTTCAGCAGCGGAGAACCGAATTGAACCTTATAAAGGAGGATGCTACGAATCACGACAAGCCCTACAGATGTTTGTTGTTAGATTCGGAGACTTTATGGGGTAACATCACTGCTTGTAGGAAACCGTTTCAATTGTTCGTGATGGATCGGCGGGTGTCAAAAAATCTTTCGACAGATAGGGCACTAGAGGATCTGGTGGAGAAACTTAGCCGTGCAAGCATATACATAGAAGGTATTTATTATTGAATTCATGCTTGCGCTCTTCACTGATACCTACTTTTTCAGGTATTTATTTCTTGATTCTTGCTCATGTCACCGATACTTTTGCCTTCGCCTTCGCCAAGAAGAATAGACATCGTTGGACAGGATTTTATATGAACGATGCTAATCCCAAGTGCATTGATACCGTTGTTCACTTGGTTGTTAGGAATGCGCCAAACAATTTCAAGCTTCCAAATGACTGGCCAGGCATCTGTTTGCACTCCAACGGCCCTGAACCTCCATCCGATACACCGATAGGTATGAGTGACGTATTCGGCAATGTACGTTATCCAAACATTACAAGTCAAGCGGCACGGAGCATCGTCAACTTGATTAGGGGTCCTGACAGTGATGCGTGGGTTTTTGACTACTGCACTAGGGGGTCCGTCTTGAAGGAGTGTTACCTTCGGCATACATGTGTGTTTGCCGTTGAAAAGGATAAGACCATGGTTGAGGACCTGAACAAGTGGATAGATTGGGTCTCAACTGAGTACCCCAACGAATCCATAAAGGCGTATTTGAGAAAGTTCCCTCCAGATAAGTGCGATAGCTCTGAAGGTGAATCTGGTTCAATCTCGGAGTCTGAGAACGAACTTCAATCAGATATTAGACCGGAAGTTATCTCGAGGAGTACAGAACATTCGCACACTCCAGGACCCATGGAAACATCAATAGAAGATGCAGAAGATCTTGAACCATCTCACAAGCGGCTTAGACCTTCTTCGCCTCACTCAGAAGGTAATAGCGAAGAAGAATTGATAATGAATTGATAGAGTGATGAATAGTTGTAAATGAGTGTAACATAAGGCATTTTTGTATATTTCTTTTATATTTGTACAGAAAATAAATTCTCAAGGATTAATGAAGCTTTTAGTTCAAACATGGGTCACACATTAACAAGGTAAATAATATACCTTGATAATTTTAAGGTCAGCTAATTATCATTTTGCAGATGTAATGAAATAATTGAGAACATGGATTTTCAGCATTGGCATGAGGTAAGAGAGGGGTTTGGCGACAATTTCTTGTGCCACATGTCAGAATGACAGAGTTCATGCAGGAAATGGATAATAATGCAGCTCAAAACATCGTTACCATGGGGGCCACTTCATCATCATTTTTATTGGCTTCAATTCCGAAATCAATTTCTTCAGCGCATGCAATATCTGAATCTTGTAAGGATGATGTACAATTAAATGATGAAGGGATAGGCAACGAGATAGTGGCAACGGATAAATGTGAAAGGGAGCAAACAAGTGATTTGCAAAGTATTCAAGAGGCAACGCTATCTCATGTTACTCATGGCCATATTGTGTTGTTGGATGTCAATGGTGTTCTGCTTCATCGACAAAGGCCCCAGGATAGAAAAAAGAAATCAAACAAGGAGATTTCATTCCTTGTCATGGTAAATTTCGATATGATATTATTTTTCGTCCAGGGTTGGATCGTCTCTTTCAAAAGCTTAAGGAGATGGGTGCGCTTGTGGGGATTTGGTCATGCATGCAGATTCATAACTTAACACCGCTGTTGAATTTACTTAAGAAACATTGTAGTGTTGCAGAAGAGGTGATTCGTAAAGATTGGATTTTTGACCAGCGAATGTGTTATAAACCTCTCGAATTTCACAATATAAGAAAGGAAAGCAAGCCATACTTCTTCAAGAATGAAAGAATAATTGGGACTCATGGGGAGATCAGTCGCTTAAGGATAATGAAGAACGCACAGATGTTAGTAGTAGACGACTCTCCTCAGAAGGCTATGCTCAACCAAAACATTGCTTGTATTCATCCAATCACTTTCGATCCATATTCTGATACCGATATCATGGATGAGCTAGTGAACTACTTGGATACGTGCCTCAGAAAGAAGAATCTCGAAAATTTTTGTGAGCAGTATCCACCGTATCATACATTTCCTGAAGCTTTTCTTTCTCGTGATATTGAATTTTATAAAATGAAGGATAGCAACCGGGCGCTTTATAATATTATTCTTAAGGAACGTCAGTTTTTAGATGAGCCTTTATGCAGACCTTCTCTTATCACATCTTATGTATTAACAAGGATGGCAACTCCCAATTGCATTCGTGAGAGTGTTAAGTGGTGGCAACAACATCAAGATATTGACCAAAATGATTTGATTAATCCGGAGAGTGATGATTTAGACAAAATAAAAGATTTCTTTGTATGATAGAAGAAAGTATTTATAAAAAAATTAACATGTTGATAAGAAAATGATTTCATTTGTAATTATGTTTGATAGTATTTCTTCATTATTGTAAACTATTTTTAGAATAATATGAATATTCTAAGATATTTTAGGAATATTCCTTACTAAGTAAGGTTATTGAAGGATTAATTAATTAATTAATATTTAAGGCTTAATTACATATTAATTAAATGATTAATTAATAATTAAAACTTAAGTATTAATTAGTAATTTATTTTATATTCCCATTTTCACGTATCATGCCCACTTTAGTTACAACGTGCATAAACAAGACGTGAGAAGAAAGAACTAATATGTAGTGAGGCATGTACACAACTCAGGCATTTACAACACATGGATGAAGGCAAGAGCCAAGATTTATTTTTATATATTTTATATGAAATGAACTTAATTAAATTCTTTTGAGTGCAGGCAGATGGATTTAGAGGATTGGAGTACAAAGGGTTTGTTACTATGTAGGAGACCATGAAATACTTGGGGATGCATTATAAGAGGCTCAATTTTTCACTCCTAAATACTTCAAAATTTACAATTCATGAACATAAAGTAGCCACAAACAATGTAGTGGTAGGCATGTATATACTCACGCTACTCAACATTGTCCAGAAGATGATATAACTGATGTCTCAACATTTAATTAACAATCAAAGTTTAGTTCGATAATTAAGAAGAAGAAGAATGTGGCCATTATGATAAGAAACATTGCAAACATTGCACTTGCAATAGTATAGACTTTAAAATTCATTAATAATACAATTGAGTGATAAATGTGATATAAGGTAAGAGTCTCACTTTGTAAGTTTGGTGTTAGTAGGGTAAAAGTCTCATTTTATAAAGCTGTTCCTTGGCACTCACTTTGTATAACTTCGTGAGGTTGGTGTTTCACTGGCCATTAATTTCTTTTATTCAATAGTTAATAATGAAAGTGTGTGAATTTTTTTTCTTTATTTAATAATATAAAGCTTTCCAAAGAAATGGAAAATAAATTTCAAGTATTATTTCCATTATTCATAAAGTAAAGTAAATGGATGTCTGAGATAATTCCAACTCATTTAATTTTTACATAGTAACATGAATATTTATTATGTTAATTGTTCATTCTTAATATTTTTCCAAATAAGTTTTTAAAAATGTATAAAAATTTATCCATTTCTAAGGAAGACATATAAATCCAATAATCAAGGTAATTCGGATTCATCAAATAACACCTGAACAATCAAGGTAATTGGATTCATCAAATAACATCTGAATTCACCTTAGATTACACTACATAACACATCAAATTCACAATCTCAATTGGTGAAGATACACAAAGGAAAGGTGAATGACATTTAAATTTCACTTCGTGATAGTGAAAATTCAATTAATAAACCCACATGTTCTCAAAAGAAATAAAATTTATAAAGTATTAAAAATTAAGGAAACTCATTGAATTACTAAAAAAAAAAACTTTTAAACGAACACATATACTCCACATATAGCTCACTCCATTAATAATTTATATCACTTTGTGATCTACATATGGTGTGAAATAACAACTGTTAAATATTCTATTATATGCTTAATTAAATGGTAAAGATGTTAGGCACCACTACGTACAAATTAGAGACCCTCACAAAACCACCCGACCTCCCTCAAGCTGTCTCTAGCTCCACACGCTGCTGGCTTCCAATCTTAGTGTGCCCTTAATTCTCTTAAATCTAGGTATAGCTCTTTAGGAATATTCTAGCTTATACCTTTCTGAGGAATATTCTTTGATTTGTTATACGGGTCGTAACAATCCTCCCCCCATTAGCAAGTCCTTGTCCTCAAGGGCAGTATAACTTACTCAACTGGTCCTGTATCATTAGCCTTGTACATCCACAAAGAATCTACCCGAGACTCGTTTCTTGTGAGTACTCTCCTTAACTGGCTAACATGAAACACTGGGTGCACCCTCACTCCTTCTAGCAACTGTAGTCGATATGCCACCTTATCGATACGCTCCAGAATCTTGTAAGGACCTGAGTACCTAGGAAACAACTTATCATTGCATCCCTTTCGTAAGGCCACAACAGTGTTCCACCTTACATATGTGGCAAATACCACTTGGAGATATACATAATCTCCCACCTGGAACTCTTGGAAGCTTCTGTGCTCATTAACAAACTTGATAGTTCGGCTCTAAGCTGCTTGTAAGTTCTTCTTGCACAAACTCTGAATGTTTCTAAGCTCAACACTCAGATCTTTAGCTTCCTCATCCATGTTGCCTTGAACTTTCTTACTTGCTAAACCCAGTTCAAAAGCTGTCTTGGGATGTCGTCCAAACATAACATAGTATGGACTCATTCCATTAGAGACCCTCACAAAACCCACCCGACCTCCCCCGAGCTATCTCTAGTCTCCTGCACCTCGGCGTCTTGTGCTTGAGCATGTTGAACTACCTGGCTTAAACTCATTGACCGTCCTTGTTAATGCATTACATAAGCGTGTTTGGAATTCTCCAACTACGGTGGCTCTCTTAACACGTGACAAAGCATCTGCCACCACGTTAACCTTCCCCGCACGATGCTCAATAGGAAATTTGCCAACTCCATGAGCTTAACCATCCAGCAAGCTTGTCGACAACTCTTTCTGTGTGAACAATACACCAAAGGCTTGTGATTTGTAAACACCTTGAAACTTGCACCATAAAGATAGTGCCTCCAACTCATAATGCATTAACAATAGCTAGTAATTCTTGCTCATACGTGGAGTACCATTGCTATGCAGGATTCAAAGTACGACTCTCATAAGCAATAGGCCTTCCCTCTTGCATAAGTACAACTCCAATGGCCACTCCACTTGCATCACACAATACCTCATAAGGCTTAGAGGGATCTGTAATACATAAAACTAATGCACGTACCAAAGCTTGTTTCAAAGCTTGGAAACTGCTCTCCTTTGAAGTACTCCATGCAAAGGGAACGTCCTTCCTTAGCAACCTAGTTAACGGAGAAGCTTTCTTAGCATAATCCTTGACATACCGTTGGTAATAATCAACCATGCCCAAGAAACTCCGTAACTCTTCTACATTGCTAGGAACTAGCCATTGCTCCACCACTGCCACCTTTTGTGGATCAATCTTCACTCCACTTGGCGTCACAATGTGACCCAAATACTTCACTCCGTACTGAGTAAATGCACATTTGCTCTTCTTTGCATAGAGCTTGTTCTCTCTCAACAACTGAAGAACTCTTTGCAAATGCTACACATGCTCTTCATATTCTTACTATAAATAAGAATATCGATAAGGAAGATCTCCACAAAGTTGTGCAAGTAGTCACCAAACACCTCAGTCGTTAATCGAGTGAATGTGACTGGGGCATTTGTTAAGCCGAATGGCATAACAGTGAACTCGAAATGCCCAACTATCTTGGTGAACACTCTGGCTCCACTGAGATGATCCATGATAGTATCCACACATGGCATGGGCATCCTGTCCTTCACTATTTGCACATCCTCATGGTGCCATTTTTCTTCCTGACAAGCAATACTGGTGCACCAAATGGAGACTTGCTCAGTTGTATGAAGTCATATTTCAATAGCTCCATCACTTGTCTCTTAACCTCTTGCTCCTTAGCATGGCTCAGTTGGAATGGCTTATGGTAAATGGCTTTCGTACCCTATTCCAGCTCCACACCTCTTGCATGTGGTAGCCATGAGGTAGCTCAGGAGGGAAGACATTAGCAAACTCCTCGCACAACAGCTTTGCTCAAGGTGACAGTAAAAGAACTTGTTTGGAGACTCAAGCTTTGTTCCAAACCAAGTGTCTTTCACTTCACTATACTCAAGCTTCATGTGCTTGGTGCTCCACTAGATCTTAGGATCCACACGCACTAGCTTCGCAAGAAAGAAAGTCTCCACCAGCTGGGTTTTGCCAACCTCTAGCTGTAACTCCTCCACACAAGCAATTTAGCTCTATGTGACAACTAAGCCCTTAATCTCATATTGAGGCACAGTCTTCGTTCAGCTCCACCAGCTGGGTTTTTGCCAACCTACAGCTGTAACTCCTCCACACAAGCCTGTAGCTCTGTGTGATAGCTGAGTCCTTAATCTCGTATTGAGGCTTTTCGCGCAGCTCCACCAACTGGGTTTTGCCAACCTATAGTTGTAACTCCTCCACACAAGCACTGTAGCTCTGTGTGATAGCTGAGTCCTCAATCTCGTATTGAGGCTCTTCGCGCAGCTCCACCAGCTAGGTTTTGCCAACCTATAGCTGTAACTCCTCCACACAAACAATGTAGCTCTATGTGATAGCTAAGCCCTCAATCTCGTATTGAGGCTCTTCGCGCAGCTCCACCAGCTGGGTTTTGCCAACCTATAGCTGTAACTCCTCCACACAAACAATGTAGCTCTATGTGATAGCTAAGCCCTCAATCTCGTATTGAGGCTCTTCGCGCAACTCCACCAGCTGGGTTTTGCCAACCTCCAGCTGTAACTCCTCCACACAAGCAATGTAGCCTCTGTGTGATAGCTGAGACCTCAATCTCATATTGAGGCTCTTCGGGTAACTCCACCAGCTGAGTTTTGCCAACCTCCAGCTGTATCTCCTCCACACAAGCACTGTAGCTCTATGTGATAGTTGAGCCCTCAATCTCGTATTGAGGCTCTTCGCGCAGCTCCACCAGCTAGGTATTGCCACTTCTAGTTGTAACTCCTCCACACAAGCACTGTAGCTCTATGTGATAGTTGAGCCCTCAATCTCGTATTGAGGCTTTGCGCAGCTCCACCAGCTAGGTATTGCCAACTTCTAGTTGTAACTCCTCCACACAAGCACTGTAGCTCTGTGTGATAGCTGAGCCTTCAAATTCGTATTGAGGCACAGTCTTCGTGGGCAAGTTGCACTCCTCCACTAACTTTGTTGACACAAAGTTATCGCTACTCATGCTATCCACAAGGACTCGCACTGGACGCTCACCAAGTCGTCCCTCACCACAATAGCACGTGTGTGGCTCCTCCCGTGCCATATAGTTTACCTATTGAGCAATAACAAATAAAAATTTACCTGTGGTTTAGAGAAGTCTCTCTTGTGCTCCTCTCCACGCTCCATCTCCTAAAGCTTCTTAGGCATCTACTTGTCCTTGCTGCCATTGAAACTTTTGCCCTTGAGCTTACGTCTCCTTGGACAATTTGCCTTTTAATGTCCAATGTCTCCACATAGGTGATATTATCCCTTCCCACTAAGCACTCATCTCGAACCTTGCTTCGATATCAATTGTTAGGCACCACTACGTACAAATTAGAGACCCTCACAAGACCACCCGACTTCCCCCGAGCTGTCTCTAGTCTCCACACGCTACTCTCCAAAAAGGCTTCCTTCCAATCTTAGTGTGCCTTTAATTCTCTTAAATCTAGGTATAGCTCTTTTAGGAATATTCTAGCTTATACCTTTTTGGGGAATATTCTTTGATTTGTTATACGAGTCGTAACAAAAGATAATACAATATGACCACTCGATGATCATGTCATGATCATACTATATATCATGCTGTAATTAACAATGTTCAAAGGTGTGATTTAAAATTTATGATTCATTAATTTTGGTTAACACTTTTCTAGAAAAAAAAAACATATTTTAACTATGTGAGACATTTTGCATTTTATATTTTTTCATCTTTTAATAAGCTTAATTATTTTAAATTTTTTTCTTTTCATGCAACCATAATAATAAAAATTGGAATACCATATGACTTATTATTTTGTTTTTCATTTATATTGTGACTCTTCACCACTAATTAATATTTTGATGGTTAAAGTTATTATTTTTAAAAAAAATTTATTTTTAATTACCATGTTACTAGATTTGTGCCACCTAGATACTACTTGGTTAGACCAAATGCAGTTTATATTGTAGCTTATTTCGGATTTCTTTGTGGTATTTTAATAATGGTAAAATGTTTACCAACTACAATCCTCTTAAAATAGTGTTTTCCACAAACACTAGACGACTACAATTTTTAAATAAGTTGCATGTTATAAAATGAAGTGTTTTAAATATTAACTTTAAGACTTGGGTTTGATTCTTTTAGTTGTAAATTTATTATAATCAATATGATAATCAAATTTGCCATTAGTAATAAGCATATGTACCAATTTTTATACATACACACACACTGTGTGTGATCTTTGAAATAATAATCTCACATGCTAAAGCCATATTCATATTAGAATTTATTAATGGTGAAGTATAATTTAATCAGATATTACATTTTTAAACACACATACAATAAATACACACATGCACACACAAACAAACAAAGACCATAAATATATTATATTCATAATAGGGTTTAGATGGTGAAAATATAACACAAGCACATGCAAGATATCTTAATTTTTTCCATACAATACAATTTTGACATTTGTTTAAATAACATACATAAAATATTAAGAAAACTTATCTTCTAATATTATAAACATACATAATATATATATATATATATATATAATTACTCTGACCTGAGACAATCTTACACAATTCTAATACTTAAGATTCTTGGTATATTCTTCTTTTATAAACTTCATTAATTATGTTAAAAAAGATATAAATAGTCAATTAATCTCCTATTATCTAATGACACTACATTGTTAAGCCGTGCACGTAACTGTTGTGTTCCAATAAATCGACTAAATAAATTTCTAATAAATCACACATCTGTCAAGTTCTTCGAGATGGTAATGTTAACTATAGCTCTAAAATTCTTGTTAATAATCAGCGCACAGGCTTGTGGGAGCCAGGGAAATTTTGGTTATTGCAATGGTTACTGTGGGACTGGCTGTCAGAGTATGTGCAACTTGGAGGTCTGTGGAATACAGGCAGACTTTCTAAGTTGTGCCTCCCCATCTTGCTGCAGTCAGTACCGATTCTGCGGTACGGGGGCTGCATACTGCGGTGATGGCTGCCAAAGCGGCCAGTGTACCTCCGCCTCGGTTACACCCATCAACCTCGTTTATTTCTTTACCGGTTCCTCGCCTTCGGCCTCCAGTATACTATAAACTCATGCCTGTACACACAGCTCTTGTATGCCTCCACAGTACGAGCTAAGAATCCCCATGTTAAGTCACTGATCTCCATAGAGGAGGAGGTAGCAACTCCAACGCATTCTCAGTGATGGTTGGCTCCTCTGTCTACCGCGCTGCATTCATCAGCAGCAGCATCGCGCTCTGTAAGAGATACAACTTCGACGGGCTCGATCTCGACTGGGAATGTCCATCTTCTTCAGTAGATATGACAAACCTCGGTTTACTCCTTCAGTTATTTACGTAACTAACAGATACATATCTCTCTCTCACACAGGCACGTACGTTTCCTTAGGAATGGCGTGTCGAGGCAGGGAGTTTGCTTCTCGCGGGTGCAGTTTACTACACGAATCCGTTACCAGGTTGGAGCGACTTACCCAGTTGCATCAATATAGTCAAACTTGAACTTGATCCTGCTCATGCCATATGATTTTAACGGTTCCGGCTGTACCATTGTACCCACAGTGAACGGTGACTACGGTGTAAGCCAGTGGCTAAAGTCACTGACTCCTGCAAAGCTTGTTCTGGGTTTACCTAAGGTTACTCGTGGAACCTAGTTAACCCAGCAAACCATTGTACTGGTGCTCCAGCGTCTGGGTAATACCCACCACTTGGAGATACCCCTACGTACGCTGGTGCTTCTGTGGTATATAATGCTGTACGGTATCCACGTACGCGTACAGTGGTAATGCGTGATGATGCTTGGTCAGTGACTAGGAAAGTATATGGATTCTGGAACGCTCTCTCTGATGATTCTGCCGCGACACTTGCAAAAGCAGGTGTGTGTTATATACCTCGTTTACCACACTACGATTCTCATTTTGTTTTTTGCAGCTGCTAAAAGAATGGACGGGAAGTATTGCGATGGAACCCATATAACCCTGAACAAGTTATATATGTAATTTAGTAACTTTAAAAAAGAAACTCATATAGAAAATTTATTATTATGCGTTATATATAGTTTTCATAAACTCTTGTAGTTTTGAAGTTAATACAAATAAGTAATCTGAACTATTATTTAGTTAATAGTTTCAACTTATATACATATATCCATTTCAAACGACGAAATATAAGTTTTTGTTTTTGTAACTCATGCCATGCATTTGAAAATCCAAATTACCGGGGAACAGCGATATCGTATGTGATACAAATACAGCAAAACCACACGTATACCAGTATAAAAGATTATACGAAGATTAAGGTATTATTTATGAGAAAAGAAAGAGATTATGCTTATGTATATATATATGTGTATATATCTACATACATTTAGTATTTGAATTTATCTATTTCATATTTATAACTTTTTTAATTTATAATTACTATTTATTACATCATATAGTTTTCTTTGTATAATTAAACAATGTTGTTTATATATTCTTTTATATGCACGAGCATACATTTCATTTTCAAATTATATATCTTTTTGCTATTTGGTAAATGTATTTATACTTTCTTTCTCTTAAATTTATTAATATATCTTTGATTTATTGAGTACTTATTTTTATGTATTAGGAAAAGTTTCAATTTCAGCCTTTGGTTTATTTAAGTAGCTCACCCTAATAGTTTTAAAATGTAAAATAAATACCGCATATTTAATAAAGTCTTAATATACTACACAAATTCAAATATTAATATGAAAATATAAGTTATTTTTATTATTAATTAAATAAAGATTTACCATGTAACCTTCCCAAAAGAAACTTCATCTTTAACATCTCAGTAAGCTTCTAGTTGATGAGAAATATATAAAATAGGGTAATATAGGGGGTTGATTATTTCGCAGGATGCGCACAACCATACATAATATACATGGAATATTTTTTAATTTGACATTGGCATTGAGGTTCACTTGAATAATAATATTGTTTATATATTTACTTTATATTAATGATATGTTTTGTTAAGGTACAATTTGCTACATGTAAAGAATCTCATTTATAATAACATTTGAAAAGTGATTATGATTCAAAAAAAGATATGTATAAAAGGAATAATAATGTAATTAAATTAATGTTATGCTTATAGATTATATTAGTACTCTTGTCTTGAATGACATATAAAAAATATATGGAACACATCTTTATAAAATGCATATATAAATTGATGTGCATGCATGTACATTAGTTACCTACATTTATATAGAAAAAATATTTAAATTAATTTGTTATCATATAATTTATTTAATATCCCTTCGTTCATTCTTATTTAAACAACCATCATTTCCCTTTTTCACCTTTAATAATTAAATAAGTTAGGAACTAGTTAGTTGATCATGTCCTTCTTTAGCAATTGTATTAGGGTTTTTTAATTTTATTTTTATTTTATGAAATTTTTTATAAAGGGTGTTTAGGATAATGTGGGTTCAAGATTTAGGTGGTGTGGTTGTTGGATGAAGCCATTTGGGTTTAAGATTTAAGATGGTTGTTAAATGAAGTATTATATAAAATACCTTGGTGGTAAAGGCTTAAAAATACAAATGATTTCATGCTATGCATAGTTGTTATGCATAGATGTTAAAAGTTCTCGATGCCGAGGGTTTAAAAAATACATTCAATGATGGATTATAAAGAAAGTTTATAATAACAGTCAAATAAAATCACGTGAGTTTAGGAATTAAGTAGCCATAAGATTGTTGGATGGGGTGTTTATTTTAAAAATACTTTAATATCAAGTGTTTAAAAAAATATAAGTTTGACTATGGATTATAAAGAAAGTTTATAATAATTGTTAAATGGAGTTAAGATTTAGGTGGCCATCGAGGTCCTTAACATGACAATGGATGTTGTAGCTCACAATTGGGTCCAACATGGAGGTTCCTATAGTCATAGTGAACACTTTAGCCCACGGTTGACTTCAATATAGAGGTCCCCATAATGATAATGGACACCTTAACCCATAATTGGGTCCAACATGGAGGTCTATGTCATCATAGTGGGCTCCAATGTGGAAGTCCCCACAATCATAGTGGGCATATTAGTCCACGGTTGGCTTCAACATGGAGGACCCCGCAATCACAGAGGGCACATTAGTTACTCAAAAGAGACATGAGGCTTATGTCCTGAGACAATTGATACATACCCATGGCCAATATGAAAGAAAAGATCTACCCAAAGGCCCATCTTGAACTGCAATTCAAACACATGCACCAACCACAAGCACTAAATGTGAAGTCTAGACCAACCAAGGCTAAGTAAGAAGCCATCTCGAACAAGCACCTCAGGGGAGACACAAGGCATATAGTTTGAGATTGCTGATACATACCTATGGCCAATCTAAAAGTGAGGCCTACCCAAAGGCATTGCCCACAACCATTTCAAAATGCACTTCGGACATCATTAATTCTTTTCATGTCTTACTAGCACCACATGCACCAAATATGAGTCCCAACTCGGACAAGTTAAACTAGAACCTTTATCAAACAATCACTTAGAAGAGACACGAGGCCTATAACCTAAGATGGCTAATACACCCCTCCATCATCAGACACATATTAATTTTTAAAACCCTTAAACATATCGAGGTTTTTTAAAATAACTTCGATGTTAAGGATCTTATACAAACACTCTATCTAATAATCATCTTAAATAATAAACCCATGTGGCTCCATCTAATAGCGAGCTACATCACACGAACCTATGTGGCTTAACAATTATTATAAACTCCTTTTATAATCCACATTGAACATATATTTTTAAACCCTCGCCATCAAAGTCTTTGAAAATAACCTTGGATCAAGGTTCTTATATGCTTATCCAATGGTCATCCTAAATATTAAATGGCAACTTAAATCTTAAACCCACATGGGTTCAGTAGTTATTATAAACTCCCACCATCTAAATATATATATATATTAAACCCTTATCACTAAGGTCTTTTATAAAAACATTATCCAATGACCATCTTAAATATTAAATCCATGTAACCTCATTTGACAGCTTTATAAACTCCTTTTATAACTTATCATGAAAACTTTTTTTCTTAAAAAAATCTTTGTTGGCTATGTCTTTTAAAATAATGCCCCATCCAACAATCATATTAAATATTAAACCCATGTGAACTCATTTGATAGCCACTTAAATCATAAACTCATGTGGCTTTATCTGATGTTATCACAAACTCCCTTTATAATCCACCATTAAACATATATTAATTAAATTTTTGAGGTACCAAAGATCTTATATAAACACCTCATTCAATCATCATCCTAAATATTAAATTCACATGGTTCAATTGATGATGGCTACCTTAATTTTAAATTTATGTGGCTTCATTGGACAGTTATCATAAATTCTTAATGCTACCAAGGTATTTTAAAATAAATAAACACGTCATCCAATAGTCATCATAAATATTAAGCTCATATGGATCCATGTAGTTTGAGATGGATGTGGGTAATGCCTTTGGGTAGACTGCACTTTCAAATTACCCATGGGTATATATAAGCAATCTCAATAAGTATTTGTAAAAACAAGCATAAAAACTAATTAATCACACTTTTTAAAACGTAATTGATTTCTTGAATGGTGACTTTGAAAATTGAATTAAGTAAATGACATTGTGAAAAAAAATAAAAATAAAGAGATTAAAATAAAAATAAAGAGATTACACATAAAGTCGTTATAATGCATAATAAAAATAAAAATAAAAATGTAGATATGAGGTTATAACCCTATTTTTTAAATTTAAATAGATTTTTTGACATTTATTTGACCATTCTCTAATGTTCATTTTGCTAATTTGAATGGCTCACGAAGTGAAACAATTATTAATTGGTTAATATGAAAATGGATGTAACTTTATAATTTGATACGGTCTTGAAATGATGAAGCATTTCACTTTATAAACTAATTGGCACATGAAGTGAAATAGCTTTTCACTCTATGTGAAGAAAGGGACATGTATATATGTATACATGAATATTTTGTATAATATGATGTTCATGCATGAACGACATTATAATAAAATGATGATTAAACATTTCTTCAAAAATGCCTATTACATGAAATCTAAAGTGAGATGTTTTGTATTTTATAAAAAAGGAAGAAAAAATAAAAATAAAAACAAATCATTTGAATGCTAAGTGGATTGGACAACCTTTAATGTAATTAATATTACTTAATTGATTTATAGACAATAAAACCAAGAAAAAAGCATATATTTAGAAAAAAAAATTGATATATAATAAATAAAATGTACTAACCCAAATTCTTTAAAATAAAGAAGGGGCATGCATAGTTTGCTCAGCTCGTAAAATAATATAAAATAAAAATTTATTTATGTTTATGTGTAGTATAGTTAACTTTACTTACCATATTTATTAAAAATGAAAATTCATGTTTAATAATGAGGTTGATAGAGAAAAAACATAAACTTTAATTAAAGTAACGTGCCATTGGAAAGAAGTAATTCAAAAATAAATCCTTGATTATAAAAAAGAAATAATAAGAGTTGTTGATCAAACTCTTTTATATATTCTTAATCCATGGTACTCTTGAATGTACGATCCTTCGTGTACACATGACAAAATGTAAACATTGCATGCTTCCAAAATATTTTAAATATGTATTTCTTATAGTATTTTAAATTTTATTAAATTATATATTAAAGCTGCTTTTGAAATGCTTAATATATATGAAAATATGCATTTCTCTTATTATATAATGTGGCTCTCCCTCTCCCACCTTGTATTATTTATATTAAAAACATACGACAATAATGTATGAACTTAAAAGAGTTATGTTTGAAATTTATAAACACGACATAATTAGTTTCTTTAAAAACTTAAACATCAATACAATATATGTGGTTACTATTGAATTTTATAGTTTTTTTGTGGTTACGTAAAGCATGTGTTTTCTCTAGTAATTTTAGATTTTACACGTGCTTGTGTATATATTAGTTTATTAGTCCTTTACAGAACCACGTAATATTAAACACATTGTGCGTAACTTTGAATTGATACGTGATCATATCTATATCTGGTTCATTGTATAGTCTTTGACAACGCCACGTGACCCTAACATATTGTGTGCGTGTGCGTGTATGTGTATTAATGACGTATAATATATTTGCGTGTGCAATATGAACTTGTGTTATTGGCCGCGAAGAAATTTTCACACAACAAACAAACGTGTATTTGGGTGACGAAATTTTCCAACTATATAGAATCTCTATCGTCATTTAGCTTCATTATTTTAATTATTCATGGTTCTTATTAAGTAATAAACACTACTGGACAAGATTGCATGCTTTTGTACAGTAACAATAGCTCACTCTTTGAATCTTGGTGGAGGTTTTACCCCGTTTTAACACAAGTCTTAAAGAGTATCAAGTACTGTATAGATTGTTTTTATGTGATTTCTTAATAAGGTAAATCCTTAACTTTTGACTTAAATCTTGGATTTAATTTCTTGTTTTTATGACTTGTCAAATGTAAAGTACACCAAGACTTTGCTAATAATAGTAAATTCATTAAAAAAAAATACCAGCAGTTTAATTCATACATAGTATATATAAGAGCGATTTTGTGCAGATATTTTTCTTATATACAACTTCACAGTTGCGTGCTTGGACGAATAATGATAATACATTTTTTTTTTATTGTATATTATCTGCATGAAATCTTTGATATGTATACATTTGTCGTAATTGAACTAGAGAGACAGTCAAAAAAACCTGCATGACTTTGACAGAGAGACCTCACAAAGTTGTGTCATGACCAAAAATCAACACAAGCTCTTTCCGTCGGTGGAACAGTCGTACTAACCTCGCCAGACACCTGTTGCCAGTAACCCATCATATTATCGAGCTCGTCTAACGTGAACGACGACAGAGCACCTTCTTGTTCTTCTGTACAGTGATCTAACACATGCCCATCTGTGGGATCGGGATTCTGGGGAATGGGATTGTTGGGATGAATCCCATGAGCCTTGCTCCAGTTGTTGATAAACTCCTCAGTACTAAACACTTCATATTCCTGTATATTCTTCTGCTCCTGCTTGTTAAGCTTCGAATCCATGCTGGCCCAAGACTGATCTTCATCGCAGGAGGTCACTGACGAGGAAATAGAAGAGAAGGAGTTACTGTGACAGAATGTGGAGTTTCTCTTTGGTACGTCTTCTTTCGCAGTCACTGGGGTGTCCGAGATCGGCCTGTGTGTCTTTGGGTTTATCCCCATCTTTAACAGCTTCTTTCCCAAGTGGAAGTTCCAGTAATTCTTTATCTCGTTATCACTTCTACCTGGTATTCTCCCTGCGATCAACGACCATCTGTAGCATAAACAAAGAAAGTTTAACCAAATCATATAATATATGATCAAATAGTATTACCTGTTGCCAAGGAGCCTATGTAGCTTGATGAGAGATCATCCTCATCCTCGGAAACCCACCGCGCTTCAGATCGGGTCTCAGGTAGTTTAGCCATCTCAATCTGCAGCTCTTGCCGCATCTCAGTAACCCTGAAGTCCGTGTTAGCGAATACAATAGAATGTGGTGAATTCTAATGAATTATAGAAGAAATTGAGATGTGTATTCACCTGCTGCCTTTGGAACTTTGCGCCAATTCCCGCGGTCACCATGGACTTCATGTGTCTGAGGAGTAGTCCGTCTTCCTCGGCGGTCCATGGGCCTCGGCGGAGCTGGGAATCCGTGCAACATGTACACGAGGAGGAAGAGCGGGGCGAGGAAATCCTGCTTCTCATGACTGTAGAGAGACACAACAGCCCTTACTGGAGGGTAATTCCTGTCGTTATATAGAGGGTAAAGAAACATTTAATATCCTGTTTAATTAAGTTAATTAAATATTTTATAAGCATGCAACGACGACGAAGGCGGGTATCCTCGCAGCCTCGCAGGAAACCTCTCACTGTATAACACGAGGCAAAGCACAATTGAAAAAGCCCGCCCGCCACGAATATTCTGTAGGACCGGTATATTCTAAGTGTACGACCAGCATATTCTACACACAATTTGACTGAATATTCTGCGCGCGATTTGACGGAAGAGATTCCGGCACGATGAACGAGCATCCGGTGACACCTGGTGGGATACGTGTCGAAAACTCTTACATTAGGTTAGGGAAGCTCTCGGCTATGGCGGATGAATGCGAGGTACTCTGAGGTGAGAAGAGAGGGTGTGTGTTAAGAGAGAAGAAGAAATGTTGGCGATCTTCGGGAAATCGATTGCGCAAGCGCCTGAGCAGCTGATCAAATGCACACAAGGAGGTACGGAAGAGGAGCTCATGAGATCCTTCAAGGATTCGTACGATGAGCCTGTGATCGTCCGGTGCGCTCAGTCTGCGGTGATTGCTTATACTCATGAGAAGCAGGCCCTCTTAAAACCCAGGTACGCCTTTTTTCTCTTTGTTATATAAGTTCACACAAACATGTCTATGTTCATGTGTGGGTTGAATGTAGGACTGTCGAGGTGAGGTACAAGGGATTAAACTCCTTATCTGATGCATGTCAGTACTCAATGTATTTATATATGTTTGTATAGTGCCGAGTTAGATATTAAGCGTGTGTATATACGCATAAGAGAATTGGTATTTGTGCAGGACGTTTGCGGTGGCAGATGACATATTCTGCGTGTTTGAGGGGATTCTGGAGAATTTAACGGCCCTTAAAGCAGTACGGGCTTTCAAAGGTGACAAATGAGGTGCTAATAGTCATCGAGGCTTATCGAAACCTAAGAGACAGAGCCCCGTACCCTACTGACCACATGATCCGTGAATGGAGAGGCCACTTTGCTTTCACACTCTTTGACAAGACCGCTGGAAAATCCTTGTTGCCACTGTATGTGTGTGTGTGTGTGCGTGCGCGCGCATACTATATATATTGAGCGTATGTATAATATATAATACAATATTAAACAATATCTTACGCTCATTGTCAATAACATGACCAAGTATGTATACGACGCATTCTCTATGTTTTTTTCTTTCCTTTTTCTTGCAAGAAAATGTACTTCTGTCATGTCACACAGCATTTATAAATATATATTAATATGTACAAGTCTTGTATATACTCTATGTGTGTGTCTCCCTCCCTCCTTACATACATATAGACGTTAAACAGAACGTATGTACATATATGAATTTTGGATTTGTGGGAATAATCGGCACTAAGACACTCTATATATATATAATGCACTACTGTATAATTGCTATATTAAATAATATTATCCTTTATGATTTTAACATCATTATATGCAATACAATATTGTATATAACATATGATATGATATTTCTAAACAAATATTCATAATTGTATAGCACTGTGATATTGATATGATATGAAATATACTATATATAAATAATTTGCAGGATAGTCAAGAAAAGATCCCGCTTTACTGGGGAGTTACTTCGGAGGGATCTTTGGCACTGTGTGACGACTTAGACGTTCTCAAGCATGCGTGTTTTGAAGCCCCATCAATTTTCCCTCCAGGTATATTTTCAGTAAGTGTTTATTATTAAATAAATATTGACGTCATGTATATCAGTTTATGGTAACGAGTCTCTCTCACTCATTATTTAAAGACTCTGTTTTGTAAACAAGGTTAGAAAGTTTGGTAACCTCTAAAGTCTTAAAGCGACTAGTGAGTTTGTCGGTCGTTATACATGTACATGATGTATAAGTATAATAAGTACACTTCTGGTACATATCCACATACGGTGTGCATTTTTTTGTTATCCATATATGACAGATCTTTTAAGATGTAAACATATTGGACTCGTGTATAGTATGTACAGGAATGCATTTAATGTGACATAGACGTAGATAGTGTGTCAAACACATACTCTTGCAGTTGTACAGACTTGACCAAAAAGTATAAAGAGGTGAACTAATTTTATTAATTACTTCGTTTTTATGGTATTAAAGCTAATTAATTGTGATTACTTGATTAATACAGGGTGTTTTCTTACGGAGGAGGGACGTTTACAGAGTTTTGACCACCCATTGAACGAGGTAAAAGCGTCACCAAGAGGAAGCAAGGACGAACAATGGGGAGTAAAATTCGAGGTTGAATATGAGGAGCAACAGCCCACTGGACCATGGGCTGCTGCTTTCTAAACGCTTTTACTTTCAAACTCTAATTATAAATATATTATTTCTAAAATATAATAACTTGTGGGATTTTATATAGTATTTTTTTACATAAAAATATTTACTTGTATGGATTATCAATAAAACACCATACTTTTAAAATTTTCAGAAAATGATTATAAATTGTTATAAAAAATAATTTAATAATTTATCCAATTAATAATAAATATTAAACTAAATAATTTATAATTATTTGTGAAACTAAGCTTCGCTACGTGTAATTAAATAAGACACCATACGTACATATATATATAACCTTACGTTCTATTTAATTATTAAATGAAAATCTGTTTTTACAAAACATTTTTGAAACTAGTATATTCTTTGCTTCTAAAAGAGATATATAATTGTTATATAATTGTATAGATTGTACTATATATTATAACAATATATATTATCTCTTATCATTTTCTCAGTCAATATTATTATTGATAGTGATAGTATAGATGCTATGTTTACTTTTGTACATTGTTAATAAATAAAATAATTTTTATAAGTCAAATATGTTTTTTTTACGAACATAGTACCTGGTCAATCCGCATGCATAAAACATCTTTGACGTTAAAATATAATGTATCATAATAATTAATTGACAAAATTGAGAATCTTGACTTAGAAAAAATTTAAAGGGAACATTACAAGTAGATTAGTTTAATTTAATTTTTTAATTATTAAATAAAGAAGATAACTTTAGTATTTATAAGATATGGAATTTATTATTATATGTTATTTTAAAACAGGAAAATGAATTAATTAATTGAACTATCACATATACAAGTTTGTTTTGCTAGTAAATTAACTATAAACAGCATCAGCGTTACGAAAGGAAGCTACCAAGTGCTTAAGCTTGTTTAAAAAGAACTCTTCCATTCTGAGAAAAACAAAAGTTTAAATGATGTAAACACACACACACACACACATATATATATATAACGGTAAGGGGCATTCATATTAGGACATTATATGAACCTTGTTCAGATAATTATTCGTAATACAAAATAGAAATACTTTACAGGCAAATTAATACAGGACACACATGAATACACATGTGTATATTGTAAGCCACAGCTCACTAGGTGTGTAACTATTATATATACATTAAGAGTTTACACACATGATAACATTAAAATGAGTGTATTAATACCTGTTGGCACACTTGAAGTAAATTGTTTCCGGTGAGTTATAAACACGGGCATTAGCAAACATCCTCTTCAAATCCGCAGTAAACATTTCCAGTGTTAAGTAAAACATTTCACTCTCCAGCCTCTTTAAAATAGTTTTCAAATCTGAATAAAAAATAAATATTTGTAAGAGAGAGAGACATAATTAACAATACGTAGTTCCACCGCATTGAGGAACTGTGTGTGTGTGTGTGTACATGGATGTATTTACCGATGGGATCCTTGATAACATCATAGTAATCAGGAACCTCACGAGCATCTACGGGTTCTCTGAATGGCCAGGATTCGGAATGCTCACAAACCATCTAAATAAATAAAGAATTAAAAATTATAAATAACGTTATATAAGCGATTATATATTTGCATACGTAATTGTGAACAAACCTTTAGCAATGTACGCATAAGTCCATTTAGAGCCGGTTTATTTAGTTGTATATCCGGTTGCCAATTAGCAAGTCGTATTCTAGTGCCTGTCATTTGATCTGGCGTCCAGCCTGCTTCTTCTGCATAACCACAACTATCAACACACAAACACAAACACCAACACAAAACGGAGTATAATATCACAATACGCATATTATGCTTCGAATTTGCTACATACGTACTTAATCCAGGTATATCTTCAGGTCTCAAAGGCCTTCGGGGGATACCACCGTCTTTCTGCACAAAACAAACACATAAGAAAACTTAATTCATTTTTAATTATTAGATTCTTCAGAATATTTATAAAGATCAATATGTCTACACGTTATGTTATTTTTTTAAACACAAAAATCACTTAAAACTAGAGAGGGAGAGTACTTCATGTTAACGATTATAACCGATAACTTAAATCTAGTAAGAAGTTGAAACCTTTGGTATCTCGATTCCTGGATATACGATGTGACAATTGGATAGCTCCCTGATTTTCTCGTCTATTGCCTGAGAAAAGAACCGTGTACATATATAAATATACATATACACACACATGCATACAAACATTTACAGTCCATACGAGTTCTATATACATGTGTAAGTGTCTGCAGAAACACACACATACACGGTCATCCATATGTATTCACAAACATTTCTAATTAATATATTTACCTGACGCTGAAGTCTAATCATAGCAGGAAGATTAATGTATGGGAACATGGGATCAATTTGGCATTCCATTAGCGTTCCCCATCGTAATCTTTTATAAACCTGAAAGCAACAACACACATGTATGTAACAAACTTAGGGTTTGAACTTGTGTATAAGAGATTACTCGTATCATAAAACGTACCCTTGCCATACGTCTTTATCTAAGTAAATTTCCTTTGTAAAGCCCTGCAGAATAATGTAAGTAGTAAATAGCTAAATACTTAGAAAGGAATATAGATGTGCACACGATAATACATATAAAAAAGTGACAACTAGCGTTAAAGAAAAATCAGGAAGAATAATGTGAGTAAATCTATGGAATGAAACACCGTCACACACATACGCGCACACACACAGATGAAACAGGTATGAGGCATATAGCGTACACACACACACATCAGTTCATATAGGTCTAGTACAAAGTATATGAACATGTCTCTACCTGTTTCGTAAAGTAGCCAACAGCGTTGTTATCAGCATAAGTCAGGAAATGCGTAAGGCCATCTTCATCACGAGCATATCTTTTCAAGTGGTTCATTAACCTCGTCCCAAAACCTTTAACTTGCTCGTCTGCTGTTATTGCACAGAATGCGATCTCTCCAAACTTTTGACTGCACTGAAACAATCCTATTCATATGAACAAAAATAAACATGCATTTGTCTGGTGTGTGCCTGCGTATGTATGTGGGTACTACGTATATATAATATCTATACATTACGAATTTAAACAATAGTTCGATTTTCGAAAAAGTAGAAACACTACCTTGGATACGGACGATATGTGATACCACCAATGACTTGATTCTGATTCTGTTTGATAATCATCATCGACTTATGACTCCTGATAACAGGGGAACATGTCAGCAAGTGTATATGGAGATAATGCATAATGTCCCCGCACATAAACACAATGTAATAAACAGAATACAATTAGCTGCATCTAGTACATGCTCATATTAATATGTTACCTGTCCATAACTAGCCGAACAATGTATTCCTTGGGCATGTTAGGTAGTTGTCTTGAGAAGATATTCTTGAGACCAATCAGCCTAAAACGAGATAAAAAGTTGAATAAGACATGATCCAACCTATTTTATATTGTAAACAATACTAGAGATTTACATATACACGCATTGTGCATGTGAAATAGACGAGGTATAGAGCATACCAAATCATATGTTGATCATCACCATCGTTGCTGAGGCAAACAAACTTTATCCTGCCAGCATCCTCCTGTATACAAATTAGAAAATGCACAAATGTCATTAATCACAAACAGCGTGCATAGTAAGAGAACATGAGCGCATATGTATACATGTATACTACACAATAAAAAAAGAACCACAAAAAAGAATAAGGATGTACAGTTACAGAAGAATAATAATATCCACTTATAAAAGGATAAGAATATCTAAGTTAAACACAAGTTTAAGGTTACCTCCTTTTTTAGATTCTCCTCGCGAGCACAGTAAGCTCCACTAGTTTTATGGTATCAACTGAAGTGGGTTTAGCAGACTCCTCCTTGACGGTAACCTGCACGGGCTGTGGTGAGATTCCAAAAGGATCCTTCTGGTCAGGGGCTGCTTCCACCTTCAGTTTAATTTAATTAAAGACTAAATAAGTAAACAAAAAAGAGGAGAAAACTCTTAAGGGTAATTAAGCTTGTTTAAGATGAAAACTAAATGTAAACTGAATGAGTATGGGAAAAGGAAATGAAATGTAAAGAGAATAAGAAAGCCTATCCAGAAATATATACTAATAAGAAATATTGTAAGCATGGGATGCATCAAGGCCTGCTTTGTGAGTAACAAGTTCAATCTACAAGGTGGCAACTAAGAAGCAGAAAAACTCAGTTTATTCACTGCTATTCAAGCCCCTTGATAACACTATACATGCATGTATGCATACACAAACATATGCGTGTGAATTCAATGTGTTTCAAATGAGCCCAGTACAAAAATGAACAAAGCCTTCATATTGATTCACCAAAATCATCACCCCAGCAACTAATGCATCACTATCGTGTTCATACATATATGAAGCATCCATAAAATGGATGCAAGAAAAGCGCACACAGCGTAAGTGTATACGTAAATACATCTGAAAAGGCGTCTTATATATGCACTAACAAGCCAGTTTCAATAGGGCCTCCTGCTTATCTCTACATGCGCGCATGCTAATGTGTTATGTATATGTATACATATGTGTGCCTATATATATGTGTGTGTAGGTTATGAATCAGGTACAGAAATACAAGCATGTAAAGCGAACAATAAATGACGAATGGTACTCAGTGGAAGGAAAAGTCGTTTTTATTTGCCATACATGGTGAGAGACCACCAATCAAGGCATGCCCGTTCAGGGCTATCATCATCACAGTACCAGAGAGAGAGAGAGAGAAAGACAGCAATAAATGAACAATTCGTACTGTCGTTACCATCCGACACAAGCCAGCATGGAAAGCATTAAGGCCTGCTTTGTAAGTAACAAATTCAATCTACAAGGTGGCAACTAAAAAGCAGCAAAACTAGTTTATTTACTGCTATACTCTCAAGCCCCTTGAAGCACAAGATTGTGTGTTATCTATATGTGGACGTATGAACTGACTGAGCCTCAGTGTCTGTAGCAACAAAGCGACAAAGCATGAGCCAAAAGGCTTCATAAAAATCCGCTAATATTCATCATCATCGGCCCTCATAAAAACTAGTGTGTCAGACTAATGAGACAACCAGAAACCTGGGTGTCGATTACTTTATATATAGATAAGGTGTGCTATTATATAGGAATATAGTATGAACAGTACAACTGTATTGTTTATGTATAGATGGATGAAGTTGCAGATAAATGGGTAAATAATGAACAAAATAAATGCAAGAACCGACAAGTTGCATAAAAGCATAATACAAATGTATATAACTGAAATATGTTTTAGTGAATCAAAATACCTTCACTGTAGCCGAAGAAGTGGGCAAAGTGAGAGCCGGAGGTCGAGGAGGAGCAGTAAACTGAGGCTGCATAGGTAATCCTTCCTGTTCTTCTTCTTCTTCATCACCCTCTTCTTCCTCATCGCCATCTTCCTCCTCTTCACCATCCTCATCGTTCCCATCCTCTTCTTCGTCGTCATACTCTTCCAAGCTATTTTTGCCGCTACCACCTGAGTATAATAAATCAATACAAGTCACACATAACTCTGTATGTATACAGACAATCTCTCTCTCTCTCTACGCACACACACAAGCTAAATATATACACACACACATGCATATTCAACCAAGTGGGCCTCAGTGTGTGTAAACAACAGAAAACTAAGCATGAGCCAAAAAGCTTCATAGAAATCCGCTAAACTTGATCATCATAGGCCCTAACGACAAGTAAAGAATAACGCAAGGATGTGTATCATTTCCATAAGAAATGTCATACAAAGTTCAAATCAACAAAATCAAACGGAGTAGGACAGACCATAAGTGGGTGATCAAAATAAAAAGTTTCCCACATATCCCATATACAGACAGTTTCCAGGCATTACCCAGATTCCACACACGACATAACGAGCCCATAACCATCCAATTGGCTTATCGATTACACAGACACCCAGATAGATACACAGACATAAAGAGCCATACACGTACACAACACCAATAGCATCAGATAGGAGCGAAAGACTTTAGTAATTTGTAGTCAGCGTCCACAAGGACTCATCTGAACTATGCTATCATCATATGCTATAAGAAACCTAAGCAATGAGCAATTTCCAGAGCTATACACACAAGAAAGACAGATGTACACACACACAAGAATAGCATCTGATAGGAGCAAAAGACTTCACCGTCCATAAGGACTCATCTGAACTATGCTATCATCATATGCTATGAAAAGACAAATCACAATACATAGAGACAATTTCAGGTTTCCATATTCCACAATAAAAGACTCGACGTATAACCAAAGAGTCATGCTTTACCGATATTTTTACATATCCCACCTACATTTGGTTTGAAATCGATGAATACCATAGTTGACGAACGAATAAATAGACGATCAAGTAAACGCATTATACTCCACATTATATTCCACTATAAATGCAAAACAGCAGCTTATATACAGATTTCACCAAAAAAAAAGCTTACCTGCAACTGAATCGCCAAGCAACTGGCTGCCATTCTCCCGGTCGGGCTCGTAATCGAGCCCGGTGTCCATGGCGTGGGAGAAGCCCAATCCAAACGGGGAAGCCGTGGGATGATTGTGGTGAATTCCTACCATGTTGGAGATCGGATCGTCCAATCCGGCAGCTGCCGCACTCCTTTTCCTCTTGTTCTGCCCGGCTGAATGCGACGGAGACGCCGCCGCCTGGGAGAAGGTGCTCCCGTCCGCCATACCCAGGAAGAACCCTAGCTCTTAAGCCCTAACTCCGATAGCATATTCCGTCTCACGCAGAATCTGTTACTGTTTTAGGGTTTGTATAGTTATATAACGTTTAGTTTTAAAACTTCATTCTATTTAGGTTATGTATAATGATTAAAATTAATAATATTAATGATTTGCTTCTTATGCAGTTATACATGGTGGGTTGATTAGGTCAAAATGGGACTTCTGTTGTGATCAAAATCAAATACATTGACAGCGCAAACAGACTGTCTTATATATTAAACACACATAATTAACACTTTATTAAGATTTATATAAACGACATGCTATATACGAATCTATCTTGTTCGTACCGTAGAATTTGAAAATATTCGTTCCGTACCATTTGGGCCATGTCCAGATTCCAGAATACAAACGGGTTCAAAGGTTCTTCATTTTGCGAGGGTTCTAGCTGATCGGGGGTGAGAGGGAGGGAAGAGATGGGGATCTGGAGAAATCTCGGGAGTAGGGGGAGCATTTTCTGGGCGTGTATGGGATTCGTGGGGATCTTTCTGTGTATTGTTTGGTGGAATTATCAATCCGATGCTGCTAGGTTCATCACTCGCAAATTTCTGTTCCTCTCAGCAAGCGATTATGATGAAATTGTAAGTAAATTTACTATTTATTTTCTATTTTTATGGTACTTTTTAAACATAATTACGTTTTTTCATCTTTATTTGTATATATATAAACGATTTTGATGATCTAAGTTTTCAATTTCTCGTTTTTATGCTATTTTATTACTCAATTATCACTAAATTCATAATTTTGTGCGTCTGTATGTGTTTTATAGTGATCGGCTACATTGCTCTATATTTCCTTTACGTTTAATATACATATGCTTATTTATCGCTACTATATATGATGGATATATATATATATATATATATATATATATATATATAGACACACACACACACACACTCATATGTATCTGGTAAGCTTGTTTATCTTATGTGTGCATCCATAGCGTGGGTGCATATAATTGGTTTTCAAACATATGAGGTAGTCATGCATCTTGCCTACGACAGTTTTAATTTGGACATTTCCACGTATGTATTGACCAGGATACGTATGTATGTGTGTGTATGCACGTATACACATACTTCTTAACAAATATCCATGTTTTACTTGTTTGACTTAGATACCATACACTTACATATGTATTAAATGATTATATTCGAATCATATACGATAGTTTAATGTGTGAATAGTTTTATCAACTAATATATATTTCAGGACCTTGTTGCTCTTGAAAAAAGCTTATCAGAAGTGGCTTTTCGCAATAAGACAGTCATAATCACAGCACTAAATAAGTCATGGGCCCAAAACGACACCATGATCGACGCATTTCTCTATAGCTTCCATGTTGGTACGCATATATATGACATATGGATATATTATTACAATATACAAACTTAATTTTTTATTTCACAGTATCTTTACATTATTTGTGTAAGTAAAGGTGAGGGAACTTTGGAGCTCTTGGACCACATGCTGATCGTGACTTTGGATCGAGCCGCTCATGATCGTTGCACGCAGCTTCACAGGTATATATGCACACACGCGCACACGCACACACGTCTCTCTCTCTCTCTCTCTCTCCTCTCTCTCTCTCTCCTCTCTCTCTCTCTCTCTCTCCTCTCTCTCTCTCTCTCTATATATATATATATATATATTATATACGTGTGTGCGTGTGCGTGTGTGTGTGTTGTTTTGCAGGCATTGTTTCAAGTTGGCCACAGAGGGAATCGACTTTTCTGGTGAACAAGTCTTCATGAGCTCGGATTATCTTAAATTGATGTGGAGAAGAGTAGACTTTTTACGTCATGTTCTCCAGCTTGGTTACAACATTGTGTTTACGGTGTGTGTGTGTGTGTGTGTGTGTGTGTGTGGTTTAGTTTTTACTTTATATACGTATGCCAATAACGATACATATAACCTAGTATACATACATATTTGGGAGGATATGTATATCTGTTATTTGAGTTTATACATATATAATATTATTCCGGCTCCAACTTGTCGTGAATTGTGTTTGTTTGAACTATAGTTTGTCTGTACGCACGTGAATTGTGTTTGTTTGAACTCTAGTTTGTTTGGTTTCCTGTCATGCAAGTTGACTATTAGTGTAATTAAGATCATTAAGTTATATAAATATCTGTGTATATTTATTTATTCAATATATATATGTTATGCAGGATGCGGATATTCTTTGGTTCCGTGACCCATTCCCACATTTCTCGACTTCTGCGGATATGGAAATCGCGTGCGACCGATTCAACGGCAATCCAACGGACATAAGCAACGATCCGAATGGTGGATTCCTCCACGTAATCTCTAACAACCGTACGATCGACTTCTACAAGCTGTGGTACGACTCACGCCTTGAACACCCTGACCACCACGACCAAGACGTGTTTAACGACATCAAGTACAGTACCTCGTTCAGGTGTGTCATTATACGTGTGTATGTGTGTGCGCATGTGTATATGTACATCAAAAGATATACAATTGAAATGTAGTACAAACTAAGTAACTTGAGAGTACCTAAATATGTATAGCATTATACAGACTGATGTAGTATACACTATGTTGTTATTGTTTACATGTATATATAGTATTACATGCATCCCCTGTTCTCGTCCTATGTTCATTACACATATGCTTACTCACACACACAGCAGATATGAAACATCTCTCTCTCTCTCTCTCTCTCTCTCTCTCTCTCGCACAGAGAGCATATACACCAGATGTTATATGTAAATGTCGGTCTTACCTGTACATCTATGCATTTACATGTGTGTGTAAGTTTGTGTGCGTGCGTGCGTGCGTGCGTGTGTTTTATATGTTATATATTACAGAGAGATAGGATTGCGGGTACGGTTTCTGGACACGAGGTTCTTCGGGGGATTTTGCCAAGTAAGCAAGGACTTTAACGAGGTATGCACAATGCACGCAAACTGCTGCACACATTTAGATAGAAAATTATACGATTTAAAACTGGTATTAGAGGATTGGTTAAGGTTTAAGGAGATGAGTTTAGAGGAGAGGCAGATAAACATGCCCTTTTGGAGAGCTCCAAGGGAGTGTTTAAAGTCATGGAAGCACTAAAATTTAGTGTGAAAAACAATTTTGGTTGGCTTTAGTTACGGTCACCCCTTTTGTGTAGAATAATTCCACGGGGAAGGTTTGTATTCAAATATAAAATTTGCGATGTTTAACTATTGCTTAGGTTTATAAATTCTTAATTTTTTTCATAAACATTAAACATTTAAAATATTCTTATGAAATTTTTTAATTATATTTAAAAAATTTACTAAAATTCATAAATAAGTAAAGACGTGCTGCATTATCTAAATAATTATATCATAGTTTAATTTAGGGTTTAGTAAGTGAGGATTGTATGGGAAATGAGGGAGTGCGGATGGGCGCGGAAGAAGAAGTGGGGATGGAAGATACTTGTTCCTACAGTAGCCGCATTTCTTTGCATCTCCTACTTTCTCTCGGATCCCGTTTCTAGCTTGATACAGGAATCCTCATGGTCTCGCCCAATTCATCACTTCGTTGGATGGGGGAACACTCTCAATAATCTCAATCACGCATTTGTAAGTTGTATACGCACAGTTTATATGATTATATATAACATATACACATTTTTTTTAAAAAAAAAAATAGTAATATATGCATGTTTTAATATAATTCAACTTAGATCAATATAAGTATCGATGTATATAGAAATATAAATCGTTAAATGCAAGACTTAGAAACGTTTTTCAATTAATGCATATGATAATAGAAAAAAATATAATTATTAATATATATTATATTATATTACCAAATATACACTTTGATATAGTTATGTGTATGTGATTAGGCCCTTCATGTTCATCTTACTTAATGCAGTTACAGAACACCCACACACCCACACACATTGAAAGTAGAGCAATAAATAAACACGTGCACACACGCACACACACACTAGAGAGTACACACTAAAATTATTGGTTTTTACAGACAAGGAATGAGATGGAGAGTTTGAAAGAGCTACTTAATAAAACAGCGTTTAGGAACAAAACAGTGATCATAAGCGCGCTTAATGGGGCATGGTCAAGTGAGAAAGCATGATTGACCTGTTTTTGAAGAGTTTTCGAATCGGAAAACAAAACACGCACGCTGTTGGAGCACGTGGTTATAGTTGCGTTGGACGAGCGTGCGTATATAAGATGCCGGATATTCACCTCTACTGCTTTGCACTCAAAACGAACGGTGTGGATTTCTCCAGGGAGAAGTTCTTCATGTCTTCTGATTACCTCAAGATGATGTGGAGAAGGATAGACTTCCTGAGGATCGTACTGGAGCTTGGATATAACTTTGTTTTCTCAGTAAGTTTACACACACACACACATTGCATAAAGATGTATACTAAGTCGTTAAATATAATAATTAATTTAGTGTAGTTTTCCTATGATCAGAATTTGGAGTACTTGAATGTGCAGATTGTAGTTACTAGATATTATACCCTTAAACATATACATGGGTACTCTCTCTCTCTCTCCTCCTCTCTCTCTCTCTCTCTATATAATATATAACACGCAGTATATATTTATCTTCTAAGTATTCGCTGTTCTCTAATATTATACCTTTTAATCAAAGACGTACATGTACACACACGCTCTGTCTCTAATAACATGCAGTATATTTTATCTTCTAAGTATTTGCTGTTTCTCTACATATACATGTGTACACTCTCTCTATAAACACGCAGTCTTCTATACACAAGTTCTCTCTCTACACACACACACACACAGTGAAAGTGTGTATATTAACTGTGTACATATATATTGACAGGATGCAGATATATTGTGGTTTCGTGATCCATTTGAGAAATTCTCACAAGAATACGACATAGAATAGCGTGTGACCACTACACAGGGAGCCCCACAAGCCTAGACAACAAACCAAACGGTGGCTTCGTACATGCATTTCCAAATAACAAAACTATAGCATTCTAATAGCTTTGGTACGCATCCCGTCTTTCGTACCAGGGCTTTACACGACCAGGCCGTACTCGATAAGATCAAGTATACGGAACCGTATTCCGTATTAGGGCTGAGGGTTAGGTTTTTGAGTACGGAGCTCTTCGCCAACTTTTGTGAGATAAATAGGAGCAGGCTGGAGAGTGTGGTACACTATGCATGCAAATTGTTGTAAGGGATTAACGAAGAAGATTAAGGATTTAAAAGGGCTGATTAGTGACTGGAGCAAGTTTAAGTTTATGAGCAACGAAGAGAGGATGGGTAAGGTGTCTATCATTGGAGTCCTTTAAAATGTCCCAAGATCAAATAATATGGTGTGTGTGTGTGTGTGCGTGCGTGTGTGAAATGGAAACATTTACAAAATTATATTGTGTTTAGAATTTAACATTTTATTCTATATTACCATATTAGATCTGTAAATTACATAATAAACAGTTCATTATATTAAATGAGTACGTAACTAAGACTATTATACACAAAACACACGCACGCCAGATACTTACATATACATACAATAACTAAAATGTATATGGTTCGTCTTTTATATACATAAAACTACAAAATCATGTTAGCATCAAACCCATTCACATATTTTATAAAAATGTGAATATACCAATAACATCTTATGTATATTTACTATTTAGAACTTTGTTAATCGTAGTAAAGATTTAGTTTCACGTTTTCATATATAATAAAGTTGAATGTTATAAGAAAATAAATACGCAACATGTTATTAATAGATTTTAATATACATTATATATAATATACTTATATACATTATGTATACATGAAATTTAAATTAAACCAACTCGTTGAAATATGCAAACCCGTAAGTTATAAATACATTGTTATGTGTGTGTGCGTGTGACACGTGTATATGCATTGTGTTGTGTCTGTGTTCGTGTCTCTGATCCACGTGTTGGATAATGAAAAAACACGGTATGTATTTAAAAAGAATGGATTTACTGATCACCTGCATGTGTTGAATAAATAAATAAATAATGAACAACGCTTACCTTGAACAGGCAGGAACCAAAGCCCGGACGAGTTTACCATCGTCCATCGTCAAGCTGGTAACCGTGCTGGAAATCCACCACTCCCACTTGTCCACGTGGCAGTAAGCAACCTTTGCTTAGAATCCATAAATACACATATGCCGTCCTCCCCGTGGGTCGCAGCCACGGGTTCCAAATCCTCTAGTACTAATTGCTTGCTAATCCCCTTATCTAATCCTGGCATTAACTCCCAATCCCATGTTGATTTGTCCAACCTTACCCCAAATACCACGGCCCCTCTATATATCCATATGTTAGATGCACTCTCTCTCTCTCTCTCTCTCTCTCACACACACACACACACACACACCTTCTGGAGCTTGTTGAAGTGCAACAGTGAAAGCAAATTTGAAATTTCGCGTCTCTACACCACATGGTGAAACTCTGGACCGGAACTGTTCTGGTAATATAACCTTAGTTACAAGCTCCCGATGAGCAATTGCACAAAAAAAAACCTTTTGGCAACAATACAGTCTTGTCCACACCTTCCTGCAAGTGCATATTTGTGTGTGTCTGTGTGTGTATCTGCGGACACACTAAATTACCTGCCTGACTCGTAAATGAATGTTGAACCCTTCGTATTTACAATAACTAAATTATAGGTGCATTTTCCTCTGGCTGCACCACGTGACCGGCTGCTACGTCATATCTACGTACTGTATTTCGTTCCTGTTAAAACAATATAAACTAAAACCCCCATACACGACGTGAGAGATACCTCTAAGAAACGGGGAGGAAAATCTAAGACTGAAGCTTGTGTTGAAGACTTGAGGTTGTCATGAACAAGAAAGTAGTCACTTCCCTTCTTGCAAGCTATAAGAACTGTTCCTTGAGGGGATAGAGCAATGGGATCACAGTTTGCTCCAATCTAACCACACAACCTTCTTATTTACAGCTGATACAACTAGACATATGTGTGTGAGCGTACCATGCGATCCGGAGGTTGGAACTTGAGGGGACCAAAATTGTGAAGAAGCATGGAAGAATTGAGCAGAACGACAAAGGGGCGGTGCGTTTGTATCCTGAGCAACTGGGCACTGTAAATCTGGAACGCAAGTTCAAATGGGAGATGCTCAACTATTATCTTGAGCACAATTTCAACGGGGAGCTGCGACCACAGCGATGGATCCAAAACTTCCTCTGCTACTACTTGCCCATCTTGTTCATCCTGCTCCTCGTCACAATACACCGCCCTGAGAGAGATTGTCATTACCTCGCGCAGATGGACCAGTAAATCTCTTAATCATCTCGAGATGGAGCTTCTGCTTCTCCGTCGCCTCCTCGCATCTCTCGAATTTCCAATCCCCTGTAACCCTAGATTACTGGCTTTTAGTCAAACACTAATGAAACAAATAAATTTATTATCATACCACATGCATTGTTATATTAGAACTCTTTTTATTAGATAAAGTTTTTTAATAATCATAAAATTATTAGGCCCAAATACAAGGTTATAAAACCCTTCTTTATTCCGGTGTATACCTTAAAATATATTTAAGGTAACCCAATGGCTAACATGTGGATGCCAAATGATTATCCGCGTTAACACTGTCAGCAACACTAAGTCTTTTAATACAATCTTTAAATGTCTAAATAAGAATGAGACTTAGGGTCCTACCTAAGTTTTATAAAATGACTACCCTCCAAACCCCATAGGATAACCCAAGTATACTTTACGATCTTGACTTAGGAAACCTAAATTGGCTCATGCCCTAGCCCCACCAGAGAAATGTGTTCCACACATACCTTATGACAAAAATTAAAGCATCGTCATTTAACCCCTTAAGGAATCACCCGTATTTAAGAGTACAATCCCTATAGAGTAATAAGGAGTACCTTGAACCACAACTAACCCATAGGGTTTGACTGGACCCTAAACCTAGGGTTAGTACTTGGTGTTATGCTAAGCAAGGTTTGGATAACCCTAAGTACAATACCTTGTGAGTGCCTCACAAAAAGCTATTGCTAATAAAGTTAGGTTGTTCAACCCTTAAATTTCAAGAAAAACACCCTTAGTCAAGTGTGTCAATAACACACCATAACCTCCCTTGAGCCGATGTTCAAGGCTTAGTACCTTGATGTGAACACAAGCATGCTTGCTTTTTAAAGTATCTAACCCCTCGGTGACAAACCCATGACACAATACCAAAAGGTGTGCCTCGAGTGTTGTACTATGTATTCTATAATTTAGTGTCACATGTTCATATGACATTGTTTTCAAGATGTGGACTATCTTGTTATAGCTCATAACTCAAGAGCTACATTTGGTGCCACGTATGTGGCCCACAAATGCAAACTCCCACTGTGAACTTTATGGAACAAGATCTCATGCCCACAATTGGATTGCTATCATAATATAAATATATATTAAATATTTATATGCATTAGGCACTAAGGACAACATGCTAGGATTTTCCCTACGTAACTATGTGTGCTACTCTTAGCTTAACGTGGAAGAGGAGGCTAGAGACATGCCTCATCCTTTAACCCTTGGAACGTGCGTACTTTCCACATCAACATTAAGGGTAGGTTACCCAAAAGGTGGTATTGTCTGAAAGTTGTGGCGGCACAACAAAAGGTTGTGCTTTAACGACACAAACTAAAGCTTACATCAGTAAAAGAATAACGAGCTCAATCATGAACCCAAAAATTCTCATTACATGTACTATTAATATATGTGATAGAGGTTTCCTCCCCAGTTTTCTATTTTATAAAGTGGGCTAGCATGGAATCTCATTTCTAATAAAATATACTTAGTGAGTTTTAACTTAACAACTCATCAACCCCTAAACTCAAAGGGTTTGGGGCATGGGGTTAAGTCAACCTTAAGGGTGTTTCTACCCATATTCGACATGTCGAACTCACCTAAACTAACCAATAACCCAACTGAAGGTAAAATAAAAATGAAGATAAAAGTTTTTTAAATAGAAGTGCTAACTTCGCCCAAAGTTTCTTGCGAATACCTAATAACACCTAGTCAGACCATTACTAAATACCCAATGTACTAAGCGGGCATGTTCTTATAACACTTAGAGCTTATCAACATAATTTGATAGGTAATAATAATCAACATCCAAAATAAAAAGGAGTCATAGTAAAAACTATGTACTATTATATAAAATCCTTACATTACTTTCTCCTCTAGATTTAAACATTGACGATATAGAGATAATCATTTATCATGTACACTTTGATCCACTCTATCTGAATTACGGATCATATAAAATATGGACCAAGCCATTTAGAAATTAATCCATTTGAAATGCATTTTTGGATATAAGACTAGTGCTTCATCCACAACATAATCAGGGATAAATGAATGACAATCATTATAGTGTCATTATTGTACCTTTTAAGCATGAGATAACTTTGTTAACATCTTCTTGTGCAGCACTTGAAAAGTCTAATATAAATACTAACTTCACATTTGTGCATCTTTTAAATAGAAAGAAAAGAAAGGAACCAACATCAGAAAGAAACACATAAGAACGACCATATAAGGGAGACTTCAATGCACTAATGAACAAAAGGCACATATGCAAACTGAAGGAGGGAAAAATATTATCCCAGTCGGTTTGGCGCTAGTTCACATAGTTAATAACATACACTTAAAAATACGGTTGAGTAGTTCCACTGTACCAACATATAACCTAGTAATACATACATATTTGGGAGGAATATGTATATCTGTTATTTGAGTTTATACATATATAATATTATTCCGGCTCCAACTTGTCGTGAATTGTGTTTGTTTGAACTATAGTTTGTCTGTACGCACGTGAATTGTGTTTGTTTGAACTCTAGTTTGTTTGGTTTCCTGTCATGCAAGTTGACTATTAGTGTAATTAAGATCATTAATAGTTATTTATTTATTCAATATATATATGTTATGCAGGATGCGGATATTCTTTGGTTCCGTGACCCATTCCCACATTTCTCGACTTCTGCGGATATGGAAATTGCGTGCGACCGATTCAACGGCAATCCAACGGACATAAGCAACGATCCGAATGGTGGATTCCTCCACGTAATCTCTAACAACCGTACGATCGACTTCTACAAGCTGTGGTACGACTCACGCCTTGAACACCCTGACCACCACGACCAAGACGTGTTTAACGACATCAAGTACAGTACCTCGTTCAGGTGTGTCATTATACGTGTGTATGTGTGTGCGCATGTGTATATGTACATCAAAAGATATACAATTGAAATGTAGTACAAACTAAGTAATAACTTAGAGTACCTAAATATGTATAGCATTATACAGACTGATGTAGTATACACTATGTTGTTATTGTTTACATGTATATATAGTATTACATGCATCCCCTGTTCTCGTCCTATGTTCATTACACATATGCTTACTCACACACACAGCAGATATGAAACATCTCTCTCTCTCTCTCTCTCTCTCTCTCTCTCTCGCACAGAGAGCATATACACCAGATGTTATATGTAAATGTCGGTCTTACCTGTACATCTATGCATTTACATGTGTGTGTAAGTTTGTGTGCGTGCGTGCGTGCGTGCGTGTGTTTATATGTTATATATTACAGAGAGATAGGATTGCGGGTACGGTTTCTGGACACGAGGTTCTTCGGGGGATTTTGCCAAGTAAGCAAGGACTTTAACGAGGTATGCACAATGCACGCAAACTGCTGCACACATTTAGATAGAAAATTATACGATTTAAAACTGGTATTAGAGGATTGGTTAAGGTTTAAGGAGATGAGTTTAGAGGAGAGGCAGATAAACATGCCCTTTTGGAGAGCTCCAAGGGAGTGTTTAAAGTCATGGAAGCACTAAAATTTAGTGTGAAAAACAATTTTGGTTGGCTTTAGTTACGGTCACCCCTTTTGTGTAGAATAATTCCACGGGGAAGGTTTGTATTCAAATATAAAATTTGCGATGTTTAACTATTGCTTAGGTTTATAAATTCTTAATTTTTTTCATAAACATTAAACATTTAAAATATTCTTATGAAATTTTTTAATTATATTTAAAAAATTTACTAAAATTCATAAATAAGTAAAGACGTGCTGCATTATCTAAATAATTATATCATAGTTTAATTTAGGGTTTAGTAAGTGAGGATTGTATGGGAAATGAGGGAGTGCGGATGGGCGCGGAGAAGAAGTGGGGATGGAAGATACTTGTTCCTACAGTAGCCGCATTTCTTTTCATCTCCTACTTTCTCTCGGATCCCGTTTCTAGCTTGATACAGGAATCCTCATGGTCTCGCCCAATTCATCACTTCGTTGGATGGGGGAACACTCTCAATAATCTCAATCACGCATTTGTAAGTTGTATACGCACAGTTTATATGATTATATTAATATATACACATTTTTTTAAAAAAAATATAGTAATATATGCATGTTTTAATATACTTAGACTTAATAAGATCAATATAAGTATCGATGTATATAGAAATATAAATCGTTAAATGCAAGACTTAGAAAACGTTTTTTCAATTGTAACTGTATTAAGTAAGATGAAGGGCCTACACATACACATAACTATATCAAAGTGTATATTTGGTAATATATAGTTAATATATATTATATTTCTTTGCTATATTATCATATGCATCACACACACACACACATTGAAAGTAGAGCAATAAATAAACACGTGCACACACGCACACACACATAGAGAGTACACACTAAAATTATTGGTTTTTTACAGACAAGGAATGAGATGGAGAGTTTGAAAGAGCTACTAATAAAACAGCGTTTAGGAACAAAACAGTGATCATAAGCACGCTTAATGGGGCATGGTCAAGTAGAGAAAGCATGATTGACCTGTTTTTGAAGAGTTTTCGAATCGGAAACAAAACACGCACGCTGTTGGAGCACGTGGTTATAGTTGCGTTGGACGAGCGTGCGTATATAAGATGCCGGGATATTCACCTCTACTGCTTTGCACTCAAAACGAACGGTGTGGATTTCTCCAGGGAGAAGTTTTTCATGTCTTCTGATTACCTCAAGATGATGTGGAGAAGGATAGACTTCCTGAGGATCGTACTCGAGCTTGGATATAACTTTGTTTTCTCAGTAAGTTCACACACACACACACACACATGTATACTAAGTCGTTGATTATAATAATTAATTTATTGTAGTTTTCCTATGATCAGAATTTGGCAGATATTGAGTACAGTCTGTAGGTATTAGATATTATACCCTTAATCAAAAGACGTACATATACATGTGTACAATATAACACGCAGTATATATTATCTTCTTAGTATTCGCTGTTTCTCCGTATATATTTATCTCTCTAGGTATTTTCTGTTTCTCTACATATACACAAGTTCTTCTCTCTCTCTCTCTCTCTCTCTCTCTCTCTCTCTCCTTCTCTCTCTCTATATATATATATATAATATAAAACACGCGGTATATATTTATTTTCTTAGTATTTGCTGTTTTCCGTATATATTTATCTTCTAGGTATTTTCTGTTTCTCTACATATACAAGTTCTCTCTCTCTCTCTCTCTCTCTCTCTCTCTCTCTCTCTCTATATATATATATAATTATATATATATATATGTATTATATGTATATATAACACGCAGTATATTTATCTTCTAAGTATTCGCTGTTTCTCTAATATTATACCGTTTAATCAAAGACGTTGTTCACGCTCTCTCTCTATATATATAACAGGCAGTATATATTTATCTTCTAAGTATTTGCTGTTTCTCTACATATACACAAGTTCTCACGTACAACCATACATATACTTGTGTACACGCTCTCTCTCTCTATAACACACACAGTATATATTTATCTTCTATACACAAGTTCTCTCTCTACACACACACGCACACAGTGAAGTGTGTATATTAACTGTGTATATATATATTGACAGGATGCAGATATATTGTGGTTTCGTGATCCATTTGAGAAATTCTCACAAGAATACGACGTAGAAATAGCGTGTGACCACTACACAGGGAGCCCCACAAGCCTAGACAATAAACCAAACGGTGGCTTCGTACATGCATTTTCAAATAACAAAACTATAGCATTCTATAAGCTTTGGTACGCATCCCGTCTTTCGTACCAGGGCTTACACGACCAGGCCGTACTGGACAAGATCAAGTATACAGAACCGTATTCCGTACTAGGGATGAGGGTTAGGTTTTTGAGTACGGAGCTCTTCGCCAACTTTTGTGAGATAAATAGGAGCAGGCTGGAGAGTGTGTACACTATGCATGCAAATTGTTGTAAGGGATTATCAAAGAAGATTAAGGATTTAGGAAGGTTAATTAGTGATTGGAGCAAGTTCAAGTTTCTGAGTGACAAAGAGAAGATGGGTAAAAGTGTTTATCATTGGAGTCCTTTAGAATGTCCCAAGATCAAATAATATGGTGTGTGTGTGTGTGTGCGTGCGTGTGTGAAATGGAAATATTTATAAATTATATCTGTGTATAGAATTTAACATTCTATTCTATATTACCATATTAGATTTGTAAAGTACAATAATAAACAGTTCATTATATTAAATGAGTACGTAATTAAGACTATTATACACAAAACACACACGCACGCCAGATACTTACATATACATACACATACACATGGTATCATCCAATAACTAAAATGTATAACATAAAACTACAAAATCATGGGAAAATAATATATTTTTTTAGCATCAAAACACATTTACATGATTATATTTATTTTGTAAATATTTTTTAAATATACCAATAACATCTTATGTATATTTACTATTTAGAACTTTGTTAATCGTAGTAAAGATTTAGTTTCACGTTTTCATATATAATAAAGTTGAATGTTATAAGAAAATAAATACGCAACATGTTATTAATAGATGTTAATACATATAAATTGCACACATTATATATACATATACTTATATATATTATGTATACATGAAATTTAAATTATAACCCCCTTTCCTGTAAAACTCGTGTAAACCCGTAAGTTATAAAGGTTTATACATTGTTGTTGTTGTGTGTGTGTGTGTGTGTGACACACGTGTATCTGTGTTATATACGTACGTGTTGGATAATGTAAAAAACACAGCATGTATTTAAAAAGAATGGATTTACTGATCACCTGCATGTGTTGAATAAATAAATAAATAATGAACAACGCTTACCTTGAACAGGCAGGAACCAAAGCCCGGACGAGTTTACCATCGTCCATCGTCAAGCTGGTAACCGTGCTGGAAATCCACCACTCCCACTTGTCCACGTGGCAGGTAAGCAACCTTTGCTTAGAATCCATAAATACACATATGCCGTCCTCCCGTGGGTCGCAGCCACGGGTTTCAAATCCTTTAGTACTAATTGCTTGCTAATCCCCTTATCTAATCCTGGCATTAACTCCCAATCCCATGTTGATTTGTCCAACCTTACCCCACATACCACGGCCCCTGTATCTACATCCATATGTTAGATGCATCTCTCTCTCTCTCTCTCTCTCTCTCTCACACCACACACACACACACACACACCTTCTGGAGCTTGTTGAAGTGCAACAGTGAAAGCAAATTTGAAATTTCGCGTCTCTACACCACATGGTGAAACTCTGGACCGGAACTGTTCTGGTAATATAACCTTAGTTACAAGCTCCCGATGAGCAATTGCACAAAAAAAACCCTTTTGGCAACAATACAGTCTTGTCCACACCTTCCTGCAAGTGCATATTTGTGTGTTTGTGTGTGTCTGTGTGTGTATCTGCGGACACACTAATTACCTGCCTGACTCGTAAATGAATGTTGAACCCTTCGTATTTACAATAACTAAATTATAAGGTGCATTTTCCTCTGGCTGCACCACGTGACCGGCTGCTACGTCATATCGACGTACTGTATTTTGTTCCTGCTAAAACAATATAAACTAAAACCCCCATACACGACGTGAGAGATACCTCTAAGAAACGGGGAGGAAAATCTAAGACTGAAGCTTGTGTTGAAGACTTGAGGTTGTCATGAACAAGAAAGCAGTCACTTCCCTTCTTGCAAGCTATAAGAACTGTTCCTTGAGGGGATAGAGCAATGGGATCACAGTTTGCTCCAATCTAACCACACAACCTTCTTATTTACAGCTGATACAACTGGACATATGTGTGTAAGCGTACCATGCGATCCGGAGGTTGGAACTTGAGGGGACCAAAATTGTGAAGAAGCATGGAAGAATTGAGCAGAACGACAAAGGGGCGGTGCGTTTGTATCCTGAGCAACTGGGCACTGTAAATCTGGAACGCAAGTTCAAATGGGAGATGCTCAACTATTATCTTGAGCACAATTTCAACGGAGAGCTGCGACCACAGCGATGGATCCAAAACTTCCTCTGCTACTACTTGCCCATCTTGTTCATCCTGCTCCTCGTCACAATACACCGCCCTGAGATAGAGATTGTCGTTACCTCGTGCAGATGGACCTGTAAATCTCTTAATCATCTTGAGATGGAGCTTCTGCTTCTCCGTCGCCTCCTCGCATCTCTCGAATTTCCACATCCCCTGTAACCCTAGGACTAGAACCCTAGTATAACTAGTTATTACTGGCTTTTATCATACCACATGCATTGTTATATTAAACTCCTTTTATTAGATAAATTTTTTAATAATCATAAAATTATTAGGCCCACTTTTCTCAAGCAAATGGTTAATTTATGTAAAAAGGACCTTAATGGCTATCAAACCCTTCCTTACTCTGGTATACACCTTAAAATATGCTAAGTGGTTATCCACATTAACATAGTATGTAGGTCTTTTAAGACAGCTTTCATATGTTTAAATAGGAGACTTAGGGTTCTATCTAAGTCCTTTAAAGTTAGTACCTTCCAAACTCAGAGGATAGCCCAAATATATTTTAGGATCTTGACTCAGTAGACCTAAATTGGATCATGCCTTAACCTCACCAAAGAAATGTGTTCCACACATGCCCCTGGGACAAAATTAAAGCATCATCACTTAACCCTTAAGGAATCACTCGTATTTGAGAGTACAAACCGTACCTTGACCCACAACTAACCCATAGGGTTTGTGTGGACCTTAGACCTAGGGTTAGTACTTGGTGTTCTGCTTTGGATAACCCTAAGTATAATACCTTGTGAGTGCCTCACGAAAGGGCTCTTGATAACAAGGTTAGGTTGTTCAACCCTTAAATTCCAAGAAAACACCCCTTAGCCAAGTGTGCTAATAACACACCTTACCCTCCCTTGAGTCAATGTTCGAGTCTTAGCACACTGATGTGAGCACAAGCATGCATGCTTTCTAGAGTATTCAACCCCTCGGTGATAAACCCATGACATAATCCCAAAAGGTATGCCTTGCGTAGTTTAGTGCCACATGTTCATATGATACTGTTTCCAAAATGTGGGCTATCTTGCTATAACCCATAACTCAAGAGCTACACTTGGTGCCACGTATCTGGCCCACAAATGCAAACTCCCATTGTGAACTTTATGGAACATGGTAAAGAGAACCTATTAGCTAAGATCTCATGCCCACAATTGGATTGCTACCGTAATATAATATGTATTAAATATTTATATGCATGAACACGCCCTTGGTATCACAATCCGATATAGAATATAAGATATGCTTACAGGATATGACCTACAAGATACAAGATACAGGATATGGGATACATAATATGTTTACAGGATATACTTATAAGATATGCCTACAGGATATGCTTACATGATATACCTATGGATTGTCAAGCCACGATCCAAGAAACAAGAAGTGAGTAGGATTCAAAAGTAGGAAGGCTTGACTCAGGAGCAGGATAGAAACAAGACAGGAACTAGGAACTCAGGAGCAGGAACAGGACGGATCCAGGAGCAGGACAGGATCAGGATAGGATCCGGGAGCAAGACAGGAAAGCGCAGGACAGGATCCAGGAACAAGATAGGAACTAGAAGGATCCAAGACAAGACAGGAGCAGGAGGAAAGAAAAACAAGAACAAGGAACAAGAATAATCGTAGAATGACTGGTGTTGATAGTAACTGATTGTACAACAATTAGGTCGGAGCTTTTATGCTCACAACTCCAAGCTAATCTAGTCATGAGTCTAATCTAGTCATGAGCTAAGAATAGTGTCCCTTATCCTCTAGGCATATCCTGTAGCATATCCTATAGGCATATCCTATAGGTATATCCTGTAGGAATATCCTGCAGGCATATCCTGTAACCCGTATCCTGTATCCGAAATCCTGCATCCTGTATTGTATCCGGAATCCTGTATCCTGTATCCTGTATCGGGTTGTGACAGCACCTCCTCCCTAAGGACGAGTTCCACGAGTCTTAGGACCTGGTTTAGCAGGATAATGCCGATGGAAGGCAGCAACTTTGGAAGAAGCATGGAGTAAGTTGGATGCAGGTTCCCAAGTGCGATCGGTAGGCAAATAACCTTTCCAATCCACCAAGTATTGAAGTTGGCGGCGATGAAGACGAGAATCAAGGATGGCTGCAACTTCGTACTCAGGTTCACCAGCAATGACCACAGGAGGGGGAGGAGAAGAAGCACGACCAGGAAGAGAAGAAGGATGATACGGCTCCAACAAGGAGGTGTGAAACACAGGATGAAGTTTCACCGTGGATGGTAACTCGAGTCGGAAAGCTACAGGATTTACCTCCGCCACATCCTGTAAGGGCCCAATCGTTGAAAATCCAACTTAGAAGAAGGCCTGTTGGTGCGAATGTGTCGACGAAGAAGCCACACGAGATCACCAATCTTGTATGCAGGTGCCGGCTGACGGTGAGCATCAGCATGATGCTTGTACCGTTCCTGTGCCTGCTGAAGATGAACCTGGAGATCATCCTGTACCTGCGAAGATGCTGAAGACGATCCTGTACTGCAGGAGCGGAAGAAGGAGAAGCGGAGGAGCAAAGTCAAAACGTGGATGGTGGCCTGTAAGAGCAAAGAAAGGTGTCTGTCCTGTAGATGCGTGAACGGAGTTGTTGTAGGCAAACTCCGCCATTGGAAGAAGGTCCAACCAGTTGTCCTGTTGGTAACTGATGAAGCAACGAAGATACTGTTCCAAGGTCTGAATTGTGCGTTCTGGACTGCCCATCGTTTGTGGTGATATCCTGAAGAAAGATCCGCTTTAACCTGTAGACTCCGAAGAAGCTCTCGCCAAAACTTGGACATGAATTGTGGACCTCGATCGGAAACAATGCTCTCAGGAAGACCATGATGTCGGAACACCTCACGGATCACCAACTCGGCAGTTGTCTGACCTGTAGCTGTCTTGTTGCAGGGTAGGAAATGAGCCTGCTTGGTGAAACGGTCAACCACCACAAGAACTGCATCGAATCCACGAGAAGGAGGAAGATCTGTGAGGAAATCCATAGAAATGGATCTCCAAGGAGCAGAAGGAACAGGAAGAGGACGAAGAAGACCAGAGGGTGCATGATGGCATCTTCGACCTGTTGCAGTGTCACAACTCCGTACAAACCTTTCCACAAAACCCGCAACCCAGGCCACCAATAGTTGCGAGTCACCAACTCAACTGTCTTGGCCACACCAAAATGTCCTGTAGCCGGGGTATCATGACAATCCTGTACCACACGAGTCCTGCAAACACCAACAGGAACGTACAGGAGACCTTCCCGGTACAGGAGTCCATCCTGTATGGTGAACAGGTTGTAGTCTGGACGGGAACTGGAGGAAGAGGAACTTGCAACGTCAGGATGAATGTGTGAGAACACATTCTTTGCCAAGTCGTCTGTAGCCAACTGCGAACGGACGTCCTGTAGGAGTGTTGAATTTGCTGGAGCCTGATGAACCTGCAGTGCCGCAAGCCGGAATCGATCAGGACCCAACAACACTTGCCTTTGACAGTCAAATGCAGGATCGCCCGGGCTTGGTGCAAGGTAAGAGCGCCTAGACAATGCGTCCGCCTTGCCATTCCGAAAACCGGGCCTGTAGACGATGACGAAGTCAAAACGTGATAGGAACTCCGCCCACCTAGCCTGTCGCGACTGAGAACTCGAGCCGTTTGAAAGTACTCCAGGTTCTTGTGATCCGTAAGAACTTGTACAGGATGTGCAGCACCTTCCAGGAAATGCCGCCACTCCTCAAACGAATCCACAATGGCCTTGAGTTCCTTGTCATGAATCTCGTAATTGATCTCCGCCGACAGGAACTTACGAGAGTGAAAAGCTACAGGATGAAGCAACTTGTCCTCTCCAACTTGCGATAGGACGGATCCTACTGCAAAATCCGAGGCATCTGCTTCAACGAAGAAAGGACGAGAAGGATCAGGATGTGCTAAAATCGGAGCTGTCGTGAAGGTGTCCTTGAGTGTTGTGAATGCATGTTCCGCCTTGTCGGACCAAGAGAAAACCTCTGTGCGCTTGGTGAGTTCCGTGAGTGGAAGTACACGCTTGGAGAAGTCCTGTATGAACCGCCTGTAGAAGTTTGCAAAGCCAAGGAAACATTGTACATCTCGTACAGACTTGGGCCTCTCCCACTCCACGATGGTCTTCACCTTGTGCATGTCCATGGAAACGCCAGCAGGAGAGACGATGTAGCCCAAGAACTCCACAGAATCCCTATCGAAAAAACACTTCTCCAACTTCGCATACAGGCCATGCTCGCGAAGCCGCTGTAGAACCAATCGTCATGTGCCGCCTGGTCCTTGGAGAAAATCAAAATGTCGTCGAGGTAGATCACCACAACTGGTCCAAGAAGTCACGAAAGATGTCGTTCACCATGTGTTGGAACACGGCTGGGGCATTGGTAAGGCCGAAAGGCATCACCGTGTACTCGAAGTGTCCATACCTTGTACGAAAGGCAGTCTTCCACTCATCGCCGGACGAATCCGTACAAGGTTGTAGGCCCCTCGTAAGTCGATCTTCGTGAACACCTTTGCTCCTCGCAGCCGATCGAGAAGTTCCGGGATCAATGGCAACGGGTACCGATTCCGAATGGTAACTTGATTCAAACCCCTGTAGTCCACAACCAAACGTAAGCTCCCATCCTTCTTCTTGACAAAGAAGATAGGCGCTCCTGCAGGGGACTTTGAGTGACGAATGAAGCCGGATGCCAAGTTGTCCTCGATGTACTGGCGAAGAACCTCCAACTCTGTGGGTGACAATGCGTAAATCGGTCCGAACGGTGGAGTCTTTCCTTCTGCAAGATCAATAGGACAGTCGTAGGACCTGTGAACAGGAAGAACTGTAGCCTTGTGCTTGTCAAAAACGTCCTTAAAGTCGTGGTACTTGGATGGTAGAGAAGAAGGAGGAAAGGAGAAGGAGTAGGCGAAGGAGATTGAAAAACAGGAGAGTCAGACACAGGAAAGGTAGAAGAGGACGTAGGAGTTACTTGAAAGGCAAAAAGGTGGAAAGGAGCAGGATCAGTGGCAAGTTCATGCATGGTAGTGGTAAGAACTTGGAGAGGAGAAGGAGGAGCTGTGACTGAAAAAGAGGAAGGATCTTGGGGGGTGGAACAAAAACAGAGTAATGAAAAGAGCAGGATTGGGAGAAACAGATGTGGATGTTGACAAGTGTACAGGATTGGAAGACAGGATACAGGATACAAGATTTCGGATACAGGATACAGGATGCAGGATTTCGGATACAGGATATGGGTTATAGGATATGCCTGCAGGATATTCCTACAGGATATACCTATAGGATATTCCTATAGGATATGCCTATAGGATATGCTACAGGATATGCCTAAGGATAAGGGACACTATTCTTAGCTCATGACTAGATTAGACTATGACTATATTAGCTTGGAGTTGTGAGCATAAAAGCTCCGACCTAATTGTTGTACAATCAGTTACTATCAACACCAGTCATTCTACGATCATTCTTGTTCTTGTCTTGTTCTTGTCTTGTCTCGCTCCTTTGCTCTCCTCCTGGATCCTGTCTAGTTCCTATCTTGTTCCTGGATCCTGTCTGCGCTTTCTGTCTTGCTCCTGGATCCGTCCTGTTCCTGTTCCTAGTTCCTGTCCTCTCGGTCCTGTTCCTGAGTCAAGCCTCCTGTTCCCGGAATCCTACTTCTTGGTTTCTGGATCGTGGCTTGACAGTTTGATAGTAACTGCTTTCATAGCTCTTCGTTTCCCAGCTACTTTTTTTTCCTTGATTCTTTTCCTTCGTTTTCTCCTTTTTTCTTTCATAAGATCATGGCTATTTTGAGCACTTTCAACGCGAGCACCAAATGTTGCTTCATGAGCTGGCCACTTTGCGCCAAGTGGTCACATTCTGCAAGGCTCCACCCATGCGGCACATGCAGCTGCTGATGCATCCTCCAAGGCTGCTGCGCAGGCTCTCTCTCAGGCATTGGTGGTTCCTTCTTCATCGAACTTTTCTCCGGAGCCGAAGATCAGCATGCCAGAGAAGTTCAGTGGCAACCGTGCCGATTTCCAAGGTTTCCTGAATCAGATCCGACTCTTGATCCGCATGCAACCACGCCGCTACTCGACGGATGCACAAAAGGTTGGCCTTTTGGCATCCTTACTAAGTGGATCTCCACGAGCTTGGGTTGCTCCCTTGCTGGAGCGTGACGACCCATTGATGGAGGACTTTGAAGGTTTCGTGGCTGCCTTTGAAGCCTGTTTTGGAGATCCTGATAAGTACCGTTCTGCATGCACAAAGTTACGGAGGCTCACACAAGGATCCAGACCAGCTTCAGTTTATGCATCCAATTCCAGCAATTGTGCACGAACATTCCATGGGACGAGACTGCATTGATCGAACACTTTCGTTTTGGGTGAGGGATGATGTGAAGGACCTTCTCCTTACATTACCGGATGCTCAAACGTTAGCGGAGATCATGCAACAGGCCGTTCGCTGCGACAACCGTTTGTTCGAGCGCCGTTAGGAAAAATTCCGTCAGCAGTTCCTGCCAACCAATCCTGTAGCCGTAGCACATGTTCCTACGACACCTTCTGGAGCAGTTCCTATGGAGGTTAACAAATCCAAGCGTGGCCCACTTTCAACTGCTGAGAAGCAACGTCGTCGGGGTGAGAACCTATGCTTGTATTGTGGTGCAGCAGGACACAAGGTGGCGGAATGTCCTAATAAAGCCAGAAGTTCAAGACGCGTGAAGCCGAAGCTGAAGTTCAGTCGGAAAACTTCAATGTCCACTTCGTTAGGAGCCGCGAAGTTGGACGTAGGTGCAGGCTCCATTGGTGCTGCTCATACCATTCCATCACTCAAGTTTCCTGTACACATTCGCCTCAATAACGAGAGCTCAAGGAGTTTGCCCTGTTAGACACTGGTGCAAATGCATGTTTCATGGATGACACTTTTGCAGCTCAGCATGGCATTCCGGTGGTGAAGTTGAAGCGTGCAGTTCCTGTAGAGGTGGCCGATGGTCGTTTGATTGCTTCTGGCGCAGTTACCCACGCTACCACACCTCTCTCTTGCAATCATGGTTTCAACTGTTCGATTTCCTTCAACTTGATCAAGACTCGGTCGACTCCCATCATTTTTGGCATGCCATGGTTCGTTGTTGCAAATCCGCAGATCGACTGGAGGTCTAGGACGCTCACGTTTTCCTCTCCAGCAGCCAGGATCAATCCTGTACCTTCCTGCAGGATACATCCTTGGTGTCTGAGGCAGTACAAGCTACAGGATTGACCGTGCCTGTTCCTGTACCAGTGTTGAAGACTCTCTCGACAGGATTCACCTCATGTCAGTTCCTCAGCACATCCGCAGGTTCTCTCCACTCCTGTAAGTTTGCGGATTCCTGTACAGGTTCTTCCAATCCTGTATCAGTGTCGAAGGTTCTCCTCAACAGGATCCACCTCCTGTTGGTTTGTCAGCACACTCACAGGCTTCCCTTACTCCTGTGCAACCACGGACTTCTGTACAGGATTCTTCCAATCCTGTACACTCGTCAACATCCACAAGGTTTCTCCCAATCCTGCCTCCTTTTGTTACTCTGCTTCTATTCCACCCCCCAAGATCCTTCCTCTTTTTCAGTCACAGCTCCCTCCTTCTCCTCTCGAGTTCTTACCACTACCATGCATGAACTTACCACTGATCCTGCTCCTTTCCACCTTTTGCCTTTCAAGTAACTCCTACGTCCTCTTCCCTTTCCTGTGTCTGACTCTCCTGTTTTTCAATCTCCTTCGCCTACTCCTTCTCCTTTTCCTCCTTCTCCTCTACCATCCAAGTACCACGACTTTAAGGACGTTTTTGACAAGCACAAGGCTACAGTTCTTCCTGTTCACAGGTCCTACGACTGTCCTATTGATCTTGCAGAAGGAAAGACCCACCGTTCGGACCGATTTACGCATTGTCACCCACAGAGTTGGAGGTTCTTCGCCAGTACATCGAGGACAACTTGGCATCCGGCTTCATTCGTCACTCAAAGTCCCCTGCAGGAGCGCCATCTTCTTTGTCAAGAAGAAGGATGGGAGCTTACGTTTGGTTGTGGACTACAGGGGTTTGAATCAAGCTACCATTCGGAATCGGTACCCGTTGCCATTGATCCCGGAACTTCTCGATCGGCTGCGAGGAGCAAAGGTGTTCACGAAGATCGACTTACGAGGGGCCTACAACCTTGTACGGATTCGTCCCGGCGATGAGTGGAAGACTGCCTTTCGTACAAGGTATGGACACTTCGAGTACACGGTGATGCCTTTCGGCCTTACCAATGCCCCAGCCGTGTTCCAACATGGTGAACGACATCTTTCGTGACTTCTTGGACCAGTTTGTGGTGATCTACCTCGACGACATTTTGATTTTCTCCAAGGACCAGGCGGCACATGACAAGCATGTACGGTTGGTTCTACAGCGGCTTCGTGAGCATGGCTGTATGCGAAGTTGGAGAAGTGTTTTTTCGATAGGGATTCTGTGGAGTTCTTGGGCTACATCGTCTCTCCTGCTGGCGTTTCCATGGACATGCACAAGGTGAAGACCATCGTGGAGTGGGAGAGGCCCAAGTCTGTACGAGATGTACAATGTTTCCTTGGCTTTGCAAACTTCTACAGGCGATTCATACAGGACTTCTCCAAGCGTGTACTTCCACTCACGGAACTCACCAAGCGCACAGAGGTTTTCTCTTGGTCCGACAAGGCGGAACATGCATTCACAACACTCAAGGACACCTTCACGACAGCTCCGATTTTAGCACATCCTGATCCTTCTCGTCCTTTCTTCGTTGAAGCAGATGCCTCGGATTTTGCAGTAGGATCCGTCCTATCGCAAGTTGGAGAGGACAAGTTGCTTCATCCTGTAGCTTTTCACTCTCGTAAGTTCCTGTCGGCGGAGATCAATTACGAGATTCATGACAAGGAACTCAAGGCCATTGTGGATTCGTTTGAGGAGTGGCGGCATTTCCTGGAAGGTGCTGCACATCCTGTACAAGTTCTTACGGATCACAAGAACCTGGAGTACTTTCAAACGGCTCGAGTTCTCAGTCGGCGACAGGCTAGGTGGGCGGAGTTCCTATCACGTTTTGACTTCGTCATCGTCTACAGGCCCGGTTTTCGGAATGGCAAGGCGGACGCATTGTCTAGGCGCTCTTACCTTGCACCAAGCCCGGGCGATCCTGCATTTGACTGTCAAAGGCAAGTGTTGTTGGGTCCTGATCGATTCCGGCTTGCGGCACTGCAGGTTCATCAGGCTCCAGCAAATTCAACACTCCTACAGGACGTCCGTTCGCAGTTGGCTACAGACGACTTGGCAAAGAATGTGTTCTCACACATTCATCCTGACGTTGCAAGTTCCTCTTCCTCCAGTTCCCGTCCAGACTACAACCTGTTCACCATACAGGATGGACTCCTGTACCGGGAAGGTCTCCTGTACGTTCCTGTTGGTGTTTGCAGGACTCGTGTGGTACAGGATTGTCATGATACCCCGGCTACAGGACATTTTGGTGTGGCCAAGACAGTTGAGTTGGTGACTCGCAACTATTGGTGGCCTGGGTTGCGGGTTTTGTGGAAAGGTTTGTACGGAGTTGTGACACCTGCAACAGGTCGAAGATGCCTCATGCACCTTCTGGTCTTCTTCGTCCTCTTCCTGTTCCTTCTGCTCCTTGGAGATCCATTTCTATGGATTTCCTCACAGATCTTCCTCCTTCTCGTGGATTCGATGCAGTTCTTGTGGTGGTTGACCGTTTCACCAAGCAGGCTCATTTCCTACCCTGCAACAAGACAGCTACAGGTCAGACAACTGCCGAGTTGGTGATCCGTGAGGTGTTCCGACATCATGGTCTTCCTGAGAGCATTGTTTCCGATCGAGGTCCACAATTCATGTCCAAGTTTTGGCGAGAGCTTCTTCGGAGTCTACAGGTTAAAGCGGATCTTTCTTCAGGATATCACCCAAACTGATGGGCAGTCAGAACGCACAATCCAGACCTTGGAGCAATATCTTCGTTGCTTCATCAGTTACCAACAGGATAATTGGTTGGACCTTCTTCCTATGGCGGAGTTTGCCTACAACAACTCCATTCACGCATCTACAGGCCAGACACCTTTCTTTGCTCTTACAGGCCACCATCCACGTTTTGACTTTGCTCCTCCTGCTTCTCCTTCTTCCGCTCCTGCAGTACAGGATCGTCTTCAGCATCTTCGGCAGGTACAGGATGATCTCCCTTCAGCAGGCACAGGAACGGTACAAGCATCATGCTGATGCTCACCGTCAGCCGGCACCTGCATACAAGATTGGTGATCTCGTGTGGCTTCTTCGTCGACACATTCGCACCAACAGGCCTTCTTCTAAGTTGGATTTTCAACGATTGGGCCCTTACAGGATCGTGGCGGAGGTAAATCCTGTAGCTTTCCGACTCGAGTTACCATCCACGGTGAAACTTCATCCTGTGTTTCACACCTCCTTTGTTGGAGCCGTATCATCCTTCTTCTCTTCCTGGTCGTGCTTCTTCTCCTCCCCCTCCTGTGGTCATTGCTGGTGAACCTGAGTACGAAGTTGCAGCCATCCTTGATTCTCGTCTTCATCGCCGCCAACTTCAATACTTGGTGGATTGGAAAGGTTATTTGCCTACCGATCGCACTTGGGAACCTGCATCCAACTTACTCCATGCTTCTTCCAAAGTTGCTGCCTTCCATCGGCATTATCCTGCTAAACCAGGTCCTAAGACTCGTGGAACTCGTCCTTAGGGAGGAGGTGCTGTCACAACCCGATACAGGATACAGGATTCGGATACAGGATACAGGATGCAGGATTTCGGATACAGGATACGGGTTACAGGATATGCCTGCAGGATATTCCTACAGGATATACCTATAGGATATTCCTATAGGATATGCCTATAGGATATGCTACAGGATATGCCTAGAGGATAAGGGACACTATTCTTAGCTCATGACTAGATTAGACTCATGACTAGATTAGCTTGGAGTTGTGAGCATAAAAGCTCCGACCTAATTGTTGTACAATCAGTTACTATCAACACCAGTCATTCTACTACGATCATTCTTGTTCTTGTCTTGTCTTGTTTGTCTCTCTTGCTCCTGCTCTGTCTTGCTCCTGCCTTGTCTTCTGTTCTTGGTTGTCCTTCTGTCTTGCTTCCGGATCCTATCCTATCCTGTCCTCTGGATGTCTTGCTCTGGATCCTATCCTGTCCTGTCCTCTTGGATCCTGTCCTGTTCATGTTCCTAGTTCCTGCTCTCGGTCCTGTTCCTGAGTCAAGCCTCCTGTTCCCGGAATCCTACTCACTTCTTGTTTCCTGATCATGGCTTGACAGTTTGATAGTAACTGCTTCTCAGCTCTTCGTTTCCCAGCTACTTTTTTTTTCCTTGATTCTTTTCCTTCGTTTTTCTCCTTTTCCTTCGTTTTTTCTCCTTTTTCCTTCGTTTTTTCTCCTTTTTTCATGGTAGATTTTTGAGCAATTTCAATACGAGCACCAAATGTTGCTTCATGAGTTAGCCACTTTGCACCAAGTGGTCACAGATTTGCAAGGTTTTATCAACGCGGCACATGCAGCTGTTGTCACAACCCGATACAGAATACAGGATATAGAATGCAGGATTTCGGATACAGGATACGGGTTACAGGATATGCTTGCAGGATATTCCTACAGGATATACTTATAGGGTATTCCTATAAGATATGCCTATAGGATATGCTACAGGATATGCCTAGAGGATAAGGGACACTATTCTTAGCTCATGACTAGATTAGACTCATGACTAGATTAGCTTGGAGTTGTGAGCATAAAAGCTCCGACCTAATTGTTGTACAATCAGTTACTATTAACACCAGTCATTCTACGATCATTCTTGTTCTTGTTTTGTTCTTGTCTTGTCTCGCTCCTTTGCCTCCTGCTCTTGTCTCGCTCCTGGATCCTGTCTAGTTCCTATCTTATTCCTGGATCCTGTCCTGCGCTTTCCTGTCTTGCTCCCGGATCCTATCCTGATCCTGTCTTGCTTCTGGATCTGTCCTATTCCTGTTCCTAGTTCCTATCCTGCTCTCGGTCCTGTTCCTGAGTCAAGCCCTCATGTTCCCGGAATCCTACTCGCTTCTTGGTTCCTGGATCGTGGCTTGACAGCTGCTAATGCATCCTCCAAGGCTGCTGCGCAAGCTCTCTCTCAAGCATCCATGGTTTCCTCTCGAAGATCAGCATGCTAAAGAAGTTCAATGGCAATCGCACCGATTTCTAAGGTTTCCTGAATCAGATTAGGCTTTTGATCCGCATGCAACCATGCCGCTACTTGACTAATGTACAAAAGGTTGGCCTTTTGACATCCTTATTAGTTGGATCTCCACGGGCTTGGGTTGCCCCTTTGCTAGAGTGTAACGACCCATTGATGGAAAACTTTGAAGAATTTGTAGCTGCCTTTGAAGCATGCTTTGCAAATCCCGATAAGTATCGTTTTGCATGTACGAAGTTAAGGAAGCTTGCACAAAGATTCCGACCAGTTTCCATATATACATCCGAATTTCAGCAATTTTGCACAAACATTCCATGGGATGAGACTGCATTGATTGAACACTTTGTTTTAGATTCAAGGATGATGTGAATGACCTTCTCCTTACATTGTCGGATGCCCAAACCTTAGTGAAGATCATGCAACAAGCCGTTCACTGTGACAACTTTTTGTTTAAGCGTGGTCAAAAAAAAATCCCATCAACAGTTTTGCAAGCCAATCCTATAGCTGTAACACATGTTCTTATGACATCTTCTGAAGTAGTTCCTATGGAGGTCGACAAATACAAGCGTGGCCCACTTTTAACTACTGAGAAGCAATGTTGTCGCGGTGAGAATTTATGCTTGTATTGTGGTGAAGTAGGACACAAGGTGGTAAAATGTCCTGTTAAAGCCAAGAAGTTCAAGACACGTAAAGTTGAAACTGAAGTTCAATTAGAAAACTTCAATGTTCACTTCGTCTAGGAGCCACGAAGTTGGACATAGGCACAGGCTCTATTGGTGCTACTCGCACTACACATTCACCTCAATAATCGAGAACTCAAGGAGTCTTCCCTGTTAAACACTAGTGCAAATGCATGCTCACTTTTGCAGCTGAACATGGCATTGTAATGGTAAAGTTGAAGTGTGCAGTTCCTGTAGAGGTTGTAGATGGTCATCAGATTGCTTCTAGCACAGTTACCCATGCTACCACACCTCTCTTTTGCACCCATGGCGCATTCAATTGTTTAATTTCCTTCAACTTGATCAAGACTCAGACGACTCCCATTGTTTTGGGCATGCCATGGTTCGTGATTGCAAATCCTCAAATTGATTAAAGATTTAAGACGCTAACATTTTTCTCTCCGGTAGCCAGGATCAATCCTGTACCTTTCTGTGTGCAAGATATGACTTTAGTATCTGAGGCAGTATAGGCTATAAAATTGATCGTGCATGCTCCTGTATTAGTGTTGAAAGTTCCTCCTTGATAGGATCCACCTCCTATTAGTTCATTAGCACATTCGCAAGCTCTCCTCACTCCTGTACATTCACAGACTTTTGTACAAGGTTCTTCAAATCTTGTACACTCATCAACATCAGCATAGGGTTTCCCCAATCTTGCCTCTTTCATTACTTTGCTTCTGTTCCATCCCCCAACATCCTTCATCTTTTTCATTCACAGCTCCCTCCTCCTCTCCGCATTCTTACCACTACTATGCATGAACTTATCACTGATCTTGCTCCTTTTCATCTTTTTGCTTTTTAAGTAACTCCTACATCCTTTTTTATCTCTTATGTATTTGACTCTCCTGTTTTTCAATCTCCTTCTTCTTCTTCTACTTCTTCCCTGCCATCCAAGTATCACTCCTTTCAGGATGTTTTTGATAAGCACAAGGTTGCAGTTCTTCCTATTCACAGTAATATGACTGTCCCATCGATCTTGTGGAGGGGAAGACTCCACTGTTTGGACCGATTTATGCACTGTCACCTACAAAATTGGAGGTTTTTTGCTAGTACATCAAGGACAACTTGGTATCCGACTTCATTTGTCACTCAAAGTCCCCCGTAGGAGCACCTATCTTCTTTGTCAAGAACAAAGATGGGAGTTTGCGTTTGGTTGTGGACTACAGAGGTTTGAATTAAGTCACTATCCGGAACTGGTACCCGTCATGACCTGTATGCGAAATTGGAGAAGTTTTTTTTGACAAGGATACTATGGAGTTCTTGGGCTACATCGTCTCTCCTGTCGGCGTCTTAATGGACATGCACAAAGTGAAGATTGTCGTGGAGTGGGAGAGGCCTAAGTCTGTATGAGACGTACAATTTTCTTAGCTTCGCAAATTTTTACAAGTGATTCATACAGGACTTCTCCAAGTATGTACTTCCACTCATGGAACTCACCAAGTGTATAGGGTATTTCTCTTGGTCCGACAAGGTGGAACCTGCATTCACAGCACTCAAAGACGCCTTCACAACAGCTCCAATTTTAGCATTTCATGATCCTTCTCATCCCTTCTTCATTGAAGCAGATGCTTCAGACTTTGTAGTAGGTTCTATCCTATCACAAATTGGAGAAGATAAGTTACTCCATCATGTAGCCTTTCACTTTAGTAAGTTTCTTTTGGCAGAGATCAATTACGAGATTCATGATAAGAAACTCAAGGCTATTATGGATTCGTTCGAGGAGTGGCAACACTTCATGGAAAGTGTTGCACATCTTATACAAGTTCTTACGGATTACAAGAGCCTGAAGTTTTTTCAAACGGCTCGAGTTCTCAATCGATAGTGGGCGGAATTTCTATCACATTTTGATTTTGTTATCATCTATAGGCCTGGTTTTCAGCGAATGCATTGTCTAGGCGCTCTTACCTTGTACCGACCCTGGGCAATCCTACATACGAATGTCAAAAGCAAGTGTTGTTGGGTCCTAATCAATTTCGGCTTGCAGCACTACATGTTCATTAGGCTCCAACAAATTCAATACCTCTTCCTCCAGTTCCTATACAAATTACAAGTTGTTTGCCATACAGGACAGACTCCTGTACCGGGAGGGTCTCATGTACATTCATGTTGGTGTTTACAGGACTCGTGTGGTACAAGATTGTCATGATACCCTGGCTATAGGACATTTTGGTGTGGCCAAGACAGTTGAATTGGTGACTCGCAACTATTGGTGGCCTGGGTTGCGAGGTTCTGTGGTTGAAGATGCCTCGTCACGTGCCCTTTGGTCTTCTTCTCTTCCTATTCCCTTTACTCCTTGGAGATTCATTTTAATGGATTTCCTCACAGATCTTTCTCCTTCTCATGGATTTGATGTAGTTCTTGTGGTGGTTGATCGTTTCACGAAACAAGCTCATTTCCTACCCTATAACAAAATGGCTACATGCCAGACAACTATTGAGTTAGTGATCCGTGAAGTGTTCCAACATCATGATCTTCCTGAGAGCATTGTTTCTAATCAAGGCCCATAATTTATGTCCAAATTTTAACGAGAGCTTCTCCAGAGTCTACAAGTTAAAGTGGATCTTTCTTTAGGATATCATCCGCAAATTGATGGGTAGTCAGAATGCATAATTTAGACCTTGGAACAATATCTTTGCTACTTCATCAGTTACCAATAGGACAACTAATTAGACCTTCTTCTTATGGTGGAGTTTGCTTACAACAACTTTGTTCACGCATCTACATGTCAGACACCTTTCTTCGCTTTTACAGCTACCATCCACATTTTGACTTTGCTCCTCATGCTTCCTTCTTCCGCTCTTGTAGTACATGATCGTCTCCAACATCTTCATCAGGTACAGGATGATCTCCGAGTTCATATCAGCAGGCACATGAATGGTACAAGCGTCACGCTGATACTCATTGTCAACCGGCACCTACATACAAGGTTAGTGTTCTCATGTGGCTTCTTCGTCAGCATATCCGCACCAACATGCCTTTTTCTAAGTTAGATTTTCAACAATTGGGCACTTATAGGATTATGGCTAAGGTCAATCCATAGCTTTCCGACTAAAGCTACCATCTACTGTGAAACTTCATCTTGTTTTCACACTTTTTGTTGGAACCGTATCATCCTTCTTCTCTTCTTGGTCGTGCTTCTTCTTCTCAGGGTCGGTACAAGGTAAGAGTGCCTAGACAATGTATCCGCTGAAAACTAGGCCTATAAACGATGACAAAAAAATGTGATAGGAATTCCGCCCACCCAGCTTGTCACCGATTAAGAACTCGAGCCATTTGAAAAAACTCCAAGTTTTGTGATCCGTAAGATTTGTACAAGATGTGTAGTACCTTCCAGGAAGTGCAAACCTCACACTTTGTTGGACAAAGAAACCAAAAACCTAAACATACTTTGATTGCTACAAGGATATTGAATAATCTAGATTAAAATAAAAGAAAACTACTAACTATCATCTTGTTTTCAAGCATGTAGCCTGTTTATGGCGCCACTCCTCGAACGAATTCACAATGGCCTTGTTATGAATCTCGTAATTGATTCCGCCAAAAGGAACTTATGAGAGTGAAAGGTTATAAGATGAAATAACTTGTCTTCTCCAACTTGTGATAGGATAGAACCTACTGCAAAGTCCGAAGCATCTGCTTCAACAAAGAAGGGACGAAAAGGATCAGGATGTGCTAATATTGAAGCTGTCGTGAAGGCATCCTTCAGTGCTATGAATGCATGTTCCGCCTTATTGGATCAAGAGAAATCTCTTGTGCGCTTGGTGAGTTCCGTGAGTGGAAGTACACACTTGGAGAAGTCTTGTATGAATCGCCTATAGAAGTTTGTAAAGCTAAGGAAACATTGTATGTCTCGTACAAACTTGGGCCTCTCCCACTCCATGATAATCTTCACCTTGTGCATGTCCATGGAAACGCCAATAGGAGAAACGATGTAGCCAAGAACTCCATAGTATCCCTGTCGAAAACACTTCTCCAATTTTACATACATGCCATGCTTGTGAAGTTGTAGAACTAGTCGTACATGCTTGTCATGTGTCGCCTGGTCCTTGGAGAAAATTAAAATGTCATCGAGGAATCCACAACTAGTCCAAGAAGTTGCGAAAAGATGTCGTTCACCATGTGTTGGAACACGGCTGGGCATTTAAGTCCAAAAGGCATCAGCGTGTATTCGAAATGTCCATACTTGTACGAAAATTAGTCTTCCACTCATCGCCTAGACGAATCCGTACAAGATTATAGGCCCCTTGTAAGTCGATCTTTGTGAACCTTTTGCTCTTCGTAACCGATTTGAGAAGTTCTGCAATGGTATTGTCACAACCCGATACAAGATACAGGATTCCGGATACATGATACATGATGCAATTTCGGATACAGGATACGGGTTACAGGATATGCCTGCAGGATCCTATAGATATACCTATAGGGTATTCTATAAGGATATGCCATATAGGATATGCTACAGATATGCCTAGAGGATAAGACACTATCTTAGCTCATGAATAGATTAGACTCATGACTAGATTAGCTTGGAGTTGTGAGCATAAAGCTCCGATCTAATTGTTGTATAATCAGTTACATCAACACCAGTCTTACTACAATCAATCTTGTCTTTGTTTCTTGTCTTGCTCCTTCTTCTTGTTCTTTCCTTCGCTCCTGGATCCTGTCCTGCTCCTGTCTTGTTCCTGGATCCCGTCTTGTTCTGTCTTGTTCCTGGATCCTGTCCTTCACTTCCTGTCTTGTTCCTGGATCCTGTCCTGCACCTTCCTGTCTTGCTCCCGGATCCTATCCTGATCCTGTCTTGCTTTTGGATCCGTCTTGTTCCTATTCCTAGTTCCTGTCCTGCTCTCAATCCTGTTCCTGAGTCAAGCCTTCCTGTTCTTGGAATCCTGTTCTCTTTTTGGTTTCTAGATCGTGGCTTGACAGTTTGATAGTAACTCCTCCCATAGCTCTCCGATTCCTAGTTACTTTTTTTTTCCCCTTGGTTTTCTTCCTTCGTTTTCCTTTTTTTGTTTTTCTCTTCATAGGACATGGCCGATTTTGAGCACTTTCAACGCAAGCACCAAATGTTTCTTCACAAGCTGGCCACTTTGCGCCAAGTGGTCACAGATCTGCAAGGTTCCACCAATGTGGTGCATGCAGCTACTAATGCATCCTCTGTCAAGCCACGATCTAGGAACTAGGAAAGGAACAGGATTCCAAGAACAAGAAGGCTTGACTCAGGAGCAGGACCGTAAGCAGGACAGGAACTAGGAACAGGAACAGGATGGATCCAGGAGCAAGACAGGAACTAAGAACAGGAACAGGACGGATCCAGGAGCAAAACATGATCAGGATAGGATCCGGGAGCAAGACAGGAAGGCGCAGGTCAGGATCCAGAAACAAGACAGAAGCAGGATAGAAAACAGGAGCGAGATAGGAGCAGGACAAGAAACAAGACGAGACGAGATTGATCGTAGTAAGACTGGTGTTGATAGTAACTCATTGTACAACAATTAGGTCGGAGCTTTTATGCTCACAACTTCAAGAGATAATCTAGGCATGAGTGCTAAAAGTGGTTGCATGCATGCAAAGTGACTGCATGCTTGCAGAGGCTAAGATGAGTCCACATGTCCCTTATCCTCTAGGCATATCTTGTGGCATATCCTGTAGGAATATCTTGCAACCGTATCCTGTGTCCGGAATCCTGGTAGGAATCTCATGTAGGAAAGTCCTGCAACCCATATCATGTATCCTGTATCGGGTCGTGACAGCACCTCCTCCCTAAAGACGAGTTCCACGAGTCTTGGGACCTGGTTTAGCAGGATAATGCCGATGGAAGGCAGCAACCTTAGAAGAAGCATAAAGTAAGTTGGATGCAAGTTCCCAAGTGCGATCAGTAGGCAAATACCCTTTCCAATCCACCAAGTATTAGAGTTGGTGGCGATGAAGACGAGAATCAAGGATGGCTGCAACTTCGTACTCAGGTTCAGTGTCAATTACCACAGGAGGGGAGGAGAAGAAACACGACCGGGAAGAGAAGAAGGATGATACGGCTCCAACAAGGAGGTGTGAAATACAAGATGAAGTTTCACCGTGGATGGTAACTTGAGTCAGAAAGCTACAGGATTTACCTCCGCCACGATCCTGTAAGGGCCCAATCGTTGAAAATCCAACTTAGAAAAAGGCCTATTGGTGCGAATGTGTCGACGAAGAAGCCACACGAGATCACCAATCTTGTATGCAGGTGCCGGCTAACGGTGAGCATCAGCATGATGCTTGTATCGTTCCTGTGCCTGCTGAAGATGAACCTGGAGATCATCCTGTACCTGACGGAGATGCTGGAGACGATTCTGTACCGCATGAGCAGAAGAAGGAGAGGCGGGAGGAGTAAAGTCAAAACGTGGATGGTGGCCTATAAGAGCAAAGAAAGGTGTCTGTCCTGTAGATGCGTGAACGGAGTTGTTATAGGTAAACTCCACCATTGGAAGAAGGTCCAACCAGTTGTCCTATTGGTAACTGATGAAGTAGCAAAGATATTGTTCCAAGGTCTAAATTATGCATTCTGACTACCCATCAATTTGCGGATGATATCCTAAAGAAAGATCCGCTTTAACATCCTGTATGGTGAACAACTTGTAGTCTGAACGGGAACTGGAGGAAGAGGAACTTGCAACGTCAGGATGAATGTGTGAGAACACATTCTTTGCCAAGTCGTCTATAGCCAACTGCGAATGGACGTCCTGTAGGAGTGTTGAATTTGCTGGAGCCTAATGAACCTACAGTGCCACAAGTCGGAATCAATCAGGACCCAACAACACTTGCCTTTGACAGTCAAATGCAGGATCGCCTGGGCTTGGTGCAAGGTAAGAGCGCCTAGACAATGCATCCGCTTTGCCATTCCGAAAACCAGGCCTGTAGACGATGACGAAGTCAAAACGTGATAAGAACTCCGCCCACCTAGCCTGTCGCTGACTGAGAACTCGAGCTGTTTGAAAGTACTCCAAGTTCTTGTGATCCGTAAGAACTTGTACAAGATGTGCAGCACCTTCCAGGAAATGTCACCACTCCTTAAACGAATCCACAATGGCCTTGAGTTCCTTGTCATGAATCTCGTAATTGATCTCTGCGACAGGAACTTACAAGAGTGAAAAGCTACAGGATGAAGCAACTTGTCTTCTCCAACTTGTGATAAGACGGATCCTACTGCAAAATCCGAGGCATCTGCTTCAATGAAGAAAGGATGAGAAGGGTCAGGATGTGTTAAAATCGGAGCTGTTGTGAAGACGTCCTTGAGTGTTGTGAACGCGTGTTCTGCCTTGTCGGACCAAGAGAAAAGCCCTGTGCGCTTGGTGAGTTCTGTGAATGGAAGTACACGCTTGGAGAAGTCCTGTATGAACCGCTTGTAGAAGTTTGCAAAGCCAAGGAAACATTGTACATCTCGTACCGACTTGGGCCTCTCCCACTCCAAGATGGTCTTCACCTTGTGCATGTCCATGGAAACGCCAGCAGGAGAGACGATGTAGCCCAAGAACTCCACCGAATCCCTATCAAAAAACTTCTCCAACTTCGCGTACAGGCCATGCTCGTGAAGCCTCACTAGAATTAGTTGTACATGCTTGTCATGTGCCGCCTGGTCCTTGGAGAAAATCAAGATGTCGTTGAGGTAGATTACCACAAACTGGTCCAAGAAGTCACGAAAGATGTCGTTCACCATGTGTTGGAACACGGCTGGGGCATTGGTAAGTCCAAAAGGCATCAGCGTGTATTCGAAATGTCCATATCTTGTACGAAAATTAGTCTTCCACTCATCGCCGGGACAAATCCGTACAAGATTGTAGGCCCCTCGTAAGTCGATCTTCGTGAACACCTTTGCTCCTTGCAGCCGATCGAGAAGTTCCGGGATCAATGGCAACGGGTACTGATTCCGAATGGTGACTTGATTCAAACCCCTGTAGTCCACAACCAAACGTAAACTCCTATCCTTTTTCTTGACAAAGAAGATAGGCGCTCCTGCAGGGGACTTTGAGTGATGAATGAAGCCGGATGCCAAGTTGTCCTCGATGTACTGACAAAGAACCTCCAACTCTATGGGTGACAATGCATAAATCGGTCCGAACGGTGGAGTCTTTCCTTCCGCAAGATCAATAGGACAGTCGTAGGACCTGTGAACAGGAAGAACTGCAGCCTTGTGTTTGTCAAAAACGTCCTTAAAGGTGTGGTACTTGGATGGTAGGGAAGAAGGAGGAGAAGGAGAAGGAGTAGGAGAAGGAGATTGAAAAACAGGAGAGTTGAATACAGGAAAGGTAGAAGAGGACGTAGGAGTTACTTGAAAGGCAAAGAGGTGGAAAGGAGCAGGATCAGTGGCGAGTTCATGCATGGTAGTGGTAAGAACTCGAAGAGGAGAAGGAGGGAGCTGTGACTGAAAAAGAGGAAGGATCTTGGGGGGTGGAACAGAAGCAGGGTAACAGAAAAAGGCAGGATTGGAAAAACCTGTGTGGGTGTTGACGAGTGTATAGGATTGGAAGAATCCTGTACGGGAGTCCGTGGTTGCGCAGGAGTGGGAAAAGCCTGCAAATGTACTAACGAATCAATAGGAGGTGGATCCTATTGAGGAGGAACCTTCGACACTGATACAGGATTGGAAGAACCCTGTATAGGACACCGCAAACTTACAGGAGTGGAGAGAGCCTGCGGATGTGCTGAGGAACTGACATGAGGTGAATCCTGTTGAGGAGGAGTCTTTAACACTGGTACAGGAACAGGCACGGTCAATCCTGTAGCTTGTAATGCCTCAGATACTAAGGATGTATCCTGCACACAGGAAGGTACATGATTGATTCTAGCTGTCGAAGAGGGAGTCGACCAAGTCTTGATCAAGTTGAAGGAAATTGAACAGTTGAATGTGCCATAACTAAAGGAGAGAGGTTCGGTAGCATGGGTAACTGCGCCAGAAGCAATCAGACGCCCATCGGCCACCTCTACAGGAACTGCACGCTTCAACTTCACCACCGAAATGCCATGTTGAGTTGCAAAAGTGTCATCCATGAAGCATGCATTTGCACCAGTGTCTAACAAGGCAAACTCCATGAGCTCTCAATTATTAAGATGAATGTGTACAGGAAACTTAAGTGATGGGATGGTATGAACAGCACCAATGGAGCCTACACCTACGTCCAACTTTGCGGCTCCTAAACGAAATGGACATTGGAGTTTTCCGATTGAACTTCAGCTTCAACTTCACACGTCTTGAAGTTCCTGGCTTTAATAGGACAATCTACCACCTTGTGTCCTGCTCCACCACAATACAAGCACAGGTTTTCACTGTGACAACGTTGCTTCTCAGCAGCGAAAAGAGAGCCACGCTTGGATTTCTCAACCTCCATAGGAACTACTCCAGAGGTGGTGCAGGAACATGTACCACAGCTGCAGGATTGGTTTGCAGGAACTGCTGACGGGATCTTTCCTGACGACGCTCGAACAAACGGTTGTCGCAACGAACAGCTTGTTGCATGATCTCCGCTAATGTTTGGGCATTCGGTAATGTAAGGAGAAGGTTTTTCACGTCATCCCTCAACCCAAAACGGAAGTGTTCGATCAATGCAGTCTCGTCCCATGGAATGTTCGTGCAAAGTTGCTGACATTCGGATGCATAGACGGAAGCTGGTCGGGATCCTTGAGTGAGCTTCCGTAACTTCGTGCATGCAGAACGGTACTTATCAGGATCTCCAAAACAGGCTTCAAAGGCAGCAATGAAACCTTCAAAGTCTTTCATCAATGGGTCGTCACGCTCCAGCAAGGGAGCAACCCAGGCCCGTGGAGATCCACTTAGTAAGGATGCCAAAAGACCCACCTTTTCAGCATCAGTCGAGTAGCGGCGTGGTTGCATGCGGATCAAGAGCCGGATCTGATTCAGGAAACCTTGGAAATCGGTATGATTGCCACTGAACTTCTCTAGCATGCTAACCTTCGGCTTCGAAGAAAAGTTCGATGAAGAGGGAACCACTGATGCCTGAGAGAGAGCCTGCGCAGTAGTCTTGGAGGATGCATCAACAGCTGCATGTGCCGCATTGGTGGAGCCTTGCAGATTGGTGACCACTTGACGCAAAGTGGCCAGCTCATGAAGCAACATTTGGTGCTCGCGTTGAAAGTGCTCAAAATCAGTCATAATCTATGAAAGAAAAAGGAGGAAACGAAGGAAAAGAATCAAGAAAAAAAGTAGCTGGAAAACAGAGAGCTATGAAAGGAGTTACTATCAAAATGTCAAGCCACGATCTAGGAACCATGAAAGGAACAGGATTCCAAGAACATGAAGGCTTGACTTAGGAGCAGGACCGTGAGCAGGACAAGAACTAGAAACAGGAACAGGATGGATCCAGGAGCAAGACAGGAACTAGGAACAGGAACAGGACGGATCCAGGAGCAAGACAGGATCAGGATAGGATTCGGGAGCAAGAGAGGAAGGTGTAGGACAGGATCCAGGAACAAGACAGAAGCAGGATAGGAAACAGGAGTGAGACAGGAGCAGGACAGGAAACAAGACAAGACGAGATTGATCGTAGTAAGACTGGTGTTGATAGTAACTCATTGTACAACAATTAGATCGGAGCTTTTATGCTCACAACTCCAAGAGCTAATCTAGGCATGAGTGCTAAAAGTGGTTGCATGCATGCAAAGTGACTGCATGCATGCAGAGGCTAAGATGAGTCCATGTCCCTTATCCTCTAGGCATATCCTGTGGCATATCCTGTAGGAATATCCTGCAACCGTATCCTGTGTCTGGAATCCTGGTCAGCCACAAATCCTTCAAAATCTTCCATCAATGGGTCATCACGTTCCAGCAAAGGGGCAACCCAAGCCCATGGAGATCCAACTAGCAAGGATGCCAAAAGGCCAACCTTTTGTGCATCAGTTGAGTAGCGGCGTGATTGCATACGGATCAAGAGCCGGATCTGATTTAGGAAACCTTGGAAATCGGATGCAATTGCCACTGAACTTTTCTGGCATGCTGATCTTCGACTCCGAAGAAAAGTTCGATGAAGAGGAAACCACGGATGCTTGAGAGAGAGCTTGCGCAGCAGCCTTGGAGGATGTGTCACGACTCGATACAGGAACAGGATTCCGGATACAGGATATGGGTTGCAGGACTTTCCTACAGGAGATTCCTTGCTTTGGAGATCCCAATAAGTACCGTTCTGCATGCACAAAGTTACGCAGGCTCACACAAGGATCCAGACCAGCTTTGTTTATGCATCCGAATTTCAGCAATTGTGCACGAACATTCCATGGGACGAGACTGCATTGATCGAACACTTCCGTTTTGGGCTGAGGGATGATGAAGGACCTTCTCCTTATTACCGGATGCTCAAACGTTAGCGGAGATCATGCAACAGGCCGTTCGCTGCACAACCGTTTGTTCGAGCGCCGTCAGGAAAAATTCCGTCAGCAGTTCCTGCCAGCCAATCCTGTAGCCGTAGCACATGTTCCTACGACACCTTCTGGAGCAGTTCCTATGGAGGTTAACAAATCCAAGCGTGGCCCACTTTCAACTGCTGAGAAGCAACGTCGTCGGGTGAGAACCTATGCTTGTATTGTGGTGAGCAGGACACAAGGTGGAATGTCCTAATAAAGCCAGAAGTTCAAGACGCGTGAAGCCGAAGCTGAAGTTCAGTCGGAAAACTTCAATGTCCACTTCGTCTAGGAGCCGCGAAGTTGGACGTAGGTGCAGGCTCCATTGGTGCTGCTCATACCATTCCATCACTCAAGTTTCCTGTACACATTCGCCTCAATAACGAGAGCTCAAGGAGTTGCATTGTTTCATGGATGACACTTTTGCAGCTCAGCATGGCATTCCGGTGGTGAAGTTGAAGCGTGCAGTTCCTGTAGAGGTGGCCGATGGTCGTTTGATTGCTTCTGGCGCAGTTACCCACGCTACCACACCTCTCTTTGCAGTCATGGTGCATTCAACTGTTCGATTTCCTTCAACTTGATCAAGACTCGGTCGACTCCCATCATTTTTGGCATGCCATGGTTCGTTGTTGCAAATCCGCAGATCGACTGGAGGTCTAGGACGCTCACGTTTTCCTCTCCAGCAGCCAGGATCAATCCTGTACCTTCCTGCGTGCAGGATACATCCTTGGTGTCTGAGGCAGTACAAGCTACAGGATTGACCGTGCCTGTTCCTGTACCAGTGTTGAAGACTCCTCCTCGACAGGATTCACCTCATGTCAGTTCCTCAGCACATCCGCAGGCTTCTCCACTCCTGTAAGTTTGCGGATTCCTGTACAGGGTTCTTCCAATCCTGTATCAGTGTCGAAGGTTCCTCCTCAACAGGATCCACCTCCTGTTGGTTCGTCAGCACACTCACAGGCTCTCCTCACTCCTGTGCATCCACGGACTTCTGTACAGGATTCTTCCAATCCTGTACACTTGTCAACATCCACACTGTTTCTCCCAATCCTGCCTCTTTTGTTACTCTGTTTCTGTTCCACCCCCAAGATCCTTCCTCTTTTTCAGTCACAGCTCCCTCCTTCTCCTCTCCGAGTTCTTACCACTACCATGCATGAACTTGCCACTGATCCTGCTCCTTTCCACCTTTTTGCCTTTCAAGTAACTCCTACGTCCTCTTCTACCTTTCCTGTGTCTGACTCTCCTGTTTTTCAATCTCCTTCTCCTGCTCCTTTCCTTCTCCTCCTTCTTCCTACCATCCAAGTATCACTCCTTTAAGGACGTTTTTGACAAGCACAAGGCTGCAGTTCTTCCTGTTCACAGGTCCTACGACTGTCCTATTGATCTTGCGAAGGAAAGACTCCACCGTTCGGACCGATTTATGCATTGTCACCCACAGAGTTGGAGGTTCTTCGTCAGTACATCGAGGACAACTTGGCATCCGGCTTCATTCGTCACTCAAAGTCCCCTGCAGGAGCGCCTATCTTCTTTGTCAAGAAGAAGGATGGGAGTTTACGTTTGGTTGTGGACTACAGGGGTTTGAATCAAGTCACCATTCGGAATCGGTACCCGTTGCCATTGATCCCGGAACTTCTCGATCGGCTGCGAGGAGCAAAGGTGTTCACGAAGATCGACTTACGAGGGGCCTACAACCTTGTACGGATTCGTCCAGGCGATGAGTGGAAGACTGCCTTTCGTACAAGGTATGGACACTTCGAGTACACGGTGATGCCTTTCGGCCTTACCAATGCCCCAGCCGTGTTCCAACACATGGTGAACGACATCTTTCGTGACTTCTTGGACCAGTTTGTGGTGATCTACCTCGACGACATTTTGATTTTCTCCAAGGACCAGGCGGCACATGACAAGCATGTACGATTGTTCTACAGCGGCTTCGTGAGCATGGCCTGTATGCGAAGTTGGAGAAGTGTTTTTTCGATAGGGATTCTGTGGAGTTCTTGGGCTACATCGTCTCTCCTGCTGGCGTTTCCATGGACATGCACAAGGTGAAGACCATCGTGGAGTGGGAGAGGCCCAAGTCTGTACGAGATGTACAATGTTTCCTTGGCTTTGCAAACTTCTACAGGCGGTTCATACAGGACTTCTCCAAGCGTGTACTTCCACTCACGGAACTCACCAAGCGCACAAGGTTTTCTCTTGGTCCGACAAGGCGGAACATGCATTCACAACACTCAAGGACACCTTCACGACAGCTCCGATTTTAGCACATCCTGATCCTTCTCGTCCTTTCTTCGTTGAAGCAGATGCCTCGGATTTTGCAGTAGGATCCGTCCTATCACAAGTTGGAGAAGACAAGTTGCTTCATCCTGTAGCTTTTCACTCTCGTAAGTTCCTTCGGCGGAGATCAATTACGAGATTCATGACAAGGAACTCAAGGCCATTGTGGATTCGTTCGAGGAGTGGCGGCATTTCCTGGAAGGTGCTGCGCATCCTGTACAAGTTCTTACGGATCACAAGAACCTGGAGTATTTCAAACGGCTCGAGTTCTCAGTCGGCGACAGGCTAGGTGGGCGGAGTTCCTATCACGTTTTGATTTGTCATCGTCTACAGGCCCGGTTTTCGGAATGGCAAGGCGGACGCATTGTCTAGGCGCTCTTACCTTGCACCGCCCGGGATCCTGCATATGACTGTCAAAGACAAGTGTTGTTGGGTCCTGATCGATTCCGGCTTGCGGCACTACAGGTTCATCAGGCTCCAAGATTCAACACTCCTACAGGACGTTCGCAGTTGGCTACAGACGACTTGGCAAAGAATGTGTTCTCACACATTCATCCTGACATTGCAAGTTCCTCTTCCTCCAGTTCCCGTTCAGACTACAACCTGTTCACCATACAGGATGGACTCCTGTACCGGGAAGGTCTCCTGTACGTTCCTGTTGGTGTTTGCAGGACTCGTGTGGTACAGGATTGTCATGATACCCCGGCTACAGGACATTTTGGTGTGGCCAAGACAGTTGAGTTGGTGACTCGCAACTATTGGTGGCCTGGGTTGCGAGGTTTTGTGGAAAGGTTTGTACGGAGTTGTGACACCTGCAACAGGTCGAAGATGCCTCGTCATGCACCCTCTGGTCTTCTTCGTCCTCTTCCTGTTCCTTCTGCTCCTTGGAGATCCATTTCTATGGATTTCCTCACAGATCTTCCTCCTTCTCGTGGATTTGATGCAGTTCTTGTGGTGGTTGACCGTTTCACCAAACAGGCTCATTTCCTACCATGCAACAAGACTGCTACAGGCAGACAACTGCTGAGTTGGTGATCCGCGAAGTGTTCCGACACATTGTTTCTGATCGAGGTCCACAATTCATGTCCAAGTTTTGGCGAGAGCTTCTTCGGAGTCTACAGGTTAAAGCGGATCTTTCTTCAGGATATCACCCGCAAACTGATGGGCAGTCAAACGCACAATTCAGACCTTGGAGCAATATCTTCGTTGCTTCATCAGTTACCAACAGGATAATTGGTTGGACCTTCTTCCTATGGCGGAGTTTGCCTACAACAACTCCATTCACGCATCTACAGGCCAGACACCTTTCTTTGCTCTTACAGGCCACCATCCACGTTTTGACTTTGCTCCTCCTGCTTCTCCTTCTTCCGCTCCTGCAGTACAGGATCGTCTCCAGCTTTCGTCAGGTACAGGATGATCTCCAGGTTCATCTTCAGCAGGCACAGGAACGATACAAGCATCATGCTGATGCTCACCGTCAACCGGCACCTGCATACAAGATTGGATCTCGTGTGGCTTCTTCGTCGACACATTCGCACCAACAGGCCTTCTTCTAAGTTGGATTTTCAACGATTGGGCCCTTACAGGATTGTGGCGGAGGTAATCCTGTAGCTTTCCGACTCGAGTTACCATCTACGGTGAAACTTCATCCTGTGTTTCACACCTCCTTGTTGGAGCCGTATCATCCTTCTTCTCTTCCTGGTCGTGCTTCTTCTCCTCCCCCTCCTGTGGTCATTGCTGGTGAACCTGAGTACGAAGTTGCAGCCATCCTTGATTCTCGTCTTCATCGCCGCCAACTTCAATACTTGGTGGATTGGAAAGGTTATTTGCCTACCGATCGCACTTGGGAACCTGCATCCAACTTACTCCATGCTTCTTCCAAAGTTGCTGCCTTCCATCGGCATTATCCTGCTAAACCAGGTCCTAAGACTCGTGGAACTCGTCCTTAGGGAGGAGGTGCTGTCACAACCCGATACAGGATACAGGATTCCGGATACAGGATACAATACAGGATTTCGGATACAGGATACGGGTTACAGGATATGCCTGCAGGATATTCCTACAGGATATACCTATAGGATATTCCTATAGGATATGCCTATAGGATATGCTACAGGATATGCCTAGAGGATAAGGGACACTATTCTTAGCTCATGACTAGATTAGACTCATGACTAGATTAGCTTGGAGTTGTGAGCATAAAAGCTCCGACCTAATTGTTGTACAATCAGTTACTATCAACACCAGTCTTACTATCATCTTGTCTTGTCTTGTTCTTGTCTTGCTCCTTGCTTCTTGTTCTTTCCTTCTCTCGCTCCTGGATCCTGTCCTGCTCCTGTCTTGTTACTGGATCCCGTCGTTCTTGTCTTGTTCCTGGATCCTGTCCTGCACCTTCCTGTCTTGCTCCCGGATCCTATCCTGATCCTGTCTTGCTCCTGGATCCGTCTTGTTCCTATTCCTAGTTCCTGTCCTGCTCTTGATCCTGTTCCTGAGTCAAGCCTTCCTGTTCTTGGAATCCTATTCTCTTCCTGGTTCTTGGATCGTGGCTTGACAGTAATGGGTACCAGTTCTAGATGGTAACTTGATTCAAACCCCTATAGTCCATAACCAAACGCAAATTCCCATCTTTCTTCTTGACAAAGAAGATAGGTGCTCCTACAGGGGATTTTGAGTGACGAATGAAGACGGATGCCAAGTTGTCCTCGATGTACTGGCGAAGAACCTCCAATTCTATAGGTGACAGTGCATAAATCGGTCCGAATGATGGCATCTTCCTTTCCGCAAGATCGATAGGACAGTCATAGGACATGTGATTAGGAAGAACTGCAGCCTTATGCTTATCAAAAACGTCCTAGAAGGAGTGATACTTGGATGACAAGGAAAAGTAGAAGGAGGAGAAGGGGATTAAAAAACAGAAGAGTCAGATACAAGAGAGGTAAAAAGGACATAGGAGTTATTTAAAAAGCAAATAGATAAAAAGGAGCAAGATCAGTAACAAGTTCATGCATAATAGTGATAAAAACTCGGAGAGGAGAAGGAGGGAGCTGTGAATGAAAAAGAGGAAGGATCTTGGGGGATGGAACAGAAGAAGAGTAATGAAAAGAGGCAGGATTGGGGAAAACATGTGCGAATGTTGACAAGTGTACAGAATTGGAAGAATCATGTACAGAAGTTTATGAATGCACAAGAGTCAGGAGAGTCTGCGAATGTGCTGACGAATTGACATAAGGTGGATCCTATTGAGGAGGAACCTTCGACACTAATACAGGTTTGGAAGAACCCTATACAGGAATCCGCAAACTTACAGGAGTGGAGAGAGCTTGTGGATGTGCTAATTAACTGACATGAGGTGAATCCTATCGAGGAAGAATCTTCAACATAGGAACAGGCACGGTCAATCCTATAGCTTGTACTGCCTCAGACACTAATGTCATATCTTGCACGCAGGAAGGTGCAGGATTGATCCTGGCTGCCGGAGAGGAAAACGTGAGCGTCCTAGACCTCCAGTCGATCTGAGGATTTGCAACCACGAACCATGGCATGCCCAAAACGATGGGAGTTGTCCGAGTCTTGATCAAGTTGAAGGAAATCAAACAGTTGAATGCGTCATGAGTGCAAAAGAGAGGTGTGGTAGCATGGGTAACTATGCCAGAAGCAATCAGACGACCATCTACAACCTCTACAAGAACTACACACTTCAACTTCGCCACCGAAATGCCATGTTGAGTTGCAAAAGTGTCATTCATGAAGCATGCATTTGCACCAGTGTTTAGCAGGGCAAACTCCTTAAGCTCTCAATTATTGAGGCGAATGTGTACAGGAAATTCAAGTGATGAAATGGTATGAGCAACACCAATGGAACCTGCACCTACGTCCAACTTCGCGGTTCTTAAATGAAGTGGACATTAAAGTTTTCCGACTGAACTTCAGCTTTAACTTCACGCGTTTTGAACTTTCTGGCTTTAGTAAGACATTTTGCCACCTTGTGTCCTGCTTCACCACAATACAAACATAAGTTCTTACCGTAATGACGTTGCTTCTCTGCAACTGAAAGTGGGCCACACTTGTATTTTTCAACCTCCATAGGAACTACTCCAGAAGGTGTCGTAAGAACATGTGTTACAACTATAGGATTGACTTGCAGGAACTGCTAACGGGATTTTTCCTGACGACGCTCGAACAAATGGTTGTCACAGCAAATGGCCTGTTGCATGATTTCCACTAAGGTTTGGGCATCCGGTAACGTAAGGAGAAGGTCCTTCACATCATCCCTCAACCCAAAACGGAAGTGCTCGATCAACACAGTCTCATCCCATAGAATGTTCGTGTAAAGTTGCTAAAATTTAGATGTATAGATGGAAGCTGGTTGGAATCCTTGTGTGAGCTTTCGTAACTTTGTGCATACGGAACGGTACTTATCAAGATTTCCAAAGCAGGCTTCAAAGGTAGCCACGAATCCTTCAAAGTCTTTCATCAATGGGTCATCACGCTCCAACAAAGGGGCAACCCAAGCCCATGTAGATCCAATTAATAAGGATGTTAAAAGGCCAACCTTTTGTGCATCAGTCAAGTAACGACGTGGTTGCATGCGAATCAAAAGCCTGATCTGATTCAGGAAACCTTGAAAATATGCGCGATTGCCATTGAACTTCTCTGGCATGCTGATCTTTGGCTATGAGGAAGAATTCAATGGAGAGGAAACCACAGATGCTTGAGAGAGAGCCTGCACAGCAACCTTAAAGGATGCATCAGCAGCTGCATGCGCCGTGTTGGTAGAACCTTGCAGATCTATGACCACTTGGTGCAAAGTGGCCAGCTCATGAAGCAAAATTTAGTGCTCGTGTTGAAATTGCACAAAATATGCCATGATCCATGAAGGAAATAAAGAGGAAAACAAGGGGGAAAAGCTAAGGAGGAAAAAAAAGTAACTGAAAATCAGGGAGTTATGAGAGTAGTTACTATCAAACTGTCAAACCACGATCCAAGAGTAAGGAGGCTTGACTCAAGAGCAGGATAAGGACTAGGGACAAGACAAGAGCAGAATAAGAATTAGGAACAAGACGAGAACAGGAAGCAAGGAGCAAGACAAGAATGATCATAAAAAGACTGGTGTTGGTAGTAACTGATTGTACAATAATTAGGTCGAAGCTTTTATGCTCACAACTCTAAGAGCTAATCTAAACATGAGCTAAAACTATACTCCAAGAGCTAATCTAGTCATGAGTTAAAAATGGTATCCCTTATCATGTAGGTATATCCTGTAGGCATATCCTATATCCCGTATCCTGTCTTGTAAACATATCATGTATCCTATATCGGGTCGTGATAAGGGCGGCATAACAAAAGGTTGTGCCTTAACGACACAGGCTAAAACTTGTATCGGTAGAAGAATAATGAGCTCAATCATGAACCCAAAATTCTCACTACATGAATATATGTGACAGAGGTTCCCTCCCCTGATTTTCCTATTTTATAAAGTGGGCTAGCATGGAATCTCATTCCTAATGAAAATATACTTAGTGAGTTTTAACTTAACGACTCATCAACCCTAAACTCAAGGGGTTTGGGGCATGGGGTTAAGTCAACCCTAAGGATGTTTCTACCCATATTTGACATGTCGAATTCACCTAAATTAACCAATAACCCAACTGGGACATGAAAATGAAGGTAAAAGTTTTTTAAATGGAAGTGCTAGCTTCGCCCAAAGTTTCTTGCGAATACCTAACGACACCTAGTCGGACCATCACTAAATACTCAATGTACTAAGCGGGCATGTTTCTTACAACACGTAGGGCTTATTAACATAGTTTGGTAGGTAAAAATAATGAACATCCAAAATAAAAAAGTCATAGTAAAAACTATGTGATATTATGTAGAATTCTTATATTACTTTCTCCTCTGGACTTAAACATTGACGATATAGAGATAGTCATTGAAAATGTACACTTTGATCCACTCCATCTAAATTATGGACCATATAATGAAATATGGACCAAGCCATTTAGCCATTTGGAATGCATTTTCGGATATAAGACACAACATAATCAGCAATAAAGAATGCTAATCATTAAGTGTCATTGTTGTACTTTTTAAGCATGAGATAACTTTATTAACATCTTCTTGTGCAGCACTTGAATAATCTGATATAAATACCGGCTCCACGTTTGTCCATCTTTTGAAATAGAAAGAAAAGAAAGGAAACCAACATCAAAAAGAAACACATAGGAACATCCATATAGGGAATGAAATGGGGAGACTTCAATGCACTAATGGCCAAAAGACACATATGCAAACTGGAGGAGAAAATATTCATCCCAATTAGTCTGGCACTAATTCACATAGTTAACAACATACACTTAAAAGTACGGTTGAGTCATTCCACTATATCATTAAGTTTTGGATGATAGGGTGTTATGAAAGATTATTTGATTCCCAAAATTCAAAACTTCAGCTGTGAAATGAGGTCCTTGAATACACTCAAGACACCTATGCCTTAACACCACTTGATAAAAAATGAAATCTGCCACATGAGTTGCCTTGGTCTCCGGAAGAGCATGGACCTCCACGTACCATGTCAAATAGTCCAATAAAACAATAGCATATGTATTTTCTATTGTTGTTGCCAGAAATGATTCAATGAAATCATATGCGACCAGCTCAAAAGGACAATGAACTTGAATTGATTACAGACAACCACTATGAGGAGTGAATTGAGGATTTTGAACTTAATAAAGATGACATGTTTGTAAATATTAATAAAGGTTATCTCAAAGCTGAGGCCAATATAATCATGTATTCAACACTTTGTGAAACCTGAGATGACCAAAGAAAGGGTCATTATGGAAAGCATGATGGGATTACCAATTGAGGTGGACTACCTGTGCTAATTGGTCCCACAAAATAAAGAAAATCCTCTACCATCGTGAACTTTGCAACATGGTTCCAAAAATTAATATAAACATCTGCAACCAACTTAGGAGTTTTGAGTGCATTTATTATTCATTGACTCCATGGTTTTGAGCATTGTGCCAACTTAATTTCATGGAGACTAGGCAATAGTGTGGGTTTTAAAAATGATAGAACACTTACAAAACTGGTGCCCATGACAAAGCATTCATATCCGCTATAAAAGAAACTGGACAATGATGAACTATGAATTAATAATTTTGTAATGCTAATGCCTATCACGCATGTCAACCCATTAAATGTTTCTTCTTTAATACTAAATGTACTGCAACATGATCACATTCTACCAAGGTTGAAGAACCATGAAAATAAACATAAAACTTGTGGAATGTCCAAACAATTGTTAAACATTCCTTGTTTGTAGTCGAATAATTAAGTTATGAACCACTAAAGTTTAATTGACATATCCAATAGGATGCCGTTGACCTAATTCTAGATCTTTTTGCATGAGATCAACACCCAAATCAAATATCTAAAGCTTCAATGCGAAGAACAAAAGGACAAGAGAAATCAAAATAATGAAAAAGAGGAGCAGAGATTAAAAAATGAATAAGAGACACGAAGGAGGACTAACATTGAGAGGACCATAAGAAAGAAGGGGATGTAGCAAAGCATGCAGTGGAGCTATTTCATCAGCCAAACGTTGCACCAAGCAAATCACCTTGCCCAAAAATCTTTGAAGTTCATGATGTGTGTTTAGAACTGGGAACTCCTTCGCTACCTGAATCTTTGTTAGATATGGACGAACACCCTCGCAAGAAATAACAACTTTCAAACACAAAAGTTTGACCAAACTTGCACTTCAACAATTTCAACATCAATTGATATCATTGCAACTATGATAAGATCTGCTTCACATAAGCCAAATGTTCTTCTCCTGCTCATGCAAAAGATATCAAATCTTGAATGACTTCATCCATGACTCGTTGAAACGTTGCCAAAGCATTCATTAAACCAAAAGGCATCACCATGAACTCATATAATTCATTAGGTTTTTGAAAAGTAGTCTTTGTTGCATCTGCCAAACTAAGAGGAACATGTCAATAATTTGAAGCTAAATTTAGTGTCGTAAACTAATGATTCTTCCCCAATTTGTCAATAAGGTCATCCATGCGTGGCATGGGATATTATACAACACCATCATTATTTAAAAGCTAAAAATCAATCGTGAAACACTTACCTTATCTGGTTTATTGATGATATGAGGCTCAGAATTCCAATGGACACACCACTCTTTTTAATTAATATATCCTGAATAACTTGTGCCATCTTACTTATCTTACAAAGACTGTCGACGAATTGAAGCCTTTATTGGTGCAACATCTTTTATATCAATTCGATGGTGAGTTTTGACTGCATCCTCCCAACCACCACTAGCTATTATAGATCTAAAAAACCGATAAAAAAAACATTTTCATATCCTTTTGACGACATTCTAAAGATGGATCGAGAGGAAAGACCATCTGCAGCACCCTGAAGAGATGCATGAACTTCAAATTGTATTTAAAACGCAACATGTGGAACTAAAACATTGACCTCCATGGTTTGGATAAGCAATTAGAGGAAGAGGGGTTGGTCCAAGTAATCTAGTTTAACACAAAGTAGTAGAGGAGACAAGACCATCTTCGAGTGCTTGTGATTTAGATGGCATCCTCCAAGGTCATCGGGCGATGAGAGCAGGGACTTTGTTTGTACCTAGCACTGATAAAATAGCCATTTCTTAATTACCTTGAACATGTTAGGATCCACTCACACTAAGTGGTTCTTGAAATAGACTCAAATTATGCAACTATTTCACCACCTTTTGCTACAACCGTAAACCTCATCTAATGACACAAAGGCATTTGCATGATGCCCAAATGCAATTGCCAATGAGGATAAAGACAAATTAATGGTCGTCTTAAATGCCAAGGCCAGGTGTTGAAACCAAAAGCAAGTAGGGTGGCAACTCATGAAGTTGATGAAGTGGATCCCATTGGTGATATGCAACCACCATATGAAACTGCTAATCCATGCATATGCATTTTATTTGGTTGCTCCTAAGAAAGAGGCAAAGACGAGAATTATACCCGCCAAAATATTAAACAATTATTGTGTATGTACTTGTGACTTTGCTATGGCCTGCAAAAGTTGCTCCACGTAGACAACCTAGATAAATAAGGAGAGAAGAAAACTTAAAGAAAAAAAAATGAACTAAAGATTATTTAGCATTTACACCAATGAAAAGAATGTATATTTAACCTTAAAAATACATATAAGGTTAGCCCTTATATACAAGGAGGCTATATATTAAGCAAACCTTTTGATCTAATTTTCGTACGTGACATCCATATATAATTCTAGTATATACCTTAAAATATACTTAAGGTATATTTTGTAGAATCCTTCCATTATTTTAATGGTAACCAAATAACCAGGGAATTTGATTGGTTATACAACTCCCAAGTAAAAAATTAATAATGTGTGTACCAAACCAAAATTAATATAATTAAGTTTTTTTCTCCATGACCTTTTCTTCTCTTCTCTATTGCTATTGTTATATCTCTAATATAACACAATTCATTTTCATAAATTTACTCTTTTAACTTTATTTGGTTACTATAACTTGATGATATATATATTGTCATTTGTAGGAAGTCTACGATTTATAGTATATTTTAGTTGTTACATGGGCACTTATATTCAATGCTAATTTCTAAAACAAATCAGTCAAAAGTGAATAAACAATAACAAAATTTCAAACTTATAAATAAAGAATGAGTGGAAGATTCACCAAAATGTTAGTCATTTATATATAAAATATATATATAGACACACACACACACACTTAATATATTAATTATTTATTTTGTAAAAAGAACATCAACAAAAGCACATTAATTAATGTGTGTTGAGCAATAAAATCCACAATCTAAAACGTAGCAGTGGTCGCCACCGACAAACCCGTATTAAGAGTCTATCGGAATATGAAAAAATAGATATAAAGTATAGATCAGACTTTAGAAGGTCGGGAAAAGTAAGGATGGCAAGGTATGTAGCATGTAGAACTGCGGATCCCATCACAGTAGAAATAAAAGGAAAAGATAAGATAACATGTAATATGGGTATAGCACTAACACATACCCGTAATAAGGGTATAGCATATAACAGACCCGTAATAAGGGTATAGCATATAACAGACCCGTAATAAGGGTGATAGACAGACAGACAAACCCGTAATAAGGGTGATAGACAGACAGACAAACTCGTAATAAGGGTAACAGACTCACAGACAAACTCGTAATAAGGGTTACAGACTCACAGACAAACTCATAATAAGGGTCACATACTCACAGACAAACCCGTAATAAGGGTCATAGACTCACAGACAAACCCGTAATAAGGGTGACAGACAGACAAACAAACCCGTAATAAGGGTGTCAGATAGACACACAAACCCGTAATAAGGGTGACAGACTCACATACAAACCCATAATAAGGGTAACAGACAAACATACAGACCCACAACAAGGGGTATATCAGAAATATGAAAGACTGAGACAAGTCTAGTAACCAATCCTCAGATGGTCAAACGGGAGTGAGAGGGAAAAGATATAGCAAGTAGTACTGCAATCTCGATGTAGTAGAAATGGGAAGTAGAAATCAAAGAATTAAGTAAGATACCATAGAGAAAGTAAGAAGAGTAAAGATATAGCATGTAGTACTGCAGATCTCGACGCAGTAGAAATCAAAGAATCAAGTAAGATATCAAAGATAGTAGAAAGAGAATAGATATAGCAAGTAGTACTGTGGATCCCGAACGCAATAGAAATGAGAAGTAAAAATTGAGTAAGATACCAAAGAGTGAGAGTAAAAAGAGAGTATATATTGTCAAAACATAGTACAATATTCAGTATACCCCAGGATGCTTTCCTACCCCTAACTTCATCTATTATACCCACACTTTCAGTCCAGTACATTCAGTTATCGTAACTTCCTTTGAATCTTATCTAGTTGGTTGCATAACTTCCTTAATGTCGTTATGATAATTGCTCCCTTAGACGTAATACGCAAAAATCTGGAACTACCGTATTCCAATTCCCTCTGGCACTGCCGTATTCCGGTTTCTCTCTAGAACTGCCGTATTCCGGTTTCCTCTGGCACTGCCGTATTCCTGTTCCCTTTGGCACTGCCGTATTCATGTTTCTCTCTGGAACTGCTGTATTCCGGTTCCCTCTGGAACTGCCATATTCCTATTCCCTCTAGCACTGTTGTATTCCAATAATACCTGAATCATGTACATTCTATGTTCTTCTCTAACTCTCGTATTTTTCACCTATATATTGTTTTTGGTATTTTCCCCGTTATACTTTCCTAATGAAACACATGTAAACTTAGAAATTCTATGATGCCTAAATACTACTCTAACAATGTGGATATAATGCATGGTGTTTCTCATATATAACACACACATATAATATAGAGATGTGTGTCTCTTTATATATATAATGTTGTTTCATTAAAACTCAATATGTATTTAAATTAAAATGATATAAATTTATAAGAAATGAATAAAAACATGCATAATGCTATATATATATATATATATATATATAAACACATGTATAACATTAATTTACATATGTATAGAAATCTACATGAAAGAGAAAGGATCTCTTTATATTTATAATCAATAAACAATTTTATATATAAATACACACACACACACACATATATAAATGAATAAAAATTATATATATATATGTATTATATAAATACATATAAATATTATATATAGATTATGTAACAACTGAAAAATCTCTTTCTTTCTACACACCCACAGGTTTGTGTAATCTATATGTATGTATATATAATGTACATATACACTGTCTAATGTATATATATATATCACACATAAGAGAGAGAGATTGGCAAACCATAGTGAACGACTTCACATAAGAAAATACACTACAAAGTTGTAGTTTTAACATATTTTTTTAATTGAAAATATTGAGTAAGTGCACCTTTCTTGCATATATATTGTGTAACATATATATATATAAAAAGTTAAAAATTATGTATTAAAATTTATTTTTTAATTTAATTAACCACTCTAATGAAAACCATAAATGATAATTATTATTAATGATATGACATTTTTTTAATTTACTATGGCCAAATAATTACCCATTAATAAAAAGTGGGCTTAATAATTTCTTTATACAGCATTTACATCTCTATCTATCTATCTATCATATTTATTATTTAGCTTAGGTTTAACATTAAACAAGGGTTACGTTAAATATTTTATTTAACAATTTTAAATTGCTTAATCTATTCTTGATGCTTTTACGATGGTTAAATTAAATAGTAAAGATTTAAAGACGAAGTATTTAAAGTGTGAGAAAAAAGAGAGCTCACTTTATTAATACTAATTAGTTTTTATATTTATATTCGAATAGCTTTCTTTATTTAGTTTGTAATGCCAATATTAGCCCTTCGCGACATACACATGGCGATTAGATCCAGCGGTTGACAATAAAGAATTTGTGTTTTATTTTAACGGATGCGATATCATCAACATTTAACGGTAACGATTTAGATCCAGGATCCTATGGTTCAGGTTCATGGGCCGGTGACATACACATGGCGATTAGATCCAGCGGTTGACAATGGTTTTATTTTAACGGATGCGATATCGATCCGTGCAACTGTAACGATTTAGATCCAGGATCCTATGGTTCAGGTTAGATCTCAAGCCTGAGACATACACGTGGCGATTAGATCCAGCGGTTGACAATGAAAAAATTGTGTTTTATTTTAACGGATGCGATTGCGATCCGTGCACATCAACATTCAACAGTAGCGATTTAGATCCAGGATCCCATGGTCCAGAAAAGGCCACGTAATCTTATAAATATGAACAGTGCCATTTTTGCTAGGGTTTGTGGAGAGAAGGCGGCGAGCGCCGGTGAGAAATTCGGTGAGTCTCATTTGTCTCTCGTTTGGCATTTGTGTTAAAATTCTGTTTTTGTAGAAATGCCATGGACAGTGAAGACTGCAGAAGAGATGCTGCATTTTTTACAGACAGAGGACTCTACAGAGTTTCTTTCATTGAAGCCATTTGTGAATCCTGGTGTCCGATTCGGTGCTCCATCGTGGAGCGATCTTGATCGAGGAGGATTTGCGAAAGAAGATGTAGCTGCTGGACTCTCCTCATTATGGAGATCCCAATGTGTTGCATTCAGGATGGTTCTAAAGCAGATTTCAAGATTTTGTCTCGTTTAACAGGTGTTCAAGCCCTTAAAGGTGCTCCAGCCTTTGAATCCCAAGATTTTCATCTCTTGTTCAATCAGGGGAGTGTTATAGAAGAGGCGGCTGAAGTGACAGAAGTGAATGTTCATGACATTCAAAGGTATAATTCATTCACTTCTCCAAGCACTGGAGCAACTATTCTGGTAGGTTTTTCAAGCTTGCTAAACCATTCTTGTGAAGCTAATGCTGCTTGGCACACTGTGGTTCATATGGGGAAAGACGTCATGTTCTACGTCCGGGCAGCAAAGAACATACCCAAGGGTACAGAGATATGCTTGGCATATACCTGTAACGTACAGCCGTCTTTCAGGGTATGTTTCTTACTTCACAGGATGTTGTCTGTGGTGTGTCAAGGAATCTCAACTTCCTGTGGAAGTGAATGAGTGCATCAGCAGTCATGCAGACGCATTTGAGGATGGTGCAACTGTAGAGAGAAAAATCCATGCTTATGCAGAGATTTCACAGGTAGCAGCATATTGGGGTTGTGCAGATGTTGTGCTCCTAGTTTGGGAGCCCTAGCTCTTAATGCTGGTCTAAAGCGGGCATTCATTGTTGCAACTGCTGGGGTAAGCCCGGGGGATCACTCCAGCTCCAAGTAGTGGAAGAATCTGAGGAGGAAGATATGCAGTTGTATGCAGCCATCCACAAGAGAGCTAAGCTTGGCTAGGTAGTTTAGTATTTGTTTTTAGCTTTTCTATATTTTGCAGTTTAGTTTTCTCTATTTTACAGTTTAGTTTTTCTAATATTTTAAGAAGGGCCGCGCTAGGGACACCCCCCCGTTACTGCGCACACCCCCTATTAGCTGGAGCTTAGTGGCATGCTTACATGGAATGCTGATTAGATATTGTTTATTCGTAAGATAATAAATGGAGTCGGTTACACAGCTGAGAAGTGGCAAGTGGGTGTGGAGTTTACAGCGCCTCAATCTCCAGCGCCTCAATCTCCTGAATTCTAGTTCTAGCTACGGGAGTTTTTTGATGGATCACACTCATGCTTCATTGTCTGATGCTGAATCACATGTTCAAAGATATGCGATCTCACAAGGTTTCACAGTTTCAAGGCTACGCTCAAAGAAGAGCAAGCAGGGGATCTTGAGAAAATATGGCTTGGGTGTGCTCATTCAGGGGATTACAAGAACCACAGAGATTCCTCACTGAGTTCCATGTAAGCATGCCACCTAATCGCCAGCTAATAGGGGGTTGTGCCACCTAATCGCCAGCTAATAGGGGGTGTGCGCAGTAAGGGGGGTGTGTCCCTAGCGCGGCCCTTAAGAAAGGCTACCTTGTTTTCGTATTCAATGTCCACTCCGAGGAGAGTTTTACAGATATGTAATTAAATGCATTCGTATTTAGTAAAATTAAGTTTTAATATACTATTTTTGTGTGTATAGGAACACATATATTTACACATATTGTTAATTATTGATGTTATATAAATAATGTATAAAAAATGTATTTTTAAACAGGAAGTGTGTTTGAGGTATTGGCTACTAAACTTGCAGAGGTGACAATGTCGTCGAAGCTGGGGAATATATCGCACAGGAAGCTGAAAGATATTTTCCACAGAAATACTTAAGGTTTTTGCAGTGAAGCATCTACATTACTTTTCCGCAAGCACCTTCTTCCATGGTGTTTAGTGTTTAAAGAACACTCGGTAAGTGTGGACTGTGTATATATGCATATATACGATAAGACGTCCGTTTTATTTACTTGGTTACATTCTAATCCATTTAATATACTTAATACGTTAATATTTATATAAGCATGTAACTGTTTTGTACTATATATATGCATATGTGCATTGCATGTATATACAAATATGCACAATAGTATCAGTATTGTCTTGACTCCTGTTTAGTAAGAAATCATATTGTGTATGCATTTGTGATATATAGGGGAGGTCTTCTGAAGGTTCTACTTCAAGCTGGCAAGAAAATGAGCTCATTATGCGAGGAAATGCAAAATGATAGCAGTTTTTACGAGACATCGATCAGCAGAAGTCATGCAATGTGCTTGGTGGTTGCTTGAAACTCTTCGTTCTACCTGTTCTAGGTACTTAATATGTATTTGGTATGACCATGTGCGTAGTGTGGAGTACACAACGCACATATATCATTGTGTACTACATGCATATGTTTGGCATATTTCATATGATACCTATGGATGACAACGAAACTGTGTGTATGGCAGATCGGAAGAAGATTTGCAAATGCTATAGACTTTGTGCTTGCTCCTAAGGGTTATGGCCGTTCTGGAGTACTGTTCTAGAAGATAAAAACACGCTTCTTCAGGTAAACTTGCAAGAAACTTTAATTTTTCTAACTAATCTTATTATGATTAAATAGAAATACATGATTTAATATACAAAAACATCAGAGATACTGTGTTGTTTGTTTTATGGAGCGTGTTGTTGTCTAGATCCAATCCCATAATATACACCCCCCCCCCCCCCCCCACCACACACACACACACACACACACACGCAGGGCAATATTCTTACTTGTGACTCTGTTAATCTAGGTGGAAGTACATAGCAGTTCTCAGAAATGGTACACAAGAATAGCTGCAGTTTAGGCCAGAAAAGGTCTTCTTAGGCTCACAAAAAACCGGGAAAGGAGAATATGCACAGGTATATGGTAGAACATATTATAAATAATAATATGCTACGCTTATACTGTTATGTTTTCTGATGATAATTGAAAATAAATACACATATAAGCAGGTTCTCGTCGATCTTGGCTCATTAGAGAGCTGCTCTGTACGTGGAAAATGCCGGTAATATTCGGAAGAATAGTGTTCTCCCGTTAGTCATGTGCAAGAAGAAGTTGGAGGTCCGTATGGAATCCCAAGATAAATCCGTACGTACTTAGGTGCACTGTTAAGGATCTGTGGAATCTTGCCTTTGCAGCTGGCTGAAGTATCCTTCTAGAGTTCTACTACAACTTCAGGTTTCTCCCCTCTCTCTCTCTCTCACACACACACGCACACGCGCACACACAATCATATTGTATAACATAATTCTTGCTTTCAAGTATAGCTACTTTTAGTTAGTTTGCGTCTGTGTTTGTGTAGATGAACATATTAGATACACAAGATACTTATATTCACAACGTGTCTGTATGTATTTTTTATTATGCACGTCTTGAACAATACATGGCTGTAGATATATACATTCCACATGAATGTGTGTGCATAGTTCTCTCTTAATTTATGCCATTTTCTTTTATGAATGTGCTCTAAAATATATACATTTGCTTTACTATATTTCAATGGTTTCTGCAAATACCACAGTACACTGGGAGTTAGCCAGTACATATGGATGAAAGTTGTAATTGCTTGCTTTCCATTGGATATAGCCGGTGGTCCAACAGCTCTGTTTGCAGCAACGTGTCACCAATGATGAAGAACTTACTCCTGTTTCTTCTATAGCCGCCTACACAGATTCGAATGGTTCCGAGCATACGCTGGAGCCACCTTTGAGCTCATGGTTATTCAATTTTAATTAATGTGTTTATTTATATATATATATATATTATATATATATATATATATCATATGCATTCATACTCATTTACTTTATGGTAGTTATATTAATATATGTATACATGCATGTTTTATGCAGCTCGTCTTACTGAGCCTCTTCATACCAAGCTGTATCTTTGAAAGGTGTTAAAACATCAGGTATGTACGTGCGTGCGTGCATGCGTGTTGTTATAGACACAGCTAGATATGTGTGTGTGTACACAACATATACATATACAGACATAACACACACACACGTTATTTTATCATGTCTTGAATATACATATGCATATCACTTTACGTATGCACATGTACACTATATCAACACAACCTTCAATCTCCTCCTTGTTACCAGAGAGACTGCGTAGGTTTATTGCAAGGATGGATGCTATATGATATACAATGTTGTACATAGATGCCATTATACTCGTATGTCCATATTGCGATACGGTGTATATATATATTATATGTTATTTATACTACATCTTGGTATATAGTCTGTATTTATCGAATATATACAAATGTTTATATACACTGACATATACCGGATACTTATCATCGATGAGTATATGGTACACGTTTTAAAAGTATTTTCTTATGAAGTTTCAAAGTAAGCATACAAACTTTATGTTTTTTTTGATATTATGATATTATTGGATTTTGAAATTACTGCTAACTTTGATTGAATAAAGATTGAAATAAATTTGGATATAATTGCTAAAATATTTTTATTATTTAATATTTTATATATATGTGTGTGTGTGTGGTGTGTGTGTGTGTAGAGAGAGAGGGAGAATATTTTATTGTATTTTATTGTTGTAGATACATGGAATACATCATAAGATATTATTCAATTTGTGATAATAATTATTAATTATAAGTACTTAATAATTATATATAATAAATACATTAGTTATAAACAGCTTTACATTCACTTATAAGTAATAATTCAATTAAATTATAAATAGTATAAAATTTAATTGTGGATATTTTAATATTTTATTATAAGTCTTGTTTTATTTTTGGATTCCTTATATGTGAAAATAATGCATTGTCTATATTATATATGTTTGTGTATATTTAAAACAATTATAAGTCTTGCATTTTCTATATGTAAATCAAAAAAATGAAATAATAATTAGTTTAAAATATAAATTAGACATATACAATTGTGTTTGGATTAAAATGTATTATTTATTTATAAATATAACATAATAATGTCTACTTTACTTATATAAATCTAAAACGATTTAAAAAATGTTGAATCAAGTGCACTCTAATGTTATTATTTTAAAATATTTAAAATTTAAATTAATATAATTTAATATTTATCTAATTTATTAACTTTGTGTATGTTTTACATGTTCTTTTATATGAATATATTAAATATGTTTATTATTTAATTTATTTTGAAAACATATAATTGCATAGTATTCAAAGCTATCGTTAAATTAACATCAATAATTTAAAAATAATACTAAATTTTTAATTTTTTGAGTGTTTTCATTAGCAATAAAGTTAAATAAAAATTTATGTTTCACACATATCAGTATAATTCCTTTTAATTAAGTAGTTAATTTTTATTTAAAATAAAGATACATAATGCACCTAAAAATACATGCATTTTACAAATGCAATTATAAAAATACTTACATAAAAATGTAAAGTATTATGTATATGTAATATTCTTTCCTTTTAAAATCATGTATAATATATTTAAAATTATATGATACACTTTTATAAATTCACATTTAGTACACATAATTCTTAAATTTTTAATTAAAATTGCACAGTCTTTAACATTAACATTCATGTTTTTTTAATTATTTTTTATAAAGAAAAAAAGGTGAATATCATAAGGCTTTTATGAAATTTATAAATTTTATTTTACGATGCACACATTTAGTGAATCTTTGATATTTTTTTTTTAAATTTATGTTTTTAATTATTTTTAAAAATTATTAATGTCGTAGACAACAAAAAGTTATAAATTATATTTTACATATTATGTAAATAAAAATCAGCACCTATAAGTGAAAGATAAATAGGTACATCAACCATAAAACAATTATACTCATAACAATGTAAAAAGTTAGGGTTAATGTTGAAAGACACTAAAAAATCAATTTTTTTAATTTGTGTGTAGAATAGTTAATTAAAAAACATACGATTAAAACTATCTACTGTACCTTCGTAATGCTCGTGCATTTCTTGAATTTTTTTATTCAAACCTTTTGTAAATTTTTATTTTTATTTTATTTATACATTGTTAATTAATGATTAATGATGAGAATTCATCAAACACTATAAAATGAGAATTAATAAAGATAATTTCTTAAAAAGAATATTAACAAAGTTAACATTTGTTTTATTGTATAAACTTCAAATCATTTAACACAAACTTTTATTGTATAAACTATAAATCATTAAAATGAAATTTGAAAACAAATTAAAATGATGATTTAAAAACGAGAGATGTAAATGTTATATCTTATTTAAAGCTTTTAAAAATATTTTATATTATAAATTTTAAAGTTTTCACAATTGATAAAGACAATTATAACTAAGAAAGTTTAATATAATCATAAACTTTTATTTTACTCTTGATTGAATAAAATTTAGAAATTTTTACTTCATAATAATAAATATTTTAAATAATTTAACAATTAATAAATGGAATAACACCTTTAAAATCTTTTTAAATCATTATTAATTTAATTAATTTTTTAAATCTTCATTTTTGTTTTTTTTTAAATTTTTTTTCAATTATTTTAAATGCAATATATTGGAACTTTCATAATAAAATAAAATTTAAATTTGAATTATCTTTTAATAAATCTCCTTGTAATGTCGGATTAAATTAAATATTAAGTTTAATAAAAGATTTTCATTCATTTTTATTTTAAAATGTAAAACTAAATTGAATATTGAGGTTAATAAATTTTTAAAAAATGTTTGGATAAGAAAGATTTTTATTTACAATAAATGTAAAATGCAATTTACATTTTCTTTCATTTATAACATTAATAAAATAATAATTAAGAAACATATAATGTATAAACTTTAAATAAAAGACATATTTTATAAGAAGCTCTTAAATAATTTCTTTTTTAGTATTTATGTTGAACAATACATAAGATTTATCATATTTGTTTTAAATTGTATAAAATATTATTTTTTAAATTAACAAAATAGTTTATAATATTAAGAAATGAATAATTAATTTAATATTATACATTATAAATTTGAATTTAAAGTTGAACTTTTATGTGAATTTTTTTATGTTAATATAATTTTAAATTGTTTATAAAATTGTATAAAACATTTATCTTACATAAAATATACAGTTGAAATATGTGGCAGATTATTTATTAACTCTCTTGTATATATATTAAGAATTAACATAATAAATGTGTGTATAAATTAACTCTCTTGCGTATGTATATAATTAATTTATATATATGTAACTAACATAATTTAACAACATAAAGAATATTGTATAACAATATTATATTAATCATATATAATATTATAATGTATTATAGCATTTTAAAATTAAAAGTAACGATGTTATACAACATTTTAAAACATTGTTAAGATATTAATCATATAAATAATATAATAAATAAAACATAATGTATGCTACATGTATATTTCTATATTTAAGAACATATAAATATAATAATGTTTGTAATTAGAAAATAAATGAATAAAAATAATAATAAGATGACAACTATGGTGATTTATTTTATATGCATTGGCATATATAATATTAACATTAAATATCCATTGGGTATTAAATGTTAATTAAGTTATTATTTTATCACACAATTTAGATTTGATATAGAATGTAAATGTTAAAAAAATAAATATAAAATAATATGTATGTATATATATATATTATATGTGTGTTTTATGTTTTATATATGTACTTGTTTTGGTTTTAGTATATTAATTATCCTATTTGAACGTATAACATAAAGCATTACATATTTTTGGTGAGAACAAAATAAATTGCACTTTTAATTATTTATTATTAAAACTCATAATTTTTATAATTTATATTTAAATAATAATAAACTTCATCATATTTATTTTTGAATTGAGTTAAATCAAAGTAACAATAAAGGAACATATAAGTAATTCATTATTTTAATCAATATACTAAAATAATATCATAAATTTCTTTTGTACATATATAAATACGACTCAAGTAATTCTTTTCTTATTACAACAATATATTAAGAAATCAATATAAAAGCATTTTTAAAATATATAACTAAGGAGTAATATATTAATCTTAGATTGTGTTGATTTAAAATAAAATTTAATATTTTAAACTTATTAATCCATAAATGTGGTTTTTAAGTGTTAATATCCCTTGTTATGGTGTCTTAATAATTGAACTTATTTTAAAGAATATTTCATAAACACCCAAAAATATTCATAATATTTAGTTTTTAATTAATAAATAAGGAATTTAATGCTTATGGTTGTATATGCTCTCAAGTTAATAAGAATATCTTTTGAATGTATTTATATACTTATATTTTGAAGAACTAATGTTTTATAATGTATTTAACGTTATATTTTTTTAACACATTCAAAGGCATAATATATCATCTATAGTAAACTGATATAAAACTAAATTAATATAAAGAATTAAATTAGAATAAAAAAGTAGTTTTTAAAAAACTTAGTTAAAATTGTATGTTATAACATGTTTTATGTAAAAAATGCAGTAATATTTAACGATATTAAATTAAAAAACATACCAATAACAATATTACTTATAATATATGTAAGTTCTTACTTATAAATGGAAGAAGAGAAATAAATGATTATGTATATTATATAATTCATAAAAAGTATAATATACATGTCATTTAAAATATTGAACTTATATAAGTGAGTTACAAAGATTTAAATATCATTTAAAATATTTTCATTAAAATGATTATTTTTTATTTAAGATGTTTAAAAAGTGAAAAATAATTATAACAGGAATAAATAGTTCAACATTTATATTATTAATGTACACACACACATATAGTATATGCATATACACCTACATTATAACTCTGCATGTATAAACGATTCTTAAGAGTATTAAGAGAGGACTTTTAAGGTTTATTTAATGGGGACCGATTCACACTCGGGGTTTAAGTTAGATATTTTATCGGATGTGCTGGACGTTTTGATGCCGTCGATCAGCAAGGGTGTTTCTTCGGATGATTCTGTGGAATCTTGCCTTTGCAGCTGGCGGGAGTTTGCTTTGAACTTACCTTCTTTGAGATTTTCTAGTACAAATTCAGGTGTCTCTCTCTCTCTCTCTCTCACACACACACACACACACACACGCACACGCACACGCACACGCACACACAATCTATATTGTATAACATAATTCTTGCTGGAAGTATAGTTACTTTTCTGTAGATGAACATATTAGATACACAACATACTTATATTTACAACGTGTTTGTATGTATTTTTACTATGCACGTCTGAATTTACTGAACAATACGTGGCTGTAGATATATACATTCCACATGAATGTGTGTGCGTTTATATGTAAAGATGTGTTAGATATACCGTGTTATTACAGCAGAGAGACGTACCTATATCTGTATGGATGTTTGTGTGTGTGTTTGTATAATTGTAGCTAACTCGAAGTGTATTGTGGTATTTGAAGCTCATGGTTAACGTGTTTTAGTTAATGCATTTATAGACATACCTCAACCGATGGTGGTTATGATTAAATGTATATATGTATACAATGCAGGTAATATATGCATGTTTATATAACTTGCAATCTTATAATCAAGAACATTCTGAATTAATATTTCACCACATCTGACTATATATAACCACTGTACCAGCAGTACTATATGAGTTATTTATATACTATATTACTAGGACATGTATAACATTGTTGTATAGTTTTATATAATAACTTCATATTATAAACAGGTAGCAAAACTGGTAGCGATATCTGTCGCTTATAATTGGAGAAGCTTTGCATTAACGAATGGAGTTTCACACTGGGGCAAACTAGGAAAGCTTTGCTATTAACGTATGTATATATTTGTTATATAATATATATTGGTGTATATACAGTATATTTAACAAAATGTTTATATACACTGAGATATACCGGATACTGTCCATGATTGTTAAGTGACATTATGGTATTGTTATGTACATGCACATAGAAACGTTATTATACTAAATATACTAACCAAAGTTTACCTGCATAGTAGTCTACATGATATACTATTTGTAACATTGTGTGACACAGTGAAGCTTCTTTACATGTGTGTGTGTGTGTGTCTGTGTGTGTAGATACACAAACTCATGAGGATTATGTGAAGCATGATGCATGACCTCGTTATGTCGTATTCACGGATTTTATATATATATAATATGTGTGTGTGTGTGTGTGTGTGTGTGTGTGTGTGTTACGTGTTATTATATATTCTGTGAATGGCTCTTTATCGGATGCTTTTAATGTGGACGGAATTTGGAGGTGGAAGTATGCTACAGTATCATCCACACGTCCAACCACACGCTGCACGTCTGCTTGCAAGACATGTAGGCATAAGTTTCCACACAAGTCCACGTGTCCTCCAGACCCTGTTTTTTAGTATGCATCGACTTATATATTCATATACTGCTATAGATATTTTTAGATCCTATCGTACGCTACCGGTCAGTCCATCTATCGTACAGCTGGCACACAGCTGGTGCCTTGTCATTTGCCATGTCACATCCTGGTTACACTTGGTAAACATGTTACTTATAATATGAAGTACATATATTTCGTGACATGCCCATTAATAATTATACACGACCATTAACATACACCTAAAGCACTAGAGCGTGGTTATGTTGCTACACATATAACATATATCGATCTATCTATCTATCTGTATATATTACAACAATTGTATACATTAAAGAATATATCTTAATTAGATAATTAAATTCAATCTTAGCCAATATGTTTGAACTGTACATAATATGTCAGTTTTGTATTATTATATATGTTGGTACATTGTTTCTATTATCGTGTATGTATACATACATACATGTGTTGTGGTGTGTGCGCGTCGTAGGATGAAGAAGACTATTGAGGACATTCAAGTGAAGCTGGTAGACATACATACAACATACATACATATTATACACCATATATATGTGTGTGTGTGTGTGTGTGATAACTAAAAAAGTTATTGTGATAAATATATTTTAATAATCTGCGATTGTATGTATTATTTTATCTGCACGCCACCTGCATTCATATTCGTTCCATACCAAATATATGTAGCTTTTTAAGCAGGTTATAAACTCTCCTATACACAAACACATGACATCGACAGATGGCTCCTATAGGACAGGTATACACCAAAGGAATATACCGGGAGGAAAAATTCGTTTGAAATCCACCATCAGGTCCGGCCAGATTGTGAGGCCTAGAGATCATCTGGAGACACCTGGCTCAGTTGTAAGACCCGTGTCCTTGGCAAAGACCCCAAACACTCATAAGTTTAGGGTAGGTGGTATTTGGAATGGCGTGGTCGGTGCAGGGCGGAGGTTCCAGCATTATACTGCCATCACCTCATAAGGCTCGTTACGTTTGCCCTAATTCTGCGTACAGGAGGAAATGTGCGGCGCCTTGCTGTGGATCACTATTAAATTGTAAGTTCCATATATTAATGTATGTTCATGTTATTCGCGATCCATTTTCTCAGGGTTTCTCTTGGTTTTAAATGTATTAATGAAATGCGCCTCTTATTCTCTCTCTCTCTCTCTCTCTCTCTCTCTCTCTCTCTCTCTCTCTCTCTCTCTCTCTCTCTCTCTATATATATATATTATATATATATATATATATAGTGTGTTGTGTGTGTGTGTGTGTGTGTGTGTGTGTGCGCGTGTGCGCGTGCGCGTGTGCGTGTGCTTGTGCGTGTGTATGAGTGGATCTTCATAAGAGACCATTTTTAAATGTGGATCACTTTCACAGAATGATGCAAGCATCACGTGAAAGCATGATATAATATGACATTGTCTTTATAGAGTGTGTGTGTGTGTGTGTGTGAACTGATGTTCATAAGAGACCATTCTAAATACTGAAATGCCCAGGATGCTTATACGAAACCATAACATAGTTAGTGTACATCTATAGAGCTTTATATTTTAATTACGCTTTTGTTGCATGCAGCGGGGAGTTTATCGATTAGCTGCAGTTCTTTAAACGAACAGGGCTCACTTCACCCGTCAGGTACCACACACAGATAACGTATTCATTTATATATACGTGATAGATGTTCACATGCCACATGAATATATATATATATATATTATATCTGGATCATTTGGTGTACAACTCTGTTGAAAGTTTTCTTTGGCGGTTTCTTTATAGTAATTTTTCTTGTGAGCTGATTGCATGTTAATATTCTTTCTTTCTGTTTCCTGTTTAGTAGCTGTCATCTGTCATATATATCCATATCACATATAGTTTTAAACGCACACGCACGCACCCACACACACACATACAGACCTACGGACTAATTACTTTTGACTTATTTATATATATGTATGTATGTATGTATGTATGTATATGTATATGTATATTATAGATTTTCATAGGTACGATATGTACAACCTGCTCGTCTGTATAACGTTCCTTTTACATTGAAAATGCGTAGTTTCATGATGTGTTTAGTATAAATAATTAAAACTTTGAATATACAATGATATATATACATTCATACAGACATACATACATATGTACACACGCACACGCTCACACGCTTAACTAACTACCTTTTTAGTGAGGATTTCCTGTGCTGGTGATTCTTCATCTGCTGAGCCCGTGTCATCAACGGCTACTGCTTCAAAGTCTCGAGAAATGTTGAATGCTGATATAAAGGCAGATGAAAGCTTAGAAGAAGAAGCTAGGGACTTTGCTAAACAAATTCAGGTAGTAAACGTATGCATATACATATATTTATATAGTATGTATATATGCAGCTGTTAGGCTTTTACTTTGGTACCTTTCTTATGGAACATTAACTTACATGCTATAGATTTGCATGTATGTACACATTATATGTGTGTATATACATATCACTTTAATTATAACTGGTTCTTTAGACTACTATTCCTTGGCTGTAACAGTGTATTTGATATGTTGTCTAATATAATAGATTTTGTGGGCGTGCAAACTCAAATTGCTCCTTGTCTATCTTAGCCGCGAAGGAACTAGTTGCACCTTGGTTAGTATATTCTGCACATCCTTTTAGCACCCACACATTAACTGTGATCTGGCCTGTAGAAAACTTATTGCTAGTTTAGCCGTGTTCAAGCTTAAACTCTTTACGGTATGTTGTTAATATTTATGGTTTTACATTTTCGCTCAGGCTTTAAGAGGTGGGAAAAATAAACTGAAGGAACAAGATGAGGCGCTTCCAAAAGTGGTTCCTCCTCCAGGAGATGGTCAACGAATATACGAAATCGATCCGTATCTGAAGAACTACAGAGATCATCTTGAATACCGGTAATTAAACAGTTTAACTAGGACACACACACACACACGCATGCATGTGTGTAGATATATGTCATATCAATATATAATAGTCATCTACACAGAAAGTTCTTTATAAGTTCATTATAACTGCGTGTAATGGAAATATTACACCACACACACACACACACACACACACACCACACTTTATATGCATTTTTTTATAGTACGCATTCTAGATTTACCTAGCATACATGTACAGGCACATCATCTTCAGGATAGATATTTGATTCATGCACCGACATATATATAAGTTATTGTATGTGTAACTCTTTAGCTTCTCATAGTATGTACGGTATACGTTCCCTGGTTATATCAATAAATTGGTGAGGAACCAGAGACGTCTCAGATATTATATATAGGTATTAGATAAAATGACAATATAACATAATAGCTATATATAGCTATCACTGTATGGCTTCAGGTACGCACAGTACAAGGCTAAAGTTGAGGCAATAAACAAGCATGAGGGAGGTCTCGAGGTGTTTTCAAGGGATACGAGAATTTTGGCTTCAATCGAACGTATGTTAATCATTTTTTAATGGCGGATTTAACAAGAGATTAGTCCGCATATTATCGGTTTTGCAGTGCCGCTGGTATTACGTATCGCGAATGGGTTCCTGCTGCAAAGTCTGCATCTCTCCTGGGTGATTTTAACAACTGGAACCCAAGTTCACACATGATGAAAAAGGTATACTGATGTACGTGTGTGTGTGTGTGTGTGTGTGTTTGAGAGAGAGAGAGAGTCTGTATACACTGGACACACGTGTGTGCGTCTGTATACTACTTGTGATTATGTATATCTAAAGTAACATAGGTACAAACACACACACACACAAACACACACGCCATCGATCTGTAGACTCGTATGTGTACATGTATGTGTGTCTGTATCCAAAAGAGATTTCATTGGTTTGTGTAGAACGAGTTTGGTGTATGGGAGCTCTTTCTACCCAATAATCCAGATGGTTCTCCAGCTATTCCCCATGGCTCTCGAGTTAAGGTATGATTAAGCTTCAAAGCATCATATGGCCATTACTATAAATAAACATGAAAGTATCGATTATAAACTTAACATTTAAGGATATATTATATATACACATATTTCGTATTGGCAGATACACATGGAAACGGCCTCCGGCTCTAAAGATTCTATTCCAGCATGGATCAAGTTTGCAGTTCAAGCGCCTGGTGAAATTCCGTACAATGGAATATATTACGACCCTCCACCAGAGGTCTAATATCCCATAATATAATATAATAGTTATAATATAATAAAGATATCAGTTATAATATCACTAAGAATGTAATATAATTGATACAGGAAAAATACGAGTTTAAGCATCCACGCCCAAAACGGCCCAGGTCACTACGGATATACGAGGCCCATGTCGGGATGAGCAGCACAGTTAATATTTTGATTTACATGCCAATATTATTAAATACATATATATATATATAATGTAACAGGAGCCGAAGGTGAATACGTATACTGCTTTTAGAGACGATGTATTGCCACGGATTAAAGGACTAGGCTACAATGCTGTTCAACTCATGGCTGTTATGGAACATGCTTATTACGGCAGCTTTGGGTAAGATTTTATATCTTAATTTGTGTTATATATGCATGTGTGGGAACGCTTTCACAATCCACCCCCCTTTTGTATGTTAATTAATTAAAACTTAATTAATCGGAAGAAAAAACATGTATATAAAGAAAACTTATATATACCAAATCATATATTTAGCATTAACCCTGAGGGTCGTTTTAATTTAGATCCTCTAAATGCATATAAAATTATTAACATAATTAACTTAATTAACCGTGGTTAAGGAAGGGGGCTGGATTGTGAAAACTTCGCATGTATGTATAATTTATGATGTACATAACTCAATGTGTATAGTCTATATGTATGTTTTGTATTGTTTCCCACGACATCTCTTGGATTCAGAAGTTCGTCTGTTGTAACATATTACTGTACATGTGAGTTGTGTGTGTGTGAGAGAGAGAGAAAGAGAGAGAGAGAGTAAGTGTGACAGAGATCCCTTAATATACGTCTGTCGTTTGTGGCAGTTATCATTCACAAACTTCTTTGCACGTGAGCAGTAGGTGCGGTACACCTGACGAAGTTAAAAAGTCTTATTGACAGAGCTCACGAGCTTGGTCTATTGTTTTGATGGACGTTGTCCACAGGCAAGTAATATATATATATATTGGCATGTGCATCTATATACATATATGTGTATGTGTATACATGTATTGTGTGGACTAATGTGAAACCTCTACAGTCACGCGTCAAACAATGTACTGGATGGTTTGAATATGTTTGATGGAACCGATTCACATTATTTCCACTCCGGAGCTCGTGGATATCACTGGATGTGGGATTCAAGGCTGTTTGACTACAGTAACTGGGAGGTACTGTTTTATATTTTATTAATCTTGCTATCATTTAATCATTGTCTTCGGTAATTAATATTTCTTGTAGGTGTTAAGGTTTCTTCTTTCAAACCTCCGGTGGTGGATGGAAGAATACAAGTTTGACGGTTTCAGATTTGATGGCGTTACATCCATGATGTATACACACCATGGATTGCAGGTTCTCTCTCTCTCTCTCTCTCTCCATGACATATATACATACATATATTACACGTAGCATGACACATTTTCTTTTTCAGATGACTTTCACAGGACAATACTCTGAGTACTTTGGATTAACAACAGACGTGGATGCGGTTGTGTATTTAATGCTTGCAAATGATATGTTACACTCATTGTACCCACAGACAATTACAATTGCAGAAGATGTGAGTTTGTTACATGGTTATTTACTTAAACTATAGTTTAGTTATTCTGCAATATAGCTCTACAATTCGTATTACTCTGATACATACCTCACATGCATATAACATGTAATAGACTTATGTACTTGAGTTTGCATCTGAAGCAATATAAACATATGTAGACGTACGCATCTATACGTCTCTCAATAGAAGTAGATATATGTATGTATAAATGTTTTTTTTTTGTCTTAAATACTGCAAAAACTGTACTTTTTTTTAATCTATACACAACATTTTCAATCATATATTATATCAGGTTAGTGGGATGCCTACACTATGTATACCAGTTCCGGAGGGTGGAGTAGGATTTGATTATCGACTTCAAATGGCCATCGCTGACAAGTGGATTGAGATTTTGGAAAAGTAAGCTTTTGTTTTAATTAATAGTTATTCACTATTGTTGCTATATTAATAATGAGTATTATTATAAACATACAGATTGAAAGATGAAGAGTGGAACATGGGAAATATTGTATTCACATTGACGAACCGACGGTGGATGGAGAAATGCATCTCATATGCTGAGAGTCATGATCAAGCCTTAGTTGGGGATAAGACTTTGGCTTTCTGGTTGATGGATAAGGTTGTAAATATAATAAATTATATATCTATAATTGTATATAAATAATACACTCTTATTGGTACGTATATCGTACACGTGTGCATACATATGTGATATTGTATGTTGGTTTTTGCAGGATATGTACGACCATATGGCATTAGACAGGCCATCTACACCACGTATAGATCGCGGAATAGCTCTTCATAAGATGATTCGGTTGATAACTATGGCTTTAGGAGGAGAAGGCTATCTTAACTTCATGGGAAATGAATTTGGCCACCCAGGTTTGCCCATCTCTCTTCAACACACACACACACACACACACACACATGCTCATATGGATTTGTTGTTGTAGAATGGATTGACTTTCCACGAGCTGATCAGCAGCTCCCAAATGGGAAGTTCATTCCCGGCAATGGGAACAGCTTTGATAAGTGCAGAAGACGTTTTGATTTGGTAAGCATTATTTCGAGTGTGTGTGTATGTGTGTTAATAGTTTTAACTCGTTATGTAATGTGCAGGCCGATGCTGATTACCTTAGATACAAAGGACTTCAAGAGTTCGATCGGGCAATGCAGGAACTTGACGCTAAATATGAGGTAATATACTTTTATTCACATGCACGCAGGCAAATATGTATGTATGTATGTATGTATGTATATGTGTGGTAGAATGTGTCATATCTGTAGCTATTTAGATGTGTCTGTATGTGTATTGAAAATTTATTTACAACTCATGTTATTCATTTAACATAAGTGATCTAATCTTGTTTAAATATTTGATTTACAGTTTATGGTGGCTAATCACGAATATGTTTCAAGGAAGAATGAAGGCGACAAAGTTATTGTTTTTGAGAAAGGTGACCTTGTGTTTGTATTTAATTTCCACTGCAGGAAGAGTTTTACAGATTACCGTGTTGGCTGTTTGAAGCCAGGCAAATACAAGGTGTGTGCATGGGTGTGTGTGTGTAACTATGTACAATTGAATACGCGTTCTTATTTAGTGTGTGTGTGTTCATTCACACATAAATACTTATGCAGGCGGTACTTGATTCTGATGAGAAACGTTTTGGTGGCTTTGGTAGAATAGACCACTCTGCTTTCTTCTTTACTAATGTAAGTTCTCTCTCTCTCTCTTGCATAGTTTAGCTATCTATAACAATTGAGTGTATACATTTACTATATTAATTCTTTATATATACATAGGAGGGATGGTACGACGATCGACCGCAGTCTTTTCAAGTTTATGCTCCATGTAGAACAGCAGTTATATATAGTCTTATAGAAGATTCAGAATCACATCAACATCAACAGAAAGATATTTTTGTGGAAGTTCAACCTTCAATTCCAGTTCGCAACATGTAAATATTTTAAGGAATTATTTTTTTTAAGGACATTATGGGCTGTTTTATTAATTTAAAAAATAATTTTGTATACAACTCAAAAAAATATGACATTACATCCATGTGGTGCAAATTGTGTTGTGAAAGTTATTAATTAACTCGACGATTGGTGAAAAAGTTTCATGGAAGTTGATCCTTTGAACATGTGAAAAACCTTGTGCGATACATTCTTATCAATGACATGACTTTAGATTGTCGGCTGGTTTCTACACGGTCGCCCACCTGCATAGCTTGGGGCTCCTTGCATGTCTATGGGGTACTGCTGCTTCTACTCTATCCATCTGCACTGCTCTAACCCGCCTTTCCTGTGGGGCTGCACTGCCTGCATGGCTTCCATCGCCACTGCAGGATTAGTAGTGGCTCCGACACCTTTTGCAGGCCCCATCTCCTTCGCTACCTAAGAGGATCTATATTGGTCTGTACCAACTCCTGTGGTGCCCCATTTCCTTCGCTCGCGGGGAGTTGCCATGGGCTGCGCCGCCTCCTGCAGCGCCTCAATCTCCACCGTTAGTTGCGGACATCTATAGCAAGTTGTGCCACCTTCTGTGGCTCCCCCAATATCACCCAATAAAAGGCTACATATACTAGCTGAATTGCTAACTACCTAGCCAATTATTAAAAGGAATATCTTTGTGCAGAAATATCCCATATCACTCCCACTCGAGCACAAGTGTGCCCGCTCTTAAGAAAAAAATCTTGCTAATGCCAAAAAAATCTTGCTAATGCCGAGTGTTTTGACGTGTCACTGAAACTAGAGCCTTAATAAAGATATCTGCAGCTTGGTTCTTTATGCGGCAGTGTACTACCTCGAGAACATTATGGGTGACTTAATCTTGAATAAAATGAAAGTGCACCTGGATGTGCTTGGTCATCCCATGATACCAAGCATTCTTTATGAGAGCAATCGCACCGAGGTTATCACAATAAACCACTGTTACTGCACTTTGAGGATAACGAAGTCCATCCAAAAAGTTGGTGAAGCCAACTGCACTCCTTTGCTGATTGTGTTGCTGCTACATATTTCACTTCAGTTGAAAAGAGCGCAATAATTGTCTACCATTTACTGCACCATGTGATAGCACCACTTCCAAGAAGCTAGAGGTAGACTTCCTTTGATCCACTTCACATGCAAAATCTGCATATGTGAAACTGAATAAGTGCATACATATGGTAGGAACTTTGTTGTAAGTGAGATCAAAATTCTGCATTTCTTTGAGGTAGCAAAAAATTCGTTTCACAGCAAGCCAGTGGACATGTTCAAGAGTCTCGAGAAACTGAGATACCTATCCCACTACAAATGCTAAGTCTGAACGTGTACACACTATTAAGTAGATGAGACTACCAATCATTTGCCTACTCATCTGTTGTTGTTCTTCTAGTGTCTATGGAGCATGGTCCTTACTAAGGTGAGAACCAACTTCCATTGGTGTCAATGCTGAGTTGATCTCTACAAGACCAAACTTCTAGAGAATTTCTTTTGTATATTTTTGCTACAACAACTCAATGGTGCCAAACACTCTGTCTCGAAGGATCTCTATGCCGAGGCAAAAATGAGAAAGTCCAAGGTCCACTGTCTTGAAACGTGCATGTAACTTGTTTGAGGTTCTGTAACACCTTTCTTGTGGGACCAAAGAGAAGACAATCGCCAACTTAAAGAGTAAGGTAAATGCAACTCAAACCTGACTTGCGTAGATAGTCTATTGAGGTGCTCATGAAGCCAATGGAGAGAAGATAGCTATTCATCTTCTCGTACCACTTCTATGGAGACTGCTCGTGTCCATAGAGTGCCTTGCAAAGTTTGCAAACTTTACGTTCTTTTCCTTGAACCAAAAATCCCTCGGGTTGCATGACAAAAATATCTTCATCTAAGTCACCATTTAATAAAGCTATTGTGACATCAAGCTACTCCACTTGAGATTCTGCTGCGCTGCAATATTGAGAAGGAGCCTGATCGACACCATCTTCATGATCGGAGAAAAAGTCTCATTATAATCTAGGCCTTCTACCTAGAATAGCCTTTGGTGACTAATTTGGCCTTGTACTTGACGTTGAGCCAAAAGATCCACTTCGTCTTAATTGGTTTTCTACATGGAGGAAGATCCACGAGCTCTCAAGTTCCATTCTCTAAGAGGGATGAGTATTATGAGTTTGTTATTGCACGCCACTGCTCTTGCTTAGAACTAGATAGAGCTTCTCGTAAATTCTAGGGATGAGAATATCACGGCCTTGTTGGAAAACTGGATCTAGAAGCCCAAGCATTGTTTGTTGCAATTCTAGAGAAATAAAATGCATTAGAATCACTTGGATTTGTCTGAGTACGTTGAGCCTGCTATGAAGCTTGTCGTGTAGCTTGAAGGTCAAGCCTATCTTGGAATTGTGCTCCAGCTTTTGTAAGCATACACAATCTGGTGGATCTGCGAAGAATGGGGGAAGCTTAGGTGCTCCCACCCAGGTGGAGATGACCCTTTTAAACTAAGAAGATCACTCTCACCAAGGTCTTGCACTCTTGAGGCCAAAACTACTACATCACTAGTGCTTGGAGCCGCATGTGTTGGAGACACATTGCCATGTCTGTTTGGTATTGAAATCAGCGAATTTAGTTGGAAGTAAATTTGCTGTCGTACAGTGGTCTGAAAGCAAATTTGCTTTAGTATTAGCAAATAATTTATTATAGAATATTCTGTCTATATTAGATTCTTTATTATATTCTGTGAATTGGCGTATATTTTGCTGCATTAATTCACTTGTTTGGGTGAGATCCTCTCGAGCTCTTCAATCACATCCATGCCTAGGTTAATCACTGAGACTCTTCAGGAAAGAAAACTGAATACTCGCTACTGTTTGTTCTTCTATTGCATTTTTATATAAGTGATTCATATACATATAGTAACACATGTACACGTGCGTAAGTTCTGCAGTATGATATCAAATGCATCTATTACAAATGAAATTACAAACATGTTCAGGAAAGCCTACGTTTTCTAAATGGCCTTGTGGACCGTCTCAACCCCGGGTTTTGTTTAGGCTGCTCCTGTGGAGCTTCAGGTTCTATTGCTGCATGAGGCAGCTCTGGCTCAAGTTCTTCAACAGGCTGCTCTTCTGGTTGAGGCTCTGGCTCCTGCTCTTGCTCCAAATCCTCTTCAACCGGTTCAGTGAGCTCAGAAAGTGACTTATACTTCCTGTTCCTTGATAAATCATCACCTTCAAAATCGCTTTCCTCCCACTCCTCAGGGATCAAAGCACCATCTTCCCCGCTGAAAATAAAAAAAGAACATATTAATACAAGTAACCTAGAATTTTAGCAAACTTACAAGCGAGTGTAGCCACTATTCTCTTCATCATCCGCTTCTTCATCAAGTTGAGCTTCAACTTGATTGCATCTTGATCCACATCTGGATCTACCTGCTGAGCCTGAGACAATGATGCGCTCGATGGGAATAGTTGCTTCACGGTTCCATGATCCACAGAAGTTGCTGGCCTTCGTTTCTTCATGCGGCTGTTGTAGTAGATATAAACTAACTTTTTCACACGATCTTCCGTCAACCTATAAAAAAAAGATAATTCATATAAAATAAAAATAAAAAATAAAAAAAATAAATTAAATTAAATTAAAAAAAAAAAAAAATCAGCTAAGCAGCTCTGAAATATAAAATTAAAAATATATATATATATTACCTGTTCCGTTTAACAGTATGGACGTTCTTTATTGCGCTGAAGTTTCTTTCAGCTGAGGAATTTGAAGCTGCCATCCCTAGAATCGAGCAGGCAACATCTCGTAGCTGTCTTGCATGTTTGCAAATTGCTCCAGAGGTTGACCACACGTTGAAAGGATTCACATCGCACCTGGCAGCACTGGAAAGCTCTATGTCGGCCACGCTTCCCTTTGAAAAGCATTGGTGAATCCGACGTAGTCCCTAAATTGAGCTGTGAAGGTGAAATGATCCTCTGTTCCAGGCTTGCAGAACTGCTCGGCGACCTCATACAGTTGCTCGTATAACATCTCGAGATTCTCATCTCCTGAAAGCTGGCTTACTCGTCGTGCATGCAAGGATTGAGACAGTGAGCTGCTGCAAACAAGCTGCAGCCCTTGAAGTCTCTCTCCCGTTCCTCTACAATTTGGAGAAGAACCTCTTGTTGTCTGGAGCTAAAACCTGCCGCTGCTTGGGTTGCTGCTCTGATGTTGCTCCAGGCCTGCCAAACAAACCCTATGGAACTCCAAATTCTATCGAACTCACGTATGGTGAAGAAGACTGGTTTTAGAAGCTCCTCGATCCGTGCAATCCATGTCCAGAATTCAGCTCCAAAAACAACCTCTTCAAGCTCCTTTGCTTGTTGCTTCAACGCTGAGCTTTGAGTACACAGCCACTCCTTGTACTCCGGTTCCTCAAAAATCCCCAGAACCGTTTCCTTAACATCCAACAACCGTTGGAGCATCAAGAAGTTCGTGGCAAACCTTAAAAATAAATCACTATTAATAATAAATAATAATGAATAATAAGTTAATAATAATAAATAAATAATAAGTAAATAATAACTATTAAAGCAGGAGCTTATTTACCTTGTTGTACATGGCCGAATCAACTCCTTCCTGCAACCTTTCGCAAGGTTCCGGTCCCGGAAAAGCCTCAACACCCGTCCATGATTCCTCACAAACATCACAATACTTGCTGCTTGCACCAACCATTTCTGGATGAACTTCAACTTACACCAGGAGGTGAGAATGAGGTTGAATGCATGGCATTGACAGCCAATGCTCCAGAACAGTTGCCCCTGGCTGCGATACAAGTTCTCCAACAAGGCTCCACACTTCCTCATATTTGCTGCGTTGTCCATGATTATTGAAAGGACCTTCAGCGGGGGTAGATCGCCTCCAGAAAACCGGTTACACACGCATCAATCTCTTTCGAGAGAAGCTCTACAAGAGCTTCACCTACATGACATAAAACAAAGCTTAGCTGAGCTGAAAAGATAAAATAAAGCTTACTTGTTGTGTTCTCCGTGTTAATGCTTGTGTAGAAAAAATCCCGAGACTGAGATGCATCAACAAGCATGATGTTAACCACATGCTCGGAGTTCACATTTTTCCAACCGTCTGTAACAACAGATAAAGGTCGAGGAAAAGAGGAGCTTCTAGCCTCAGTGATAGCAGCTTCCAGCTCATGCATCGCATCACTATACACTTCCTCCAGTATTTCATGTGAAGCATGTTGACGGTTGGAACCTTGTAGCCGGGGAAGCCGGGTATGATTGTTAAGTCTTGAGCCTCCTGGAGTAGGGGATCACTGAAAACATTGAAAGGAACACCTGTACGAAAGGCCCACTCTGCCAGCTTTTTTCTAAAAGCTTTACCAAGGTGGTGCATGCGCTCGGGGTCAAACCAGCCCGATATGATGTGGCAGCAGCTCTAGGCGAGTTTCTTCGTCTGTGAGTTGGAGAGGATGATGCACCAACATTGAAGTTCAAGACCCGGTTGTCAATGACTTGGTTTTGCTGGGTGACTCGGTTGAACCCTTGGAAGCGAAAGTTCTGGTTGAAGATCTCAGAGAGATCATCCAAAACCGGCTGGGCCTGCTCCTCTCGAATAACCTGGAACTTCTGGCGAAGCTCTTGATCATCAAGGAGATCCATAAATTGCCATGCATCTCGGTCGCTCCAGTCAGGCACTCTAGAAATGGATTGATCCCGTCTCGGCTGCTTGGTGGGCTTGTGGAGTTGGACCCTGGAAGCTCACTCCCGGATCCAAAAACCCTTGGAGGAACCGGTGTTGGTGGTCTCGAGGATGAAGACCCAGCTGAGCGCCTCGCCCTTCAAGCCCTGCCCCTATCATCTCTTCTCCCAATGATGCTGACCCCGTCCCCTACCTCTTGTTCCCCGGCGTCCGCTCCCTCTAGCCCCCCCTCTGGGAGCTGCCGCCTGTGCTCTGCCAGAGGCACCGCTAGACCCTGTGCCGCTTGACCTGTTTCAGTTGCAGCTGCTCCGCTGGCCGCCCTGCCCTCCTGGCCATCAAGCTTGGTCCCCCTGCCGCCACCGCTACTCCTGTTGATGCCCGCCACTGTCCCTGTTCCACCTGTCGCTGCCCCTATTCCACTTGCCGCCGCTGGATCTCCCTCTCGCCGCCACTACCCTCAGACACTGCTACTCCCTCCCTGGCCGCCGCCGCCCTTGCTGCACCAGCCGCTATTGCCACGGCTTCTTGTCCAGCTCTTGAAACCCTAGAATGGGTCAATGCCTCTTGTCGTGCGATCCGTTTCCCCCTTTTCTCATTTATGTAAGAGTTATATTCTTTGGTGCTAAAACCACTACAACGAGCTTCCTTTTAGCTTCTGAAGCTTTACATCTCTTTCTAAGAGATGGATGAGTTTTCAGGATGTGTTTGATCACTTGCTGAGGCCTAAAATGTTCACTATAATAGTAATCACAATGCGTGCAGTAGTAAGCATTGTTCCTGAATACACAATACTGTCTCACATCGATGTCACTGTCTGCCATTTTCAGAGTCTCACTCACGAGCTTCACTTTCACTATATTAAAAAAATGTAAAAAAATCTGAAAAAGTAAAAATGAGTTTGACAAAGAGAACAGAATATTTTTATCAACTGAATTATAATAAGCAAAAAACATAATTTTAATTAATTATGATTAATTGTGAAAGATTTTTTTTTGCCAAACAAAGTCACTGATTGAAAGTGCTTGGGCTAAAAGGTGGAGATGACCCTTTTAAACCAAGAAGATCACTCTCACCAAGGTCTTGCACTCTTGGGGCCAAAACTACTACATCACTAGTGCTTGGAGCCGCATGTGTTGGAGACACATTGCCATGTCTGTCTGGTATTGAAAGTGCTCGAGCTAAAATCGTCTTTGTCATCATTTGCAATTGCCACAAATCATTGACACTCAACTGGTGGGTCGATGGCTACGAGAAGATTGTGAGTAGAATAAGTTCGAGACTTGTCAAATATCACATCTCGGCTGTGAAAGATCTTTGAGTTGGACAAATGAAAGAGCTTGTATGCCTTCATTTGATCCCTATATCCCAGCAAGATACCTTTGAAACTTGAGTTTCCAAGCTTGTCACGATGTTCTTTAGAAGAAATGCATACGCCACACATCCAAAGATCCTCAAGTGCTTGAGATTTGGTTTCTTGCCATACCATTGCTCGTACGATGTCTGGTTAGAGACAAATAAAGTAAACTGGTGGTTCTTAGATACACCACTGTTGCCACAACATCGCACCAAAAGGTCTTCAGCAAACTATCATCTCGAAGAAGTGAGCGGGCAGCTTCTTGGAGTGTCATGTTTGCTCTCTTAGCTATCCCGTTATGTTGCTATATGTTTAGGGCTGAGTATTGTCTCTCAATGCCAACATCATCACAAAGCTTGATGAACTACTTGGAGGTGTATTCTTTGCCATCGTCGATGCAAAACTTCTTAAGTTTCTTGCCTGTCTGAAGCTTTGCTCAAGTCTTGAACATAATGAATTCTTCGATCACCTCAAACTTTCTAGCAAGAAACTTAACAACAATCATGCATGAGTAATCGTCCACAAAAGTGACAAAGTAATGCTTGTTGTCTTTAGATAGCACGGGCATCGTGCAAACATCAAAGTGGACCAGTTCCAAGATTTTTGTAGCTCTCGTGGCACCACTTGCTTGTGTTGCTTTGCTACTAACACATGATTTGCAAAACATTAGCAATTGTGAGGTAATGTGAAGCCCATCAACAATGTGTTTGCTTGCAGGACTTTTAATGTCCTAGAGGTTTGTGTGTCCTAACCGGATGATGCCATGTTTGGAGATCCACTAGAGACCTACAAACACTAGCTGCTGTCAAGGTTGTTCTGGGTACTCCACCACTGCATTAAATCTATACAAGCCAACATAACGTCTTCCACTTGCTACGATTTGGTTGTCCTTCATGATTAAGCACTATGTTTTATTGAAGATAAGATTTATATTATGGTCTACAACCTTACCAACGGAGAAGAGAGTCTTTTTGACACCAGGAACAAAATATACCCCGTTCATAGCCACAACCTGCCTAGAGGCAAGATGAACTTTGATAGTCTCGACTCTAAACACACTATGTGAGTAGTTGTCACCCTAGAAAATTCTCTTGTTGTCTGGAAGTGGCTCCAATCTGCTGAATAATTCCTAAATATGTGTCATGTGCTAGTTAACTCCACTATCCAACCACACAACTTCTCTTTGATCTGGAAGGCCAAACTCAGAATCCTTGGTAGCGAGAGCTTGGAGGTCAATGCTAGAAGCCATGAAGAGACTACCATTGCTTATAGCATCATCCTCTACTCATGCAAAATTAGTAGCCTGCTTTCCTTTTTGGATTTCCTTGGCTCACTTGGTAGCTTCATTTGGACAATCATGAGCAAAATGTCTTGGTTTCTTGAAGTGTTGCAAAGTCCATTGTTCTTCCGCTTTTTGATCTTTTTCTTGTATGGTTGACTGTTGTTGTTGCCCTTGGTGGCTCTGTTCTAGCGTGGCCCAAGTCTGTCCCAGAGAGACACCTTTTTTTGGTAGCAAACATGGCCAAATCAGGAGTTGAATTTGCAATCTGGGTCGTTCCCAATAAGGTTTCCATGGCAATCATCTCATTGACGACATTGATAGATTTTTCCCACAGCACATCCAAGAATGCCGAGTGTGCGAGTGTCCAACTTGGTCCACTCCTTGATTGCATCCATGTTCTCTGATGTTGGCTTGGTATTGATTCCAGAAACAATTCCCCACAGATTCTTTTCATGCCCAATAAATTACTACCCAAGAAATTACCACTCAGATACCATGTTGAAAAGTATATTACTTAAAATTTTTCTTATATGTAAAACATTGTGTGTGAGGTTATTATATACATCAATGAGCTTGTACATCTTCAACTTCTTTTAAATAGTAACACCTCTCATGTCATATAAGGGGAATATTCTTAACAAATTGTTGATGTTGATCTTTGTAGGTCTCTTACTCATCACAAATTGCATTTAAGTTGGTAATCAAGCATATGCATAGTAAATATATTTTAAAGTGAAAAAAAATTAAATCTTTAGTTTGACTCTTTGAGAACAACTGCAATAATTCTTTGGATTTCTTTAATGGTTGAAATTAGAATAATTTTCTAGACTTATTGCAATTCCTATTACAAAAATGGCCTATTTTAAATTCAATTAAAGTTAAACACTTCTAAGCTAGAGAGTACAAGATCTATAATGCTTTAATATGTTGTTATTTGTGAGACTTTTACATAAATATGAAGTTATTAAAACTAAAGAAGAGTAAATCATAAGATTTGCTTCAAAATATACCTAAATGTCTATGTTAAAAAATATATATGGTATTTAACAATGGATCTTTTAATATTTAATATACAATTTTTCACCACAAATTGCATTTATTTATATGCTTAATTTTATGATTATAGAGAAACCTAGTTCTTTAAAAGGGATTTTTTGTTTTTATTTTTGACTAGGTCTTTTTACATAATTATCTTTTGTATGACCCTAATGTTGCACATAATGTAAAGGAGTCTTCTTATGTTTTTAATATTGTCATTTGTTGATAAAATAATAAACATGTGATGATCAATCCCAACCATGAAAACCATGAAAATCATGAAAATCAATATTGTACAATGTTTTAAATGCATTTGAAAATCATTATTATGGCATTTTCTTTCAATACAACTTTATCATTACAAGTAATTATCTTATTTTACTTTTTTAACCCAATGTGAACAAAATTATAAATTGTTAGGTTTATTGTTTCAAACGCAGCACATGTAACCTCATGAGATAAAAAATCATTTAGAAAGAACAAGTGCAGTGAATTTTCTTTGTAAAATCTATGCAAATCTTTTCGACAGAGGCAAATGTGCGAGTAACTTACTAGTACATCTATTTTCGATTTCTTCTTATGAGTTGAATATGACAAGATATATAAGCATTGTAATCTAGTTAAACTTTGTCTTTTAAAGAGTATCACCAACCAATTAAATTTGAAGGTTATTTTTCACAAGTATCTTATAAATGACTAACATTTAAATCATCTAATCTTAAAGAAGATTAATTTGTCCTTGCGTTCTTGTATATTATACAAGATTTGTGAATGCATCCTTATAACATCGTTGATCCCATACATATATACATGTTTCTTTCTCCATTGCTATGAAGTCCTTATCAATCACCTCATACATTATTGCATTAAATGTAAAGTTTATGAAGAAGCATTTTTATATTGTGGCATATTGCACATAACCAAATGCTCACAATCGTATTCATCTCTTTAAGTTTGTCAAAGAGTTTTGTCAAGTCAAGACACAAGACGATATCTTTATTAAGGCTATTATCGTGAGGCACTATAATCTCTTATTTAATCTCTTTGTGTCTTTCTTCATATTTTTATAAGTGGAAGAGCACATTCTTGAGATTAAGTAATACAAAATGATGAATGATTTATAATGAATTTAATAATTTGTACACTACACTTGAAAGACGGTTGAAAACAAATATAAACGATGGGTCTAATGTTTAATATGACACTTCAATTGATTGGGCAATAATAATCTTGACATCAATTGTATTTGCAACTTCTATAATTACATGTTGAAGTTGCACACTCTCGAGAATATCCTATGTGTCTCCATGCTCTATTGTTGGTATAACTTTTTATGCATACTTAGTTGACCCTGCACATATGAAGTGGCACGACATCAGTCAAGTGCATTTGTTGCTTTTGCATTCCAAGCATATCTGGTTAAAGTACCTCATCAAGGGCCGTGTACATTTGTTTGTGATTAATTTGAAAAGGCTCTTTAATTGCTATGTAACAAACCATGAATGTGTCCCTGACATTTACAATGACATTTTCTTTAAATTTTAAAAAATATACGGAAGTGTACATATGTTTGTATGAAATTGTGCAGCAATGTGCAATCTTCAGAGTGCCAAATAGCTCTTCCCTTAACATGCCAAGTAAAATTCCCACATAAGCACATTGTATATAAAAATGTTAATAATAAAACGGGGTCTGGCCTGCATGTCTTGCAAGCGAGACGTGGCAGTGTGTGGTTGGACGTGTGGATGATACTGTACCATATTGGGCACTCTTCCACCCCCGTCTTCCACATTAAAACAGCATCTGATAAAGAGTCATTCTGCATAACAACACACACACACTCGCATGTATATGTTTGTGTATTCACAAACTACATAATATCACGTACACACACACACACACACATATATCAGAAGTTGCCAAATGAAAGTATAAAACCCGTGCTTCACATAATCCTCATGAGTTTGTGTATACACACACACATGTATCATAGAAAGTTTCACTGCATCACAATATACTGTTGTATATCATGTAGACTACTATGCAGGTAAACATCGGTTAGTATATCAAGTATAATAATGCTTCTATGTGCGTGTACCATATGTCACTTAACACTCATCCGGCATATCTTATAAACATTCGTATATATTTGGTAAATACAGACTATACCAAGATATACACACAATTGTAGTTGTATAAAATAACATATAATATATATACACCGTATCGTAGTAGGGACATACGAGTATAATGGCATCTATATACCCATATAACATCCATCCTTACATATAAACATACGTGAACAATATGTAAGAATATGTACTGAGGAAACCCGTCTTGTGTGATCTAGCCCGGCTTTCAGAGGGTAGTGAATTTAAATAAGATATATCCTTAATGTATATTTTATGGTCGATGTCTTAGAAAATTATTAAAATACTTTAGTTAACTGAAATAAAAAATTTAAAACTTCCATGCTTAACATATAGCACTTCAAACATAATATATATTATATTCTAGATTTTTTATAATGGTCATTTTCAGATGAAGTTTTAAATTAAAAAATTTAATCGTTTCTAATATTAAAATTTATCTATTAAATCTATTTCATATTATTTTAACACACACAGATACAACACCCACACACGCACACACAGACGCGCTTATGCAATGTACGTCGAGACAGTGTTTTGCCAGGACATGACATGTGTGCAAATGAGAGTGCACCAGCTGTACGATGAGGATCATACGACATGCCATGGTGTAACCCATTATTTGCCACATATGCAAAAAGTACATGCATGCTAATAAAACGGGGTCTGGCAGAGAGGACACGTGGACTTGTGCGAGGAAGAGAACCACTTGTACAGGCAGGCACCATGGAACTTATGCCTACATGTCTTGCAAGCCAGACGTGGCAGCGTGTGGTTGGACGTGTGGATGATACTGTAGCATATCGGGCACTCCTCCACCCCTTCAAACTCCCTGTCCACGTTCTTCTTCCACATTAAAACAGCATCCGATAGGGAGCCATTCTGCATAAGAAACACACACACACGCATTTTTATATGTTTATGTATTTTACAAACTATACAATATCACGTCGCAGAAGTTGCCAAATGAAAGTATAAAACGCATAAAACAGGTCATGCATCATGCTTCACATAATCCTCAAAGAGTTTGTGTATCAACACACACACACGTGTATCGCAAAAGTTTCACTGTGTCACAGTGTTACAAATACGCACTGTTGTATATCATGTAGACTACTACTATGCAGTAAACTTTGGTTAGTATATCTAGTATAATAATGTTTTCTATGTGCACTTAACACTCAAGATAAGTATCCGGTAAATCTCAGGGTATATAAACATTTGTATATATTTGGTAAATATATACTGTATATATACCGATATATATACACACATACATACATGTATATCACATATAATATATATACACCGTATCGCAGAATGGACATACGAGTATATGATTGCATCTATATACCATATTGTATATCATATAACATGCATATAAACCTACGTTAGTCTCTCTCTCATATGTAAGAATACGTACCTGGTTTCTGAGGAATGCAGCCATGGAAAGCATGCACTTGCGTAGGAGGCTCTCGCTCACACCCATCCGTCTTGTGCAGTCTAGCTGCACGGCTTTCAGAGGGTAGCAAGTGGGAAGTCTTAGAACTATGTCCATTCCTGCCTCTTCCTTCTTGTATACTGCCACCACCTCTCTCACAGACCTGTTCGCTCTTATTGTCAAGCTCTCATCCGCAATTGCGGCTGCTTGCACCTGTATGAATGTGTCAACACACACATACATATACATTCATATATATAAATACTCACAAACACACATGCATCTATGAAAAGGAGTGGTGGTTGAGACACGAAACAGTGTTTGCACGGACACGCACAGGAGAGCAGAACACCATACTTATATAGGATAAACAGTTCAATACGTGTCTTTTGTGTGCGTGTGTGCGTATGTGCGTGTACGTGTGTGTGGGTGTGTGTGTCAGAGAGAGAGAGAGGGGGAGGGAGGGAAGGAGGCAGGGAGAGAGATGATTTTAGGGTGATAAACCCAAGCAATTGGATAAAAGTGAATCTAATTGAGTATATATAATACCAAAAAAAACCATTAAATAGAAACAAGTTTCATGAATCACAAATCGAAAACGTAAGGAATGAAAAACCCAGGTTAGCATGTAGGATGTATATGTGCATACAATTGTATGTATATATGCTAGAGACATATACATATCAAGAAACATATAAACATACACATACACAACTGTAAATAAGTTTATTTATAGTATAGTCACCTGATTAAGTTGCTCAGATACAAGTTGACGACTGCAATGCTCGGCAGTGAAAGCTTCCACCCCAGCGACTGTGATCTTATCCCTTAATCCATTAAACCACGTCAGTACGGAGCCCGGTAAGACCTTCAACATGAGCCCGTACAGCCCTCCCGCCAAAACCGCAAAGTCCGTACAACTACCGCTCCACAGGAACCCTTCCACAGCGAAGAAGACCGATCCCGTGGACGAGCTCCGCGTTGCCGCTTGTGCAACTGGTGATCTCTCTACAGCACCTACCATTGCAAATAGTTTGCGTATCAATATAAATGATATGTTTATGTAAGTGTTTTTCTAGTAAATATACGAAAGGTTCCTATATATAAAAATTTTAAGAGAGAGAGATGTTGCATATTAAAATAACACACACACGCACATGTAACATGTGTATCTACATTGTGTGCATGCGAGTCTGTAACTCAACATCGAATTGGTACACTAAAACAACACAAACACACACATAACAGATCTCAGTATACACACACATCATGCATTCATGTATATATATCTGAAACATCATTTCTTATACTTGAGTCCAACCATATTGGATATCACACACACACACACACACGCATACACGCACACACAACCTTTCTGTTTTTTCAGGGGAAGATGCTGCAGGAGACAGTCCAAAAGCACTGATGGAATGTTCGAATCCTTTGTATATTGCAACAGTCGCTCTCTCGCTCGTGAATCCGTCACCAGGATTTGTAAGTGACTCAAAAACAGTGCCCATGCAAGGAAATAATGAGCCTGTAATATAATCGTTTATCAATGATGCACACACACACACACACACACACATGCGTGTTGTATATGTGTATAAACACAATAATAGCTTAACTCTAGAGAGAGAGACACACACACACAGAGACAATCTCAGTCTGTCTAACTGACCCGCAAGGTTGATGACAGTCCAGCCTCAGCAAGAGCAGAAGGTGATGTTCTAAGTACAGACAGAAGCTCAGGGCGCATATCCTCAGCCACTTTTTCCATCTGAAAGTCCAAATCGCTTTGCTCATCGTCTTGAAGATCTGGAATAAATAAACACTTAGAAATCTCTATAAGTTACACAGACACACAGAGAGTGTGTGTATGCACATTTCTTTATGTATAATTACATCCAATGTCAATATACAGATTCTACATACGTACTCATATAATGCATATAAATTTTAGACTGCATATTATATATGCCTCTCATTTTTATTATATTTGTATATCTATCGATATACATATAAAGTACTTTATATAGTTTACATGTGCATACGTAAACTGATATACATCAAGAGAACACACACACACACACACATGCACGCACGTGTACATACCTGATTTTTGAACAGCTTTCGAAGATACAGCTTGGTGTTGAAGAGGCTCAGTACACAAAAAGTTGAAGGAAGCCCATTGTAGAGACGGAAGCGGGATAGGAGAGAATAAGAGAGAGTAAAGAGCACTAACTGAGCCTTTCCCCAATCCCCACAAATCCCCAGCCCGAGCAGCAGATTCCCGAGCTCGTGCAGAAGATTCCAGGGATATCTCCGCTATACGGTCCCAGAGTATATTCTGTTTGAGGCGACGTAGGGAAAGCTGTCTGCGTACAGACTCGTTGGTGCTACTGATGGACTCCGTTAGACCCGTCGCAAGGAATATGCGTAAGACATTCTCCGTTGACCGGGTCTCCAAATTTGACCATTCTACCTTGTCCAAACTGCATATAACAAATGATTTAGCATAAGAACAATATATATAAATACAAAAATACATTTATTACATGATATCAACATACGTTCTATATAAATAGACACATTTACATATGTACTGCATATAGTGTGTGCGTGTGTATGTGTGTGCGTGCGTATGTGTGCTATAACTTCGCGCTATCAAGAACCTCACAGTGATTAGTGCATCTCAGTTGGTGTTTTTTAATTTTATTATAGCTCATTCATAAAATAGCACGTTATATAGTAATTATCTACTATAAAACAAACCATTTGTTAAGACTAAATATATATTATATAAAGATAATATATATTCAATACCTTTCTGCTGTTTCCTCTAGGCTCTTTAACCCACGTAGAAGTGAGAGTATGTTTGTTGCAGTAGTTAAAAGATTCAAAGGAATATCCTCTGGAAGAATATCCACTTCGCCTTCACAAATCTTTTCTGCGATGGCTTCAGCCTCTTCTTCGAAGTTTAACACTCCGCTTTCTATCCATTTCCTAGTTTGCCCCAGTGTGAAACTCCATTCGTGAATACCGAAGCTTCTCCAATTATAAGCAACAGATATCCCTACCAGCTTTGCTACCTGTTTAAAATATGAAGTTATTATATAACTATAAGAATATTATCATAAAATGTATAACAATGTTATACACGTCCTAATAGTATAGTATATAAATATGGTACTGCTGTTACAGTGGTTATATAGAGTCCGATGTGTTGAGGTATTAATTCAGAATGTTCTTAATTATAAGATTGCATACGATTGCAAGTTATAAAGACATGCATATATACATGTAGATACCTGCATAAATACATGCATGTGTGGTGTCTATATATATATATATAAGTAAACACATTAATTAGAATTTAACTAACCATGAGCTCCACGGGTGGCTCCAGCATATGCTCGAAATCATTCGAATCTGTGTAGGCGGCTATCTCTTTGCGTAGAAGAAACAGGAGTAAGTTCTTCCTCATTGGTGACACGTCAGCTTTTGAAGCGGCAAATAGAGCTGTTGGACCACCGGCTACATCCAATGGAAAGCAGGCAATTACAACTTTCATCCATTCCATGGTTTCTGCAAATACCACAATACACTTGGAGTTATCTACAATTATACGACACACAAACACATCCATACAGATATAGGTACACAAAAAATACTTAAAGCAAGTGTATATATTTCAGAGTACATTCATAAAAGAAAATGGCATAAATTAAAGAAAGAACTACGTCTCTCTGCATGTGTGTGCGTGTATGCATCTATTCCAGCGTTTATGAATTGTGTAATAACACGGTAAGATAAGCTACATCTAACACATCATTACATACAAATGCACACACATTCATGTGGAATGTATATATGTACAGCCACGTATTGTTCAGTAAATTCAAACGTGCATAATGAAAAAACATACAGACACGTTGTAAATATAAGTATGTTGTGTATCTAATATGTTCATCTACACAAAAACAGACGCAAACTAAAAGTAACAATACTTCAAGCAAGAACTATGTTATACATATAGATTTTGTGTGCGTGCGTGTGTGTGAGTGTGTGATAGAGAGAGAGAGGGAGAGAGAGAGAGAGAGACCTGAATTTGTAGTAGATAATCTCAGAGAAGGTAGGTTTAAAGCAAACTTCAGCCAGCTGCAAAGGCAAGATTCCACAGAATCATCCGAAGAAACACCCTTGCTGATGGATGGCATCAAAACGTCCAGCACATCCGGTAAAATATCTAACTTAACCCCCGGGTGTGAATCGGTCCCCATTAAATAATCCTTAAACAGCTTTTCGGCCTCCTCTCGTGTAAAACCCCCATCACCTTTAAAAATGTGCTCTTAAAACTCTTAAGAATCGTTTATACATGCAGAGGTATAATGTAGGTTTATATACATATATGTAAATATATATAGATATATACCTTCAAACAGTGCTCTTAAAACTCTTAACAAAGCACCTAAGTACGTACGGACCTTATCTTGGGATTCCATACGGACCGTATCAAATAAGTCATCGAGCACGTTGTCAAGTAGCTCCCTATACGGGCCTCCAACTTCCCTTATTGCACAGAACTGCAAGAACTGGAGAACAATATTCTCTGAATATTTGCCGGCATATTCCCACGTACAGAGCAGCTCTCCAATGAGCCAAGATCGACGAGACCCTGCTTTATCATATAGCATTTTTTATGTTTTATTTATTAATTTTCAATTATCATCATAAAGCATCATAGCATATATTACTATATTATAATATGTTCTACCATATACCTGTGCATCTCTCCTTTCCCTGCTTTGTGGAGCCTAAGAAGACCTTTTCTGGCCCTAAACTGCAGCTTATCTTGTGTACCATTTCTGAAAACCTGCTATGTACTTCCACCTAGATTAACAGAGTCACAAGTAAGAACATCACCCTGCGTGTGTGTGGGAGGGGTGGGGGGTGTTGGGATATATTATGTAATTGGATCTAGACAATAACACGCTCCATAAACAAACAACACAGTATATCTCTGATGTGCATGTACACAGAGGCGTTATACCTATTGTAATTAAGTCGTGTATTTCTATTAATCATAATAAGATTAGTTACAAAAATTAAAGTTTCTGGCAAGTTTACCTGATGAAGCTTGTTTTTATCTTTATGAACAGTACTCCAGAACGGCCAATAATCCGTAGGAGCAAGTAGAAAGTCTATAGCACTTTGCAAATCTTCTTCCGATCTATGCACACACAGTTTCGTATAATTATTTGTCATCCATATGAATCATAGATATCATATGAAATATGCCAAACATATGCATATAGTACACAATGATGCGTAGTCCACACTCACGCACACACAAGCATATGGTCATACACAAATACATACAGATAACATTGATACATATTACAGTATAACTATTATAAGTACCTAGAACAGGTAGAACGAAGAGTTTCAAGCAACCACCAAGCACATTGCTCATAATTTGTGACTTCTGTGATTGCATTCTTAATACCCATGATCAATGTCTTGTAAACACTGCTACCACTTTGCATTTCTTCGAATAATGAGCTCATTTTCTTGCGAGCTTGAAGTAGTACCTTCAGAAGACCTCCATGTTCTTTCCCTATATATCACAAATGCATACTTTACACACAATATGTATTATCTACTATAAATGAGTTATACTAAACAGGAGTTAAAGTAGCTCGTTTAAGTCCTGGGATTCATACATGCACCAAGATATATATATCAAACTTTATATGCACAGTAAAATACGCATAAGCACAAAATATATAATATTAACTTCCAGACACTATATACTATAGTTATTACATTCTTATATGAAGGGCTTACCTTCTACTTCCTCAAGAAAAATATTCCCTTCATCCTCCACGTCATCATGATCATCCTGCTGAAGGAAGGTCCAATGGAGGACAAGAATATTTGTAAGAATCTGGCCAGTATATCTCTAGTTCCGTCTACGTACATCAGTGAATGATAGCAGCGAAGAAATATATCCACTGCAGCTTTAGCTCCTTCTAGTGTTGATAAATCTGTAAATGAAGTAATTAGTACAAAATATATGAAACGTACTATGAGATGTATATTTACTATGAGACGTACATGAGATTCGGTACAATAACCCAACAGTAACAAAATTAATTAACACCGTACTAAATATAATAACTATAACATTATATATCATACCCTGATGTTCAGAGGGAGAAATGAAGCTCATTAAGAGAGCTGTTGATTGGTTTCCAGACATATAAATCGCTGAGAGCATATTTCTTCGAAACTGCTCGCATATTCTCACCAGAGTTTGATTGGACAAGATAAAATAATAGCTTCCTGAGTAAAAACCTCCCTCCACAGCGATCCTGCAAGAAGACACGAGCGTGTATATGCGTGTGTTACCTATACTCGTAGTCATAAATAGTTGCAAAGTTCTAATATTCATCGTATACTCATGTATATAGATACGATATCATTGAACAGCTAACATGTATATATGCACATACACATCTTACGAGTGTATATGAGTGCGAGCACAAGCATACAGATAATAGACATATATAAATGCTGTATAATTCCGTGTATATCGTTAAGTACGAATAGATATTATATCTTATACATAATATTGTCGTCAACTGTATTATGAAGTTATAATGTATTATCGATATGTAGGTGTGTCACATTACCTTACAAGCTCATAGTGTGAAGGTTCGAACAGACGACCGTTACACGCAGCACTCAACACAAACTCGTCGATTTTCGAACTCTTCCATCTCTCCAGTACGTACACCGTATCATTCTCTTTCCGTACACCACACCGCACTTGAAGAGTTTCAATAAGTACGGCTAGGTTATGGATTCGAATATCTTCTTCTAACTCCTCCAGGTATATGAGGGCATATTCCCACTCTCCGAAGAACTCCTCGCGCTCCATAAAAGATAGCAGCAACTCCACCTTCAGTTTGGACTGTTTAATATATGTTCAGTCTAGTTAGCAACCAAAATATATGCATTCAAACGCACGCATATACATGCTGAATGTGTAGACCCCAGAGTTACAGATACACGTTCATATGCATATGTAACCTTAATACGCCTCTGAGGTCTACATATTGTAGTACGCATACATACCCATCTAGTGTATTTAACTAGTTAGACAACACTCAAGACAATACTGATACACATATGTGCACATTTGTATATACACGCAATGCTATATAGTACACAAACATTTACAGGCTTTATATAAATATGTACGTATTAAGTATATAAAATGGATTAAGAATGAAACCAAGTAAATAAAACGGATCTTCACTTGTAATACTGAAGTCTTATCGTATATATGCATATATACACAGTACACACTTACCGAGTGTTCTTTGACACATAAACACCATGGAAGAAGGTGATTGCGGAAAAGATAATGTAGATGCTTCATTGCAAAAACCTTAACTTTCCTGTGGGGTATATCCTTCAGCTTCCTGTGCGATATATTCTCCAGCTTCGACGACATTGTCACCTCTCCAAATTTTAGTAGCCAATACCTCGAACACACTTGGATCGTACAAAGAAACCAGGCCTGTATACAGCTTCAGAGTTTCCGGTTGCTCCTGTATTAGAGATACATTATTTATATAGAAATAGGCAAAGACGAGTGTGTGTCTTGTGTCACATGTACGTCTCTAGATATAAACTGATATTAATATATCTAAGAATTATTAAATAGAATATATTATGTATTAAAACAATTATTAGGACTATTAAGTGTGAGTGAGTTTATCGACAGTTTGTAAAAAATTTAATCTCAACGGATTCGATAAATTTAAATTTAAATTCTTTCAGATTCAAGTTAATTTCAAACTCAAATTTACACTGTAGTCTATTTGCAATATCTACAGATATATAGTCAATACTAATATATTTTAAGCCTGTGTATAGATATATGTATATATTGTAACATTCTATATATATATATATATATATATATATAGGAATACACATGTATTTCGTAATACCATAGTTTTATAGAAGACAGTGAAGTTTGGACGTTAGTATAGTAAGTGAAGCATAGAGAGTGTGTGTGTGTATGTCTGAAAATATTAAGAATATATTACCTTCTCTTTGACGTAAGAAAAGCTATTGGAAACCAATGGTTTCACAACAGTATTGAGAATGGAAGTCCTCTTGTTTTTATCGGAAACTATCCTAGAATCTAGAACGACGAAGAAATGCAGCAGCCGTCCGATGCTTTCTATTTGGTCCGTTCGTATTAACTCCTGGCAGTCTTCTCCAAGCGACGTCCAGAAGCCCCCTAGGATAATACAACATGTTTAGTAACATATACGCTTGATATAGCAGATTATATTCATAACAGTACAATATATAGACTTCTTAATTGTTATATCGCGTATATCTTACCTAATAACTCGTTGTCAAGGAAGTTTAAGATGTCCACAATGCAGTTAATAATCTCTTCCATAAACTTCTCGGACTGAAACAGAGACTCTTTATTTAGAACCATCTCCTCGTGCATTATTGTCCTCCACAAGAGCCCCATAAGAACAGTCTGTATTAGACAACTCTGAAGATGGCCTTTCTCCACAGAAAACCTTGACATAAAACAAAAGTTAAACATATATTCAAAAACATATACTCAACATAAAGGAAAATGTGTCAGTAAAAATAATTTCTTAATTTTATATAAAGTACAAGAAAAAACGAACTTCGGATGTATTTAGAATACATTAATATCGCTTATTATGTAGGATTTACTATAATGCATATTAATAATACATAGTTTCTGTGTGTGAGTGTATATGTGTAGTAAAAATGTCATCGGGTTCCCTATCATATTCTCCACAGAAAAAAATAATAAAATAGATAAGCGAATGTGTTCAGAATATACCTAATATAATAGAAGACTTCTTTACTGCACAAATTAGATGAATTTAAGATACATTTAGATGACACAATTCCATTTTAATAATCATAATATCACCTAGAGTATAGTAGAGTATACATATACAGACTCCATAGAGTTATAACATAGTATAGAGTATATCCGTGTTCACAATATTGTATATTTAACAACTTTGTTAGTATTTAAGCGTTTACATAATTAAATAAAACATTCAACTATACATACATACATACATTAACGAGTATGTCAAGTGTCTATATAAATATACGTATAATTTACATCCACTCAGACATATATACACAGTAATGTATGTACTTAATACCTTTCCTCGTTGTTGACCAGCCAGAAGAAGCACTCCTTAGCAGAATTAAGCAATATGAGACCTTCTTCATATGTCCAAGTACCTTCTTCACGTCCCCTCCATAGATTGGTAAAAACTCGGTTAAAAAGTCATTTACTGGAGTTACTACTGCTGGGGGAATGAGGGATAAAAGTGGAAGTAAACAAGGAAACGAAATCTTTTGTGAACCATAGCAAGCGTGACGTAAAAATGCCCAGAACCTTTGCTTAATCACGTTTTTAGCACCCTTGCATTCCCATGCTTGATTAAAGCTTCGTGCAAACACTAATATCATGTCCCACATTGCTTGATGGCATATATTATCCTATAAGTAACCACAAATTAACAAGTCAACGGCATGCATATTGTGTGAGTATATGTATGTGTCTGTTAACATGAAGTATGCTTCAACCTATATGATAGAAATATTATATAAGAATAGCTCGTGTGTGAACTAATTTTTAGCTGTACTAACTGAGTGCATTTCAAAACTAAGACAAACATCAACAAGAAATATGTTTCTGTGCGCGTGTGTATGGGCTTGGGTGTCTGTGTGTGTATGTGTGTGCGTGAGAGAGAGGGTGGGGGGGAGGGAGATCGTATGCAAGCTAGTTTGATAGTGTCTGATACGATTTTATACCGTCTGATAGTGTATAAAAGTGTATATATTATATATATTCAAATACAAACCTTTTCCGAGAATGCACCGAGTATAATTTTAGCCGCAGATTCCATGTTGTCACTCGATATAACCTCAGGAACGTACTGTATGTAAGCTTTTAGAGTTTCATAGACTGCGGTTCGAATCCGTGGGCTGCTCGACTTCACCAGGTTCTGAAACAATCTGTGCTCCTGGAACAGCTTAATTAGTAGAGCCACCAGTTTCTTCGCATTATCATCGTTAGAGCTATCTTTATCTAGCAGAACATTCATAAGTGCCGAAAGAGCAAATAGCGATGAAGAAACAACCTGGAAAACACAGAATCATATACATGCATACAAAGATATAACTACGAACACACACACACACATACATATATGTGTGTGTGTGTATGTGTGTATCTTACCCTTTTCATGTTTCTCGATGGACTCTTCGATTGGAGTCGTTTTCTCGGATATAGTCTGTGGCGTAAGCCTTAGATTCTCGTCAATGAGTGTAAGAATATCGTTTGCACAAAACGTGATTGCTTCCAACCTTTTCTTCTGTCCTGGAAAAGCCACCTGAAAATACTGTTTAGTACATATCTAATAATACATCATATATACTCGTGGTTTTAATACATAAAGAAAAGCTATACAAATGCAGTGTACCTAAAAAGAATGTGTCCATATATACGTATATTATGGGTGTATGTGTGTTCGACCTGAAGAGCTTGCTTAGCAGCATCGGAAACTTCGTAAAACGGGTCAAAGTGGGAAATCCACCAAGGTCCCATTAAGGAACGTAAATGTGGGGCAAGTGACCGTCTGTGGAATTACATTTAATTTGCACAATCAAGAAAGTTTTGATACTTACCCCACTTTGCTTACAATGCAGGCCATAGCTTTGTGTGTATTCTCTCTAGTTTGCCGATTGTTATCTTGAATTAATTTCTTGTATTCGAATACCTGTCAAAATAAACTCACATCAGCGCGTGTGGTCTGTGTGTTTGTCCGTACGTGTGTGTGTGTGCATGTATGTATTCCGGTAAAAACATACCCAAGAAGGTAAAACGGCAGCAACTTCCACAGCGGTACTCTCTTGGAAAAATGTGGTGAGTGCAGAAAGAGCTTTTAACTGCATAAGAAATTAAACATGTATAATATACAAACGGCTCTGCGTGTGTGTATATAAACTGACTAATTCCTCGTATGTATACTATCCCTAATAAAAAAGGTAGAAACTTCTAAATGTGTGTGTGTGTCTGTGTGTGTATCACATAAAACGCAACACACCTTTGTTACTGGATCTTTCTTAGATAATCTCCGGAAGTTTGCAGCAGTTTCTCCATCTATATTCTGCAAATAAGACTGTTAAGTAGAGAAGCTTGAGCTCACCAAAAACATGAAATACTAAAACATCGTAGATATAAATACTCAAGAACCGATGTCTTATAGAAAAAAGGAGCTTTTATAGATAATACCAAAATTGCGTCTTCACTGGGACCAGCAGCATCAATGCGTGTACTCCCCACATATCCACCGAAACCAAACCCGACATTTCCTGATGCTGGCGCTAAGCTGTGGAAAGAACACAATGAACCATATACACACAAGTATAAGCAAAAATCAGGAAATATACATAGAAATTCACGAAATATATGCAACAAAATCCTCTCACTCTCTCTCACCTGCTGCTCGCAGGCCGCGCCTTGCCCTTGGGCCGTCCCATGCTTCTTACTCTGCAAACAGAACCCTAAACCCTAATCTAGGGTTATAGGGATGTGGGAGAGATGCGAGGAGGCGACGGAGAAGCAGAAGATCCATCTCGAGATGATTAAGAGATTTACAGGTCCATCTGCACGAGGTAATGACAATCTCTATCTCAGGGCGGTGTATTGTGACGAGGAGCAGGATGAACAGGATGGGCAAGTAGTAGCAGAGGAAGTTTTGGATCCATTGCTGTGGTCGCAGCCCCGTTGACATTGTGGTCAAGATAATAGTTGAGCATCTCCCATTTGAACTTGTGTTCCAGATTTACAGTGCCCAGTTGCTCAGGATACAAACGCACCGCCCCTTTATAGTTCTGCTCAATTCTTCCATGCTTCTTCACAATTTTGGTCCCCTCAAGTTCCAGCCTCCGGATCGCACTCACACACACATATGTCCAGTTGTATCAGTTGTAAATAATGAAGGTTGTGTGGTTAGCTTGGAGCAAATGTGATCCCATTGCCTATCCCCTCAAGGAACAGTTCTTATAGCTTGCAAGAAGGGAAGTGACTACTTTCTTGTTCATGACAACCTCAAGTCTTCAACACAAGCTTCAGTCTTAGATTTTCCTCCCCGTTTCTTAGAGGTATCTCTCACGTCGTGTATGGGGGTTTTAGTTTATATTGTTTTAACAGGAACGAAATACAGTACGTAGATATGACGTAGCAGCCGGTCACGTGGTGCAGCCAGAGGAAAATGCACCTTATAATTTAGTTATTGTAAATACGAAGGGTTCAACATTCATTTACGAGTCAGGCAGGTAATTAGTGTGTCCGCAGATACACACACAGACACACACAAATATGCACTTGCAGGAAGGTGTGGACAAGACTGTATCGTTGCCAAAAGGTTTTTTTTGTGCAAGTGCTCATCGGGACCTTGTAATTAAGGTTATATTACCAGAACAGTTCCGGTCCAGAGTTTCACCATGTGGTGTAGAGACGCGAAATTTCAAATTTGCCTTCATTGTTGCACTTCAACAAGCTCCAGAAGGTGTGTGTGTGTGTGTGTGTGAGAGAGAGAGAGAGAGATGCATCTAACATATGGATATAGATACAGGGGCCGTGGTATTTGGGGTAAGGTTGGACAAATCAACATGGGATTGGGAGTTAATGCCAGGATTAGATAAGGGGATTAGCAAGCAATTAGTACTAGAGGATTTGGAACCCGTGGCTGCGACCCACGGGGAGGACGGCATATGTGTATTTATGGATTCTAAGCAAAGGTTGCTTATCTGCCACGTGGACAAGTGGGAGTGGTGGATTTCCAGCACGGTTACCAGCTTGACGATGGACGATGGTAAACTCGTCCGGGCTTTGGTTCCTGCCTGTTCAAGGTAAGCGTTGTTCATTATTTATTTATTTATTCAACACATGCAGGTGATCAGTAAATCCATTCTTTTTAAATACATACCGTGTTTTTTACATTATCCAACACGTGGATTTCCAGCACGGTTACCAGCTTGACGATGGACGATGGTAAACTCGTCCGGGCTTTGGTTCCTGCCTGTTCAAGGTAAGCGTTGTTCATTATTTATTTATTTATTCAACACATGCATGTGATCAGTAAATCCATTCTTTTTAAATACATACCGTGTTTTTTACATTATCCAACACGTGGATTTCCAGCACGGTTACCAGCTTGACGATGGACGATGGTAAACTCGTCCGGGCTTTGGTTCCTGCCTGTTCAAGGTAAGCGTTGTTCATTATTTATTTATTTATTCAACACATGCATGTGATCAGTAAATCCATTCTTTTTAAATACATACCGTGTTTTTTACATTATCCAACACGTGGATCTTTACATTATAGAGAGAGACACACAAGCTCAAAGTCTGTCTTAGTTATCTGTTTAATATACATATATACGTGCATCACATATTATATTGAGTCATTCACATGTCTCATATATGAAGTGTATATACCAAGCCAAGAATATGTTAGCATTACTTGTAGAATATTCCAGCTTTAATATTCTATAATCTGATTGGAAATTCAGATGACGTGTAACCAAAACTCGTGCTAACGTGGCATCATGAAACATTTTTACATACTGTTAGCTGTTTTGGTTTAAAATGTATATGTAAAAAACAAATTAAACTTCATACATATTATATATTCTTGTTATATATACAATAGTAATATTTCTATATTGCTTTATAGTTTAAAAGGTTTACATTTGGAGCGTGCATAACCTTGACACTGATTTTAAAAAAAATTCTCTTAAATTATGATTAACAAATCAGATTAATTCAATCTTCACCACTCTAATATGCACAACCTTATATAAATAAAGAGCATTCTTTTCTAGTTTAATAAATATAACTTCATATACTGAAACAACACACACACACACACACACTAGTTTAACATACGTATATGTGTGTATATATATATATATATATATAACATGCACCTTCCGCTGTGAGCCGATCCGATGCGAATGGTAACAAGTGCCAGATCAAAGAAGGCGAGGGTGCTCGTTCCTTGGCCCTCCTGCACCTTCTACATACGCTCGTCCGGTTTTATGTCTGTACACCTCGGTGGGAAGACCTTCATACAACTGGCTCCAGAAAAAACCACGCCACTTTCCAGAGCATCTACCACAAGTTCTTCCATCCCTCCACTCCTAAGGTTAAGCCTGCAGCCAGCTGCCTGCCCAAACACGCTCAAGAGAGAGAATACTGGGTAAGTGTCGTCTCCAAACAAGTTAAGGACATGAATCCGCACTCTCCCATCGCCATCTTCAGACCCTTTAGACTACCATGCTCGACAGAAGAATTGAGCCATACACTCGTGGGCTAGGATGAATAAGAAGGGCGCTAGAGGACATCCTTGCCCATTGGCAATGCCTTTGGAGAGGTTGAAAACCTGCCAGGTTCACCGTTGATTTTCAAAGCTGCCAAGGGCTTTGTTTATCATCAGCACATTGTAACTCGTTGTTGCAACTTGCAGCTTAATTTTCATTGTTAGCTCCAGCAAGTGTATCATTTTGGTCAATATGTTATGGGGTGGACAAATCAATATAATAAATAATGAAATTAGCAAGTAAGTCCATTCTCAATCGTCCTTGTTACCTTATTTCCTTACGATTCTCGGTCAAGTTACATTAGGCTCTATAATTAATCATTTGTCTCATGGAGTAGGTGTATTCGAATATTCTCTAGGATATATTACAGTAAAGAGTTTTAATTTAAAAGAATACATAGTATATACATAAAAAGACAGGAAACTCTATAAGATTTATATATACAAAGGAAAGGTATATTTTTTATTATATTTGAATTATCTTATAAATTAATAATAGCTTACATCATAAATATCCTTAGTAACTTTTAAGATATATTAGATTACCCTTTCTATATATACCTTAGTTACCTTGCACTATCCATTTACAAGAAAAACCTCTTTAATTACATAACATAGGCAACCGAAGGGCATGAGATTAACATTATGTACATGGTGTACTTAAGGATCAACAACTTAATAAAGAACTTGGTAAGTATTAAATAATTTTCATAAAAATCATTTTAATTGAAGTTCTGAAAAATGCACAAGAATAATGTCACTAGTAATAAATTAAGGAGATAGTCAATAATGAGAATTATAACTATGTTGTTTTTGAACTTGTGCCTAACCTAAATATTCTAATAAAGTAACTTACAATAAAAGAAAAGCTCAATCCCAATATTGAGCATCTACATACTTAGGTTGGTGAGAAATTAAACCAACTTTTGAAGGCATTTTATGAATCTCACTCATACAATGTTTTAAACATAAACATGTCAATGAAACTCTAAAATCTCAATGTGATATATGAATTATAAGTATCGTAAATAATCAATTCTAACCATTCTGAGTAAGATTAACATACTTAAAAATTATACCTTCAAAACTTTAACAATAAAAGCAAGTTTATTATTTGACAAAATTCATTATAGACATTAATGATGTAAAATAACCGGAATAAGTAAGAAATTAGCAACATTATGAGTTGTGGCATCTGGATTTCACCCAATGTGTCAAATAATCTGTTAAAACCACAACATATTGGTTGTTTACAATCAAAAGTGAAAATAGACTAATTAAATTCCACACCACAAGTTCGATAGTCGCTCCACTTGTATCTATTTTAAAGCACTAGTAAACTATGAAGAGTTCCGAGTACGACACAATGAACAACTTTGAATGTACTGGATTACATTTCATTGCATATTCAACTAGTAAAAAGAATTTGTAAGTTATTTAAAGTTCGTCGATAACCAAAATATTCACAAAAGAGTGGTGAATCATAGATACCTATAAACAAAATCTGTTAGAACTGCCAAGCGGAGTGAAGCTGTAACATCTATGCCAACAAAATAGACCACACAATCACATATACAAAATTGTGTCAAGAATAAAGAGAAATGAGAGTTTGACAATTAAGAACTGAATCCAAGCAGCTATTCCTTGGGCCCTTGAGACCTTTACGAGAGACAAAATTGAGAAATTTGACCCGAGAAAGAGCATTAACATCCACTATATTATTCCATGACGGTGTTTAACTTCAAAGTCATATACCTGGAGTCACTGTGCCCATTTGGTAAACCATCCCAGCAACTTCATATTCTTCAACAATGCAAAAATAGTTGCATGATCACACTCCAAAAGCGTATGAAACCCATGAAAATACACATGAAGATGCTTAAAAGCCCACACTGCAGCTAAACACTTAAGATTCAAGTACAATAGTTGTGTTCAAGACCCTGCAATGCCCTACTCACATAAGTGATGAAATGTTGAATGGACTCATCACATATGTCGGTTTGCATTTGGACTACACCTATTGCAGAAGCATCGGTTCATAATATAAAATGATGCAAAAAGTTTGAATAAATGAAGCATTAGAGGGGACATTAGATACTTTCTTAACTTACAAAAAACAGTTTCACATTCATCAATCTACACAATAGGAACATCCTCATGCAACAAAGCTCGCAAAGGAGCATTGACATCAGCCAAAAGAGATATAAAACATCCTAAATATGTGACCTTACCAAAAAATTGCTATAAAGATCATACATCTATTGGATAGGATATGTCACCACAGCCTCCATCGTGAATGGATCCACACGCAACCCCTCACAAGAAACCACATACTCCAAATATGTTGTTTTAACTGTGTCAAAAACACACTTAGGCTTCTTCAACTTGAGTCCAAATTCTCGTAATCAGTCGAACATACAAGCTACTTCATTAAGATGATTTTCTTAAGATCCCTTGGTGTGAATTAAGATGTCATCCAAGTATTTTGCAACTATCTCTAAAAACTCATCATCAAAAACTTTATTCATCATATGGCAAGAGCATAAACTAACCCAAAAAACATAATAAGAAATTCATACAAACCAAAAGGAGTTCGAAATGTTGCTTTGGGAATATCTTCTGGAGTTGTAAAATTTTGCCAATAACCTAAAACAAGATCCAGTTTAGTAAACTAACAACTCTTACCCAATTTATCTAATAGATTCTGTGTGTTTGATAAGGTATAGTTATTAGGTTCCGTGACAGCATTTATGGGGCAAAAATCCACCATGAACCACATAGATCTATCATGTTTATCCACCAAATGGGGCTTCGATACCCAAAGACTGAAAGAATGTCGAACAAGCTTCTTCTTTAACAATTCCAACACACATTTTCATATGATGGCCAATTCCTTTGGAGATCTTTGTCGAACAACAACTTTTTACAATAAAGCATCCCCTATTAGAATGTGGTGTTGTATCTAAACCTTGGCAGTATGGGTGATGTTTGTAAAAAAAATATCTGAATACTTCTTTAATAATTGTTGTAATTGAAACTCTCGCTCTAAAGAAGTTTGGTTAGTTGACACCTCATGCTCATGTATGATTGCATTGGATAAAACTGTTGCACATCACTTGAGAGGGACTTTATCCAAATAAAAGGTGCATGACTTAGAAGTATCAATTGTTGAAGTCCAGATTGACAACTTGCCTTACACGCATCCAACCAAATACACCAAAGTATAATATTAAAAATCTGATGTAAAAACACATGGAGCTACAACTCGTCTGCATAAGTCCCAAATTGCAAAGGTACTTGAGCAAGTGTGAATGAAACAACACGAGTACACCCATCATGTCATAGTTTTTACTATGACTCGACCCTTTACTTTGGACGTTGACTGTTTACTATGTTGATGGACCCTAGATGTAGTAGGAAACAGGCCCGCTTAGTGCACTTGGGTATCTGGTGATGGTCCGGCCGGGTGTCATTAGGTATTTGCAGGAAACTCTAAGCGAAGCTAGAACTTACCTTCTAGAAACCCACCCCCAATTTTGACGTCCCGAATAGGCTGATTGGTCTTTGCAGATGATTCGGCGTTAAGTAGGGTTAGGAACACCCCTAGGGTTGCCCTAACCCACGCCCTAAAACCCCCACCCCCTTGGGTAGGGTTTAGGGGTAGGGGTTAGTGTGCAAACTCATCTATTAACTAAGGGGCTAGCATTAGTGCCAGCCCACTAACACATATAGGAAAAGAGGGGGGGGGGGGGCTCCGTCACATAAATAAGGTAGAGTATACGTAGGAGAGCTCCTGGGTTCATGATGATGAGTTCGTTGCTCTTCTGCCGGTGCAAGCTTAGCTTGTGTCGTTAAGGTACAACCCTCTGTTGTGCCGCCCTAACTTCCAGATGCCAGGGGTACGTCCCACCTTCGGGGTAGCTTACCCTTAACGTTGGCGAATCCATGCCTGGGAGGTCTTGTCGGAATGCACGTTCCAAGAGGCAGAGGTTGAGGCTTGTCTCCAGCCTCCTCCTCCACGTCAAGCTAGGTGTAGCACTCAGCCAAGCAAGGCACATCCGTGTCCTTGTCCAACTGTGGGCGTGGGATCTTGTTTGACAGGTTCACGTTACCTAGTTCCTGAGGGTTCATTGAGGGGTTCTAGAGTTGGCATTTAGGAGCCACGTTTGTGGTACTTGGTGCAACTCTTGAATCTAAGGGCTATGGCATGATAGCCCACATGGGAAGGCAGTGTCACATGGAGATGTGACACTGGGCTAAACGTCACATGGTACAACACCCGAGGCACGCCCTTTGGGGTTATGTCATGGGCTTGTGCCAAGGGGTTGGATACTTTAGCAAACAGACATGCTTGTGCTTGCACTAGGGTGCTAAGCCTTGGGCATCCGCTCAAGGGAGGTTAGGTCTCATAACTAGGTGTGCTTTGCACACTTGGCTAGGGGAGTGTTCTCCTTGGAATCAAGGGTTGAACAACCTAAACATGTTAGCAGGAGCCCTTTCGTGAGGCACTCGCAAGGTCATGTGCTTAGGGTTATCCCAAACCTAGCCTTAGGGAGTTTGCTTAGCAGAACACTCGTGTCCGCCTACGGCGCACACTCGTGTCCTCACTAAGTACTAGCCCTAGGTCTAGGGTATAACTTGGCCACTCAAACCCTTAGGGGTTAGTCGTGGTTCAGGGTACCCCTTGTCGCCCTAAAGGGGTTGTACTCCCGGATGAGGGTGATTCCTCAAGGGGTAAGTGAATGCCTTAGCTCTGTCAGGGGTATGTGTGGAACACACGTCTCCTTGATGGGGGTTAGGGCATGAGCCTGTCTAGGTCTTCTAGGGCAAGACCCTAAGTCAACTAGGGTTATCCCTCAAGGGTTTTGGGGTAGACACTCTAGGGAGACTTAGGCTAAACCCTAAGTCAACTAGGGTTATCCCTCAAGGGTTTGGGGGCAGACATTCTAGGGAGACTTAGGCTAAACCCTAAGTCTCCTGTCCACTTGGGCATTAGAGTCTAACCCTAGGGGTCGTTGGGGTTGTTCTGGGAAACTTAGCATTGCTCACACAGGGTGATGATGCCGAATGGCCACCTGGCAACCACGTGTTGCTACGTGTTGGCCCTTTGGGTTTTAAAACTACTGACACATCACCATATAAACATGTAAAGGTTCCTTTGTTAGCATTCTCATCAAAACACAATGCTTAACTATGTTAGCAGAAATCGAAGAAATACTAAAACATGTATCAATAAGAATAGTTATAAGAGAATTATGTATGAAACTTTGTAATGTAAATGGAGACAACTATTGCTCACAAAAGTTTTCGAGATTCTTCTTTCTGAGGCACGTATCCAAGTAGTTCATTAGCTCATCCATGAGTTTCTTACAAATACCTAGTGACACCCGGCCAGATCATCACTAGATACCCAAGTGCATTAAGCAGGTCTGTTTCTTACAAGGCGATACAAGTCAGGTAGGAGTGAATACCACGGAAGTTCTTACAGACGAGAAGGACTGGGATGAGGTGGAGCATTTTAAATAAATTCATAAGACATTATTTATTATAATAACAAAATAATGTTATATGCATCCTTAACGTTCTATGAGTAATTTGTGAAGCCTAAAATGAAAAGGAAATAAAAAATGATTTACTTGGTGCCACAAATGTGGCTCGCTAGATGCCAATCTTGGAAACCCTCTCTAGAAACCCCACGAAATATGGTAAAGTAACCCATGTTAAGGATCTGTCTATTAGGAACTCATAACCCCAATTGGCTAAATCCATGGTCAATGCTCACCTCGTGAGTCAGGATGAGTGGGCTAGCCGAGCTATAAGTATCTTTCCTAACTTGGGATGGATGAGGTGGTTGAAACAAGGCCTCAATCATTATTTTTGCAGAATGTGAACTCGAGCAACGCCTTTCAAGCTTGTGAACGGGTTATCGGACAAGAGGAGTCAACTAATTCCTTGGACACAACATATATGTACATATTCATACATTTATTAAATATTCATATTGTATTTATATTAATGTAAGAACAACGTTGGAAAAGCCATGACAGAGATGAGCGTGGTCACTATTTGGTATCAATGCTTGACATGTTGAGGCGGCACAATAAAGGATTGTGACTTGACAACACAAGCTAAGCTTGCACAAGTAAGAGAATAACGAACTCTCTTTTGAACCCATAAACTCTCACTACATATACTCTACCTTATTTATGTGATGGAACCCACCCTCCCCTCCCCCCACCTAATTGTGTAAGTGGGCTAACACAAAATGTCAGCCCCATACTTTCCTTAACCTAACCCAAGGCGGAGATTAGGACATGGGTTAGGGCAACCCTAGGGTTATGTCAAAGAGTTTTTACCTGGTGCCACAAAGGCGGCTTGCCAGGTGCCAACCCTGGAATCCCCTCTCTTGGAAACCCCACGGAACTGGTAAAGTAACCCGTATTAGGAACCCAAGCCTTAGGAAGTCAAACCCTAGCTGACTAAGTCCACAAACGAGACTCACCTTGTGAATCAGGATACACGGACTAGCCGAGCTTTAGGTGTCGTTCCTAGCTTGGCGTGGTTGAGGCGGCCGGAGCAAGGCCTCAACCACTAGTTTTGCGGAACGTGAACTCGGGCAATGTCTTTGAGCTTGCGGGCAGGTTTTCGGACCAAGGAATCTGAACTCCTTGGAAGTGACGTGCCCCTATCTCAAAGGCAAGATCCTGCCAACGATAAGGATAGTCTAACCCTAGGGTGGGTTGTACCCCTGTCGTGTGGAAGTTTGGGCGGCACAACGGAGGGTTGCACCTTGACGACACAAGCTTAGCTTGCACCGGTAGGAGGTTAACGAGCTCTCTCTTGAACCCAGGAAGCCTCACTACATATACTCTACCTTATTTATGTGACGGACCCCCCCCCCCTGTTTACCTAAATGAGTAAGTGGGCTGGCACGGAAATGCCAGCCCTTAGAGAAAATGGTTGTCCTAACCTAACCCTAAACCTAACCCCTAGGGGGGGGTATTAGGGCGTGGGGTTAGGGCAACCCTAGGGTTAGGTCAACCCTAGGGGTGTCCCTAACCCTTTTTGACAAGCTATATTTAAGAAAACCTACTGGAACGTCAAACTGGGGGAGAGTTTCTAGAAGGTAAGTTCTAGCTTCGCCTAGAGTTTCTGCAAATACCTAATGACACCCGGCCGGACCATCACTAGATACCCAAGTGCACTAACGGGCCTGTTTCCTACTACATCTAGGGTTCGTCACACAACTCGGTAGTAACAACAGTCAAACCCCAAAGTAAAGGGTCGAGTCATAGTAAAAACTATGACACACTCCCCGCCTTTGAAATGTCAACGTCCTCGTTGACGTCTAACTCCAAGACTAGACTAGGTTAGGAAAAATTAACTGAAAACTAACTAATCACTCTATGCGGAGTCAGCAAAAAGTTCACAAGTTTTATTACCCCCCTTGCATTACGCGAAGCCAAATACTTCAGAACCGTCGTTCACTGAGTGAGAACTCAGCTGCCGGAGGCACCACCTGCGACAAGAAGTCATTTGGAGACCTTTTGCACGTCTGCAAAGTCTGTCACCCGACACAGACAACAAGTTAGTTAATTTCTTTAAGTTAACTAGAATTTATATTGGAGGCCTCTAGTTAAGGTTGTCTGTCGGCCCCTAGGTTAATAAGAAATAACTTTATTTCTTAATCAGTTTGAGACCTTGCCTCAAACTCATTCACTAACTCCATCGCGTTCTGTAGATTCTCCAATGGTTCCCATGTCGACTCGCATGCCGGGTACCCTTTCCACTTAACAAGATATTCACGTTTACGTTTTCGCGTCCATGAATGTTTCGCCCTTTAATATCGCCTCAACTTCAATTCTTTCTCCTCACCAACTAACTCTGGAGGCGGACGTAAACTATGATATCTATGTGGATGTTTCTCATCCTTGTGGAATGGCTCGAGCAAATTGACATGAAACACATTGTGTATTGTTCCCAACTCTGGAGGAAGATCTAACTCATAAGCCACTTTCCCTACTTGCTTCACCACCTTGTATGGACCTATGTAGTGCGATAGAAACTTCCTCGAAAGAGTTGTTGGAACCTTCAGGTTTTTGGTACTCAACAATACCATATCCCCAACCTGATACTCTACATCCCGATGCTTATCGTACTGCTGACGATACCTTTCCTGTGCTGCAGCCATCGCTTGACGAGCAGCTTCCCATGTTCGATACAATTGTCCCTGAACTCTGCTACAGATGGAACTCGATTGCTATCGTCTTTCGGTAACACCATACTCTGAGGAATACCACCCTTATTCCCAGTTAACACTTCCATCGGGCTACATCCGATTGCAGTGTGTGTCGAGTTATTGTAACATATCTCAGCCATATCTAAGTGTTCAGCCCAATCAAGTTGATCACCTTGAACATAGCATCTGAGATAGTCCTCGACTTGTCGGTTCACCCTCTCCGTTTGACCATCAGTTTGCGGATGGTAAGCTGTACTGAACTTGAGCATCGTACCAAACTGCTTAAACATGTCCCCAAAACTTCCCGTAAACCGAGGATCCCGATCTGAGATCATGGTTTCCGGTAGTCCGCACTCTTATGACTTCGTGGAAGAACAACTTCGCTGCTTGAATTGCATTCACTGTCTCTACAGTTGGAATGAAATGAGCAACCTTTGAAAACCGATCGACTACCACCATGAGCGCATTAAAACCACAAGATTTTGGCAATCCCATGATAAAGTCCAAAGTAACACTTTGAAATGGCCGCTCTGGAATCGGTATACACTGCAACTTCCCAGCTCGTTTTTGTCTTGACATACTTGGCAACATCATCTATCATACCCGGCCAATAGAATCCCTGCTTCAACAAAGCCAACGTCTTATGCCTTCCACCATGTCCTGCCAAAGGAACATCGTGATGCTCTCTTAACAGCCTCTCCCTCCATGTCCCTTCTGGAACATAGAGTCTCTTTTCTTTATAATAAAGAACTCCATCTCGTACCGCAAAATGGCCTGTTTGAGTGCATCCATTCGACTTTCTATTCCTGCTGGAATATTACCATCTCTTCGTAACTGATGAACTTGTTTCCTCTTTGCCACCAGGCTCAAAGCCTCCTTAGCAAACTTGTCCTGAGGATACGCCGTCACAAATTCATCCACCAAAGTTGAAATGGGTGCTGACATAATTCGAATGACCCTTCCTACTGAGTGCATCAGCTACCACATTGTCCTTTCCCGCTTTATGTTTGATTTCAGGCTGAAATCGTGCCAACTTCTGCTGCCATCTAGCATACTTCGGATAGCTTCGGCTGCGTTTCAAAATACCTTAGAGTTACACTATCTGTCCAAACCACAGTACCATGACTTGGAAGATAATGACGCCAATACTCCAAGGAAGCAACAATAGCATACATCTCCTTTTCGTGAGTAGGCCATCGAGTTTGCGCGGCATCTAACTTCTTCGAGAAAAAGGACACTGGATGTCCTTTCTGTTGCAATACACCACCAATTGCAAAGTCGGAAGCGTCACATTCTACTTCAAAGGGATCTTCAAAGATGGGCAACTGCAAAACTGGCTCAGAAGAGATAGCCTCTTTGAGTTTGACGAACGCACGTTGGCACTCTGGAGTCCAATGCCATGGAATGTTTTTCGTAAGATCTGTCAATGGGGCCGCTATTTCCGAGTAACCCTTTATGAATCTTCGGTAATACCCTGTCAGACCAAGAAATGATCTAACTTCATGCACATCTTTTAAAGTCATCCACTCGGTAATAGCTTGAATTTTCTTTGGGTCCATGGCAACCTCCCCACCTGAGATCAAGTGTCCCAAGAAATCTATCTTGGTTTGACCAAATGCGCACTTGCTTTCTTTAGCATACAATGGTTCTCTCTCAACCTCTGAAACACTTTTTCTAAGTGTTCCACATGTTCCTCAATTGTCGAACTGAAAATCAGAATGTCATCAATATACACCACTACGAACTCGTCTAGATAGTCTCTAAACACATCATCCATCATTGTGCAAAAAGTTGCTGGAGCATTGCACAACCCGAATGGCAAGACTAGAAACTCAAATGATCCATAACGCGTTCGAAAAGCGGTCTTCTCAATGTCATTCTCTGCTACCCGAATCTGATGGTACCCGATCTCAAGTCTATTCTTGAAAAATACTTTGCTTTCGATAGCCTATCAAATAAGTCGTCCACTCGTGGAAGAGGATACTTATTTTTGATAGTTATCGCGTTCAGCTCGATAGTCCACACACATTCGCATCGTACCATCCTTTTTCATTACAAACAAGATAGGTGCACCATACGGCGATCGACTAGGTCGAATGTGTCCTCGACCATCAATTCTGTCAGCTGTCTCTTCAATTCTACTAACTCTTGAGGATTCAACCGATATGGGGCTCTTGCCGGTGGAGACGAACCTGGCAAAATCTCTATCTTGTGGTCCACAACTCGACGTGGAGGTAACTCGGCGGCAAGTCTTCTGGCAACACATCCTTAAACATGTTCAAGACTTCCAAAATAGGTTAGGAACAGATTCTTGACCATCTCCTATTTTGACTTCACCAGTATCCAAAACCATTGCAAGAAACACACGTTCCCGATGTCTAACTGCCTTACGCAACTGAGTTAAGGTAAGGAACATAGGATTCCAATCCTTATCAGTTAGCGTTTCCATTTTGAGCGTGGTCTTTTTAATGTCTCTTTATCTGCTGCAAGCGTGATCGATTGTCTCCAGAACCCCTCATTTCGATTACATGTTTATGGAACCATTCCATACCCAAAACAAAGTCAAACCCCGTCATATTCAAGACAACTAAGTCTAGCTTAGCCTTCCAATCTTTGATTTGGACAGGAACTGCCCTTGCTATATTATTAGTATTTTGAGAACCTTTGCCAAAATTGATCTTTATTTCACACATCTTTATTACATCCAAATTCAATCGACGAGCTAGACTAGTCGATATGAAGTTGTATGTTGCTCCAGTATCGATCATCATTCGGACTCGGTCCCCTCGTATCCTTCCTGTCAAATATAGCAAAGGGTCAGTTTTGTCTTGAATAGCGAATAAGGCAGGTTGTGTCTGGCACAACATTACCTCTTCTGACTCATCTTCCGGATCTTCAAGCGTTTCTGGTTCAGCAACTTCCTCTTCTACCATCGCCTTGAAATGTCCTGATTGTTGTGAGGGTGCCTGACACTCTTTAGCAAAATGACCAGGCTTGTTACAATTATAACATTTCACACCCCGCCTGCGGAACGCGGGGGAGCAGACTTTGGAGCCGATCCTTTGGCCTGCTGAGGAGGTGGTAACGCCAATGGTTTCCGAAATCCGGTGGGTCTTGATGTGTCCGAAAACTTGGAACTGCCGACAAAGGGACTTGCACTTCGAATTGATGGCGATTGATCTGGTCGCCTATCAAACCTTCTGAACCCAGACTTTGGAGGAAACTTCCTTGGTTTAGGTTTTGCTTCCTCCCCTTTGTACAAGTCTTCTAACGACATGCCATAAGCAACCTTTTGAGCTGCCTCTTGACATTCCCGATAGCTTGTTGGCTTGTACCTTAAGATTTCTCTTCGCGTCTTCTCATTCAAGCTAGCCATGAAGCAACTTCGAGCTTCATCATCACTCATATTTGGCACCAATCGCCGTACACTTTCGAATCGATAAACGTGGTCCATTGGACTTCCCCGAACTCCCTGTTGACAAAGTGCCAGGTCAGCACGCAATCGCAAACCGAGATCATCCGGCATATACTGCTTTTTGATCTCCTTTTTCATGTGCTTCCAGCTGTTTCGGTATCCACGTTCACCTTCAACAATTCGCCACCAAGTCTTAGCTTCTTCTTTAAGAAACTGCTTGGCACATGCAACCTTTTCTGTCTTTCTCACGGAAGCAGCCTCGAAATAGCTTTCCATATCATACAACCAGTCATCCAAAACCTTGTAATCCTTTGAACCCATGAAATTCGAAGGCTTTACCGGTTTGAATTTACTGGGACCTCACCACCTACTTCCGTCGAAGAATCTGATTCAGAGGAACCTGACTCTGAGTCATGCTTCTTCTTTTTTCCGTGTGTCTTGTTGTGGAACATCTGGCACTGCAGTATTCGTCGGAATCCGAACGGCAACATTATCGATTCGGTCGTTCAACCCCAAAACATCCCCTCGAAGTTCGTTTAGAGGCATCCATCATTATTTCTCGCCAAGGTCGTTGTCTAACTAGCTAGACCTGGATCAGCCTCATCCATCTCCTCATTTTGAGCCTCTGCGACAGCCCTCTCTGCCTCAGCTCTGGTTGCTTTTCTTGCTTCGTTTGAACCCTAGTCAACACTCGGAGAATATGCTTGGAATATTCCCAATGTAAATTGGAAACACCCTGCACAGGTTGTACACCCACACACATCAGCTTAAACTAGCATAAGACTTTCGGACATACCTAGAATCTCACGAACTCACTGAGCAGTGTTCTCCGAAGTTTGACAACTCACAGGATCAAACTCTCTGCGCAGACATGTAACCGAAAGCAGATAACAAGAATTTAGAGTTATCTAAACATTGAAACACCTATAACTTAAGGCAGTCCTACTACACCGCAGAGAACTTGCTCCGATACCAATTGTCAGAGTTTTTACCTGGTGCCACAAAGGCGGCTTGCCAGGTGCCAACCCTGGAATCCCCTCTCTTGGAAACCCCATGGAACCTGGTAAAGTAACCCGTATTAGGAACCCAAGCCTTAGGAAGTCAAACCCCTAGCTGACTAAGTCCACAAACGAGACTCACCTTGTGAATCAGGATACACGGACTAGCCGAGCTTTAGGTGTCGTTCCTAGCTTGGTGTGGTTGAGGCGGCCGGAGCAAGGCCTCAACCACTAGTTTTGCGAGAACGAGCAATGTCTTTGAGCTTGCGGGCAGGTTTTCGACAAGGAATCTAACTCCTTGGAAGTGACGTGCCCCTATCTCAAAGGCATGATCCTGCCAACGATAAGGATAGTCTAACCCTAGGGTGGGTTGTACCCTTGTCGTGTGGAAGTTTGGGCGGCACAACGGAGGGTTGCACCTTGACGACACAAGCTTAGCTTGCACCGGTAGGAGGTTAACGAGCTCTCTCTTGAACCCAGGAAGCCTCACTACATATACTCTACCTTATTTATGTGATGGACCCCCCCCCCTGTTTACCTAAATGAGTAAGTGGGCTGGCACGAAAATGCCAGCCCTTAGAGAAAATGGTTGTCCTAACCTAAACCTAACCCCTAGGGGGGGGTATTAGGGCGTGGGGTTAGGGCAACCCTAGGGTTAGGTCAACCCTAGAGGTGTCCCTAACCCTTTTTGACAAGCTATATTTAACGAAAAACTTATCTTTTGTAACGTCAAACTGGGGGAGAGTTTCTAGAAGGTAAGTTCTAGCTTCGCCTAGAGTTTCCTGCAAATACCTAATGACACCCGGCCGGACCATCACTAGATACCCAAGTGCACTAAACGGGCCTGTTTCCTACTACATCTAGGGTTCGTCACACAACTCGGTAAGTAACAACAGTCAAACCCCAAAGTAAAGGGTCGAGTCATAGTAAAAACTATGACAGGTTAGGTCAATTCAAGAGGTGTTCCTAACCTTACTTGATATGTTGGACTCACCATAACTACTAAAAAACCTAAATGGGACTTCAAATTAGCAGAGAATTTTCTATATGAAAGTGTTACCTTTGCTCGGAGTTTTTTATAAATATCTAATGACACCCAGCCAGACTATCCTTAAATATCCAAGTGCAGCAAGTGGGGATGTTTCTTATAACACCTAGGGTTTGTCAACATAACTCGGTAGGTAACAACAATCAAACTCTAAATAGAAAGTAGAGTCATAGTAAAAACTATGACATAAGAGATGAAGAAAAAGTGTTGGGGGCCTCCATACTCAACACACTTACTTGTTTCCTGCCTCATGTGAAATATTTGCGAAAGCAACATCTATAATAGCACACAATGATTCTAACATGAACACTAACCTGGGTAGGGCAGTTACCAATCAAGAAAACGCTAACATTATTGAAAGTATGGCCAAGAATGCCACAAGCCCACAAGAAAATTGTTGTTTTTGACCACGCCCAACACCATTTACATGAGCAACTTCCACCTCCATGGCATAGGACCAGCATGAGAATTGAAAGTGGGAAGAGCGAATGCCTCTGGAATAGGTAATGGTACTCTAGGAGCTACCTCAAAACAATGTGCACGAGTGAAGGCTTCTTCTAAAGTGACATGACCAACACATGAACATAACTTACAAGATAAGGTTGAAAAGCATGCCATAACATACTTAGTTTGTTACTAGAATCAACCTGCATCAAAAGATTATGAAATTTGATAACAAACTACATAACAAACTCGTGTGGTGCTTGCTTTAAATTATGGAGTTGTTGGAATGCTTTATTGGAATTTTTCACATTCCCAAAAGCTAATTTGAACTCCACTTGTAGGTGAACCAATATTGCTCATTTTTTAATAAACTGCAGTGATGAACAACTATTATACCACTAAAGAGCAACATCTAAAAGACGTGTTGAGAATTTGCAAAAGCATTGTGTAATTGTCCATTTTGCGATATGTTGCAATATTAAAAAATTGAGCTAACCAATGGTGAACATATATGCCTGGAACACCCTAGAAAGGTTGAGGCCGCATGTGGGGATTTGATTGTGGAGGAGGAGGAGAAGCTTCAGCTTGAATTGATAAGCATTAAATTAACTGATCATTCTGATGCATGATGCAGATTAGTTGTTCTAAAAGTTATTATTCCATAATAATCAATATAAAAAAAATAATAAAGAAAGAGGAAAGATTAAAAAGAAATAAGAGAAAAGAAAATCAAAAAGAATTTTTCTCACAAATTGCCCGACTTCTTCACCAATGTGAGAACCCTAGACACAATATAATAAATACACAAAAAGATAGAAACTCATATATCTTTTGTATTTAAGCTTAGGGTTTATATATACAAATAAAAGATACATTTCTCACTATATTTGAACTATTTTTTAATTAATATAACTTTTCCTAATTATAGAATTAGACACATCTATAAACCAAAAATAACTTGTCTTAGTTAATAGATTAACCACATTATAAATATCTTTAATAACTTCTAGAATACACTAAAATTACCCTTTTATATCTTAGTTATCTTACAATATTTTAATAGATTATTTATGAACATTAAAATTAAATTAATCTATTATCCTAAATAAGATTAAGAAGATTTATATGTTGCACTACAATGTTCTCTTCATTGTTCATAAGATTTAAATATTTAACAACAATTTAATCCTTATTTAAAAGTAATCACTAACTTAACACACTTGTACTCTTGATGCAAGACCTTCGTAACCAATCCACACATTCTTTGGCAAAGAAAAGGCATGTGACTAGAAACTTATAAGATCTTCGTTCAGTGGGTCATACCTTTTTTAAAATTTGTTTGTCATAGATAAGATTCCTCATCCAATTCAATCATGATGCAAAGGCATGTTGCAGAGAATATAAAAGTTGAAATTTGTTAAAGCTGTTAATATTATGGTTAATGTGGATTTTTATTAAAAATAAATTATATATATATATGTGTGTGTGTTGAGAAATAAAGTAGATAAAATAAACATGTTACCTTCACTATTTCCAATGTGTCAATATATAACTGAACTTACATTCTTCTTATTCGAAGTCAAAGTTTTAAGATCTTACATTCTTCAACCCAAACTTCCACAATTTTAATATGACTTTATGAATCTTGTTTGTAGGGGTAACTATATAATATCATTAACGACAAACCTTGAAATTCTATGGGATATACCATATGTATATTTTAGGGTATATATTGAGACCATATATAGGTGTTAAATTAGATGCCAAGTAGGATGTTGGAATTAGGCACCAAGGGCCCCTAATATAGCATAGCCTTGTAGGAATACTAAGTCTTTTCATTACATGTGTCATAGCTCCTTATTTTTTTATGTTATTGATATTTATTTCATTATTCCATGAGTGTCTCAAGTTTATGTTTATAAATTAACTACAAAATTAACTTTTTAGTGATAGCTACCTTCATCCCCATTATAATATAAACAACTATTATCAATTATTTACACATTCCTTCTGACTTGTCCTCTTTGTTCTTTTGATTTGTTCTTCTCCTTCTTGTTTCCTTTTTTTTAGCCCTTCGATGCATAAGAGATCTACTTGCAAAAAAAATAAAATAAAAATTGAACTCCTAAATCTTAGCACTATGTGAAACAATTTGTTTCCTTCCTTAATTATTAGGAAACCAATTTGTGAAGATGCACCCTTATTTTGTATTCGTACTTCTCAAAGTTGAATAAAAACCAATTGTCAATCTAACCACAAGGGATAATTCTCTAATTTGATGGTGTCAAACTCTACTTATGCTACTTTTTTATGTATATGGTTTGTTTTGGATCTAAAGTCCTCCAACCAAAGCTCAAAGGTGCTATTACTTTAATCTTCTTGTTGAATGTTTTCTTTAACCACATGTAATAAAAAAAATATCAAATATGAATTTATAATTCATTATGGATTGTTTTGTGGTACTCTTCTACCATTACTCGAGCTAAATAATATCAAATTACGATTATTTAGATATTTCTATAGTCCTCGGTTATCCTAAATTGAAATTATTTAAGCTCAAAGTAGTTCCAATTGTAACACTGTAACAACATCAGATATACCAATTCAAGAATATTATTATTTTGCTATAATTTGTAACTAGGATTAATTGAGTTCCAAAGCACTAAAATATACTACCTTGAAAATGTTCTATTACTATTACAATTGGAGTCTCCTAGCTACAAAACTATAGTGCACAAAGCAAAAACTCAATTGGAGAAATTTAAAACAAATAACTTATTTATAAAAACCATATAAGTATAAATATAAAAATAAAATAAGTTTGAAATGGTCATCATTAATTCTCAAATAGTTCCAAAGAGTTTACGTCTGTAAATAAATGTCTTCCATATGTTGTAAGTGATCTCCTTATATATAATATAAGTTAGTAACATATTGTTTTTTCAACATTTGGGTTGATAAAAAAATATTTAATAGTAGAAATTACCACTATGACAACCTTAGAAACTAACAATGAGTGAAAGCTCTACTTTATAGTCCATTTACAAAACAATTCATTATCTTTGGGAACACTGTGATTCTTATAACAATTAGAAGCATAATAAGGTCTTCAACAAAAAAGACAGTCACTAGGTAAAAATGAGTCTTTACAAGGTCTATAATTTTTGGATCGTGAAGTTAGATTCTTCATTTTTAAATAAATTTAAAGTGATATACTTCATTTTAGCTTGTTTTCTAATCATATTTAAATCAAAGAACTTGTAAAAAGTCCTAAATGACTAACCCATTGAACCCACTCACCATCCCCCACAAGCCTAATCCCCAAGGCCAATGATTCAAACATCATCTAATTTGTGACCTTCTCACCGTGCTAAGAGATAACTCATTAATAAATCCGTCATATGACCTTGTCTAATGAGATGGACACTTGCATGGTAACATCTCAAGTAAGAATAATTTAAGTGTTTTATGAGCTCAACTACCAAATTTGTTTATAAAGATATCTAAATATGTGACATTGTCTTGGTTAAGAAACCAAAAGTAATAAAATGTTTCACAATATTCACTTAGTGAGCTCTTACATAAAAACAAACTCGATCACATCATAATCTTGTCATCTACATTAAAAAAAAAAAAATTATTCTTCAAGTGCATAAAAAACAATATATCTCTTATATGCATAAAAAAGCTAAGGGAAAAAAAAGAGAGAATTACTTTCATTTAAAGTACTTCGATATGCTTAATGACAACTAGCTGAACCATCTTTAAGTGAAGTGCATTAGGTGGGATCCATAACACCATCTCCGATCGAAATAAGCATCTACCACATTTTAAGGAAATGATCACTTTTTAATACCATCTTGAGTAAGAGTAATAAACCATCATATTTTAAAGAGATGACTCCTTCTATGTCACCATCTTATGTAATTGTAATTAAACTGTATAAGTCTATGTATACGAGTTCACCATTGAAATTAGTGTGGCTCTGAGAGTCAAGCTTTAGAAACTGCTTGTCTATTATTATATTGTGCATAGGCTATGTTAGGTATTAAGGTAGAGTTCAAGTCCTATCTCACATCTCCAGGAACCTCACCCACCCGGCTCGGCACAGCTTTCCAAGAATTGCATGTCTTAATTAAACGGTTTTTGCAAAAAGCCCTGCTAACTAAGGGGGGATGCCTCATCTTAATAAGGTTGGGTGTCTCCCAATCAGGAGGAAAATTTTAAACATTACAAATGGTTAAGGAATAATTTTATGCATCCAATTACTTCCACCTGTTCAATCGAGAGCTATACTCTCACACTATATAAAAATTCAAAATACATAATATTTGCATTACAAAGAGTTACGAAGTAAAAATTACATATAATACTTGTATATGTTTTTAAAATTATAATTTTAATAGTTAATATTAAAAATTAAAAGATTTGTGAAGAATATATTTGCATGTATATTTTAAATCTACATGCATCTACACATTCCTGGATACTTTTAAGAATGAACTAAAATGTACTTATATTACACACACATAAATTCATATATAATTACGTTTATGCATATTTTGTTCACGTTTTGATTTTCATAATAATATTTTAATACTTATAACTACCATTATAATAATATTTAACATTAATATATACATATATATTAAATTTATATTTATAAGATGAATATAAAACATCAAGCCCTGACAAATTGTTATTATACATTGGTACAAACGTATGAAGACAAACTTAAACAGAATTTTATGAAGACATACATGTCTAATCAACAGAAAGCTTTACCCTAATTATAATTAAGTTTATTTTAGTTATATTTAACTAAAAAAGGTATACTCTAAAAGGTACATAGATTACCTTTTTCCTAGCTATAAAACCTTTGCATAACATGTTAGGATTGCAATGGAGAGCTTCCACAGGATGCTAACTGGTTGCATAAAACAGCGGACTACAGTGACATCTTACGACAAAATGGTTGACAAGCAAGAGAATGAAAAGAAGAAAGAAACAAGGCCACTCACTCCAACCAAGCGAGACGATGATAAAAAGAAAGAAATAAGGGACACGAGTGAAGTTATTGGAAGGATATCACACGATTATCGTGCTGCTCATGACATGCATGATTACGGCATGTTTAATTATCACTTTTCTTGAAATATTTTGTTAATTAATTTAATTATAAAAAAAAACCATTTGAAACGTAAAAAGATCCACACATAGCTCACATAAAATTTTTCGTCTTCTATATTCTATATCATGCATAGTATTAATGAATCCCAGTCATGCAGCACTGTGTCGTTGAGCTGGCATCCAAAACACACTTGGACACACAACTTCAACACTGACGTGGTCAATAAAAAGCGTGTTTCACAGATTCACTATATAAGCCGGCTATACAAGCTGTAATGTCAACATTTAGCATATTACAACAGTCAAACACGCTTATACACCTTCATTCAAATTTCTATGTACAGCTAAGAAAATACTGTGTATATATATAGAGCCCATTATACCTCCACATTCATCAAGACATCAAGTTCTTTATTTAAAGGTTTAAAGAAGTTACATTGTTGTGCTTGAGAAGATGAAAACTCTAGCTATTCTTGTTATATTTGGAATGTTCTTGGCATTGGTTCATGGAACAAGTGTGGGATTTTATAACTCAAGATGTTCTAAAGCCGAGTCCACAGTAAAGAAGACCGTGGCTGCACATTTTCATGCAGACAAAACGGTTGCAGCGGCACTGTTGAGAATGGCATTTCACGACTGCTTTGTACAGGTAATTAAGTAAGATATTAATGTTTTCAGGTTTTTACTTACACTATACTTAGGGTTGTGATGGGTCTGTATTGCTGGATAGATCGGAGGATGGATCAGCCGTAGAGAAGGAGTCCCCAGTGAATAAAAACTCTTTGCGAGGCTATGAAGTTATTGATGATGTAAAGAAGCGACTTGAAAGCATTTGTCCGGGCGTTGTTTCTTGTGCAGATATCATCCAAGTGGCTGCAAGGGACGCAGTTGACCTTGTAAGTGACGTGTGCGCGTCTGTGCGTGTGTGTTAAGTTTTGGTTATTTTTCCAGATAAATGGGCCTTATTGGGAAGTTGCTACTGGACGGTTGGACGGGAGAATATCTAGAGCATCCGAAGCAAATCAGAACCTCCCACCTCCTTCAGCCACTGTCGATGAAATGACAATTGCATTTGCAAATATGGGTTTATCCGAGGACGACCTTGTCAACTTACTTGGTATCTAAACACACACGCACACACTCACCATGGTTACGTATTGTGTGTTGCAGGTGCTCATACTATTGGAAGAACACACTGTGCTCTCTTTCAAGATCGTCTAAACAACTTCCAAGGAACAGGCAGCCCGATCCAACCCTAGACAGAAAGTATTTACTGCAGTTGCAGAGGGCGTGTCCACAGAACGCGAGTGCTAACCCGACAGTTGCATTGGACAGAGGAACTGAGTTTAAATTTGATAACAACTACTACAAGGAGCTGGTGAAGAATCGTGGGGTTCTTAATGTAGATCAGGTTCTCACACATGATGCGTCTACACACCAGATTGTGAAGACTTATGCACTTTCCAACAAGGATTTCTTTGCTAACTTTGTCAAGTCTATGAACAAGATGGCCAGCATTAATGTGAAAACTGGGAGTAATGGGGAGATCCGTCTCAACTGTAGAGTTCCCAACAGAAGATAAGGATACTTGAAACCTCGTATTCTTTTTCTAACACATTATTTTCAACTGTCTGTTTGACTTTATAATTTTAGCTAAATTGATAAAACACTATAGAAATCAATGTATTTATTTACTTTTTACATGTTTAGTTGCTTTAATTTTATTCACCATTTATAACAGAGACTTCTTTAACTAAAAGAAAGTCCTGAAAATTAGTAAGTCTTAGCTTGTTGAAAGCTTCGGGATTCACATGTAATTTAAATTTTTTTATAATATATTTGTAGATATGTAATTAATTTATTCTAATTTTTACGATTGACATACATATTTGGAATGTACATATGTATAATATATTCATAGTAAAGCTTCAAATAAAAAAGTACAACCTAATTTTTAACACACGCAACATAAAAATTATTTTAATATAACGGAAAATGAACTTACCTTATATTTAATATATACAGAATTTTTTAATATCAAAATATATTCTAGGAGTATAAAGAATATTCATAAAATATAAAAGACTGTAGTTTGGAAGTGTGAGAACCATCTATCATTATTATAACAAAATACATATCAACAGTTATATACATACGACGTAACACACACATATGGGACACATATAAAACGGGACACACACTTACATATATATTGCTCAGCTCAACCGACAACAAGGATATTCTTCAAGCGCCACTCTCAAGTTGCGTCCTTTTCAGCATCAACCATGCCAAATACTAGAGGATATAAACTCCTTTCGCATCAACACCAGTAGCATCAATAAGTAATCTTTGAAATGATTTCCATCAAGCCCAATCAAAGGCTTACAACATGATAAACTAGTTAAGCATGCTTTAAAAGTAATGCATAATTGTTTGAAGCACCATGTTTTCATTTTTTTTCCATGAATATTTTGCTTCCAAAATTGCTTTTCAAAAGCTTTTCATAATACAAAGAAAGTTTCACATAAGCCTCTACGTGATTCCCATGAATCTCTTCAATTACTTTTTATTTACTCTTTAAAATTCACATGTACAATACATCATCATCTTTAAAGTTAACCTTCTCTATGATAATTTTTACTATGACTCTTACTTTGGACATTAACTGTTATTACTTATCGAACTATGTTAACAAGCCTTATATGTAGTGAGAAACAGTCCCACTTACTACACTTAGGTGTTTAAGGATAGTCCAATCGGCTGCTCTTAAATATCGTAATAAACTTTAAGCGAAGGTAGCACTTACCTTTTAAAAAACTCTTACCCTCATTTTCCATGTCTTGATTGTGTTAATGGTTAGTTCTTGTGAGTTTGGCATGTTAGATATGTTTAGAAATATCCCTAGGTTTGACAGGTTAGGGTTTAGGGGTCGATGGGTCATTAATTAAACTCACTAAATATATTCCATTGGGAATGAAATTCCTTGTCAGCCTAGAAACTGGGGGCTATATCATATATTAAGTAGTAATATAAAAGAGCTTATGGGTTCATGATTGAGTTCGTTACTCTTTACCGGTGTAAGCTTTAGTTTATGTCGAAGGTATAACCCTCTGTTGTGCCACTATAACTTTCAGATAATAAGGGTATGTCGCACCTTTGGGGTAGCTCACCCTTAAAGTTTAAGTCATGGGTTTGTCATGGGTTTGTTACTAAGGGGTTGAATACTCTAGCACGTAGGCATGCTTGTGCTTGCACTAGGGTGCTAAACCTTAGGCATTTGCTCAAGGGAGGTTAGGTCTTGTAACTAAGTGTGCTTTAGCACACTTGGTTAGGGGAGTGTTCTCCTTGGAATCCAGGGTTGAATAACCTAAACTTGTTAACAAGAACCCTTTCGTGAAGCACTTACAAGGTTATGTACTTAAAGTTATTCAAACCTAGTCTTAAGGAGTTTACTTGAACACTCGTGTCCTCACTAAGTACTAACCCTAGGTTTAGGGTATGACTTGGCCACTCAAACCCTTAGGGTTAGTCGTGGTTCAGGGTATCCCTTGTCGCCCTAAAGAGGGTGATTCTTTAAGGGTAAGTGACTATGCCTTGGCTTTGTCATAAGAGTATGTGTGAGACACATCTTTTTGTTTAGGTCATGAGCTTGTCTAGGTTTACTAGAATAGGATCTAAAGTCTATTCGGGATATCCTTTATGATTTGAGGGATAGTTATTATAGAGGACTTAAGATAGGACTCTAAATCTTTTATTTAATTAAGCATTTGAGTCAAACTCTTTGGGTCATATTAGAAGACTTATTATTGCTCACACTTTGCAATGCAAATATTATGTATTTTAAACTTTTGTATGGTGTGATAGAGTAGAACTCTAGAGTGAACATGTGGAAGTAATTGGATGAATAGAATTATTCCTTAAACGTTTGTAAAGTTTAAAATTTCATCCTCCTCTTGACACCCTATCGTCAACCAAATGCATAATAAGATGAGGAATCTTCTTGGAGAGACCTCCTTAGTTACTAGGGCTTTTGCAAAAACCGTTTAACTAAGACATGCAATTTTTGGAAAGCTCTACCAAGCCGGGTGGGTGAGATTAACACACAGAAGATAGGACTTGAACTCTACTATAATGCTTAACATAGCCCAACATAGCCCATGCACAGTACAATAGACAATTAGTTTCTAAAGCTCGGCTCTTGGGCCACACTAATTTCAATGGTGAACTCATATACATAGACTTATATGCCATAGAAGGATCCATCTCTTTAGAATATGATAATTTATTAATCATTTGTACATTTTAAACTTTTGCCCATAGAAGTTATAATTTTACCTTTACTAAATTTTGAATATTATAAAATATTCTTATTCAACTTTTTAACACCTTTTAACTGAACTAATCTAAAATCATTTTAAAATAATCTAAAATATTATATTCTTTTTAAATAATTTATTTAATTTGGGGTAAATGGTATTAGAGATTTGGAATAATCAAGCATTGGAGTATGGGGATTAATGTAAGAGATTACTTCAATTATATCGAGGAGTTACGGAGAGGTTGGCTTTTTTTATGATCACCATGAGTTTCACATGATTGCATCAGATTAAAAAAGATACTTATAATTTGTAAAATGAGGATTACCTTGGAGGTTAACCAGTGATTAAATCCGTAGTCAAAAAAATGGTACGGAAATGTTTAATTACTAATCTATAGCATTTTTTTACTATGGCATATATCACTGGGTTGCACACATTGGTTCTAAAAGGAGGGTCAGCTCATTTGATTTGAACCTTTACCAGTGTTTATCAATGTAAGAAAGTCACACATTTGAGGAATAATAAAGTTATCTCCTTGTGGATTGCTGATAGGTTTCAGTAAACCTTGAAAAAAAGAATCACGATTGAGGGTGAGAAGCATGACTAGGAATGTTGTAGTTTTAACATAAAGGGCCAACACATACCAACACGTGGCTGCATAGTGGACATTTGATGTCATTAGAGTTACAAAGTAAAAATTACATATAATATTTGTATATGTTGAATAATAACAATTATAATACAATAAAATATTAATTTTAATAGTTAATATTAAAAATTAAGAGATTTGTGAAGAATATATACACATTCCTACATACTTTTGAGAATGAACTAAAATACTTTTAAAATGTACTTCTATTACACACACATAAATTCATATATAATTATGTTTATGCATATATTGTTCACGTATTTTATTTTCATAATATTTTAATACTTATTACTTACATAACTAATATTATAATAATATTTAACATTAATACATACGTATTTATAAGATGAATATAAACTGAAGCTTGTTTTGACAAGGAAGCTAAAGCTTAAGCTTGTATGTTTGCTGTTATTTGATCCATGTGTTTAATATCATGTGTGTATATATATAAAGTTTACATTATAACATGTGAAGCATAAAGACAAACTAACAGAATTTATATATACATATGTGTGTAGTCTTAAGAAATGTGTGGGAAAACTTTATCCTATTTATAATTATTTTTGTTTAGTTATGTTTAACTAAAAAGGGTATAATTTAAAGGTACATAAATTACCTTATTCCGCAGCTATAAACCTTTACATAATAGGTTAGGATTGCAATGGAGAGAGCTTCCACAAGTTCCAAACTGGCATAAAACAGCGGACTACAGTGACATCTTACGACAAGATGGTTGACAAGCAAGAAGATGATAAAAAGAAAAAAAAATAAGGCCACTCATCTTAACGAAGCAAGAGGATGATA